>VZTY01001500.1:56722-243878 GCA_013400935.1 Turnix velox
AAGAGGGGTGTGTGGAACCTGCCTAGAGGCAAACTGGGGGGAAAATGAAAGGAGTCGAGTGTTCACTATGAGGGTGGTGAGACACTGGAACAGGTTTCCCAGAGAAGTGGTGGAAGCCCTCTCCCTGGAGACATCCAAGGCCAGGCTGGCTTGAGGTTCCCATGGCAAGGGGTTGGGACTAGATGATGTTTAAGGTTCCTTCCAACCCAAACCATTCTATGATTCTATGATGTCTAGTATTTTTAGAATTTAAAGGAAATTCCTACATGACTTTTTGGTAGAACTTATTGTAAGTGCACAGATGTACTCTGCAAGCTGTTTGCTGCAGGGCTCTTCTATTCTCTATACTGGGACTGGAGTTAGGGAGTGATTTTTTTTCATTCTCTCCCTAAAATTAACTGAAGCTATCACAGCAGCAGTGGGATAAAAGTTAAGCTGAGCTGAGATCAAACACCTGATGTCAGTTGCTCTCCATGCAGGTGACCAGGTGAATTATTTTACTTATAGCCAGCCTGATTTTTTTAACACTTGGATTGGCAAACAATTTTTATGTCATTCAGTTTGTACCTTATATTTGTCTTAATGCTCTTGGGATTGCCTTCAATTTTAAATGTCTCAGTTGCTGGACTGTATAAAATAATCTAATAAGTATTTATTTAGTGATCATTGTTTATAAATAAACTATGGTATTCGACCTTGAAAAAATTACTGTGAACAGCTTCATATATTGTCTCACAGCTGAAGCACTTTATCAAAATCAAGATACAGGTACAAGCTATTTCAGTATCATTAGAATTTCAAGGAACTTCTAATTTATTCTTTATCTTTTTTAGGAGTTTGTTGTGCTGTCCAAGAGTTTGATGAATGACCCCATTTTGGAAAGAGAAATTGTAACAAGGGCCAAAGACTATGTGAAGAAACATCATTCATGGGAAGGTGAAAGAAAAGCCTATCAGGATCTTGTGCTAAGACTCCAATGAATTGCAACACTAGGGCTGGTACCCAGCACTCTGTGTAGAGCACTTTAATGAGTGATATGTAATTAGATTTGTGTTTTTCTTGGTTTCCTTTCTGAAGACAGAGGGAGACAGGCATTATTATTCTATTCAAACAGACCAAGATCACAGGAGCTGGCTGCTACTTCAGACTGTCAGATTTATCTAATTGAGTACACTATCTCTGGTGTACCAATTCATCTCAGGCTAGTATCTTTCTGTAAGATCACACAGGAGAAATACACTCCTGGAGCAGACTCCAAGTTGTTGTAAGGCCTTGAGGGGAGGAGGATTTCTCATGGAGCACTTTGCCATGTAGAGCTTACATCAAGCATTCTGATCATGTTACATCCTGACCAAGCTGCAGCAGCAGTTTGCTTTCCAATTATTCTAGTCTGAACCTATTCAGGTCCATGTCACATGCATATATGTGTTCATAAAGCCAAGGTGAGTTATGTAAAGAAAGTATGAAATTATTAAGATGAAACCCCTGTTCAGACTGGAGGATCCTTGTGTCTGTTGAGTGCATGGGGACTGGAGGGGCCCAAAGCAAAGGGAGGGGGTACTTGGGGAAAGTGATCAGTACAGGGCATGTTTTCTACTGCCTTTGAGGAACCTGAATTGCTTTTCCATTAGCTGAGATGACCAAATGGTCCCACGCCTGCATTGCTCTTGGATCTTTGGTCTAGAGCAGGATCTGGGCATAGCACCAACAGCCACAAGTGGCCTCTTGTTGCAAATGTGTGACATGCTCATGGACAGAGTGGCTTTATTACCTGAACTGTCTCTCACTTTGCTGCTTTCTTTGGTAGATATTTTCAATTTACTCTGTGTTTTGGTACTGTTTTCTTTGTGGCCTTAGGATATATTGTAATATACTACAGCAGGCTGTTCTAAATGAGACTTGTCTGTGCTTGAAGTTCTTACCAATAATTTCTGACAGACCAGTATTTATGGATGTATCTTTGAATCAATAATTGAGCATGAAAGGACTTACGTCTCTAGGGGGAAAAAAAGTAATATTCTCCACTAGTTGTTATTAGGAACAATAATTTGCTTTCTATACTCTTGATCCTGCCCCAGTGAGAACCAGTGAGACATTTTATATTGATCAGAGTGGCTGTTGCATCAGACTTTTCTTGGTAATAATGAAATTCACTATGTATTAAACCTTCCACTTTATTTTTGATATTTTGTAACTGTTGGGACAGTAAAGTAATTTGAATGTCATATATTGATTTCTCAGAAATTTCCTCCTCTTCTATTGTGACAGACTTCTGCCAGCATCACCTTAGCACTGTCCTCAAGGGCAAAACCGGCCTGATTTGGAATCCAGGAATTACTGCACTCCCTACTGGGCACAATTTTTCTAATTATTTCTGGCATATCTTTTGACATGCTGGGATATAAGTACATCTGTCCTTATGTTGGCTTGGTGTAAAAGCTGCCAGCCAACATTTACCTCTGAACAGTTTCTAAATCTCTGTTGTAATCAGGCCTGTAGGGTTACACCACTGCCTTAAGAGGAGCCATAACTCTTTGGCCATCTCCATCACCTGTGAGCCCTGAGGTCTCTCAGGGGTTTGCAGTTACTCTTTTGGGCACAGGAAACTGTACAAGGGAAGAGCCCCTTCAACATGGATTTTCAGCATGGTGTTTATCATATGGGAACTTTATAGGCACTAGAATAAAATAAGACCTCTTCTAGCTAACTGTTGGGACTCCTGCTCCTCTCAAAACATCTCAGAGAATTCCCCCATGCCAGTGTATCCTGATGATCTCTTTACTTGACTTTGATACTTCGTCATTCCCCAGCCCTCTCCTGAAGCTATTGGGTGACACAGGTTATTAAAAATAAATAAATACATAATGTGGGACAGAAGTCTTAAGCAGTGAGCTAATAATAATCATAATAGTAAATAGTTAGTAATAGTAATGATGAGAAAGCTTTTTCTAAAGCATGATGTGTTTACTACCAAGGTACAAGTGACTAAATGCGTTGATGTGAAATTTGTGTTATTTCCAGCAAAACAAAACATGTTCAAGTGAGAAATTTTGCTGCACGCTCAGAATGTAATTAACATACCCTTTTCAGGCCATATTTAATCTCTAAATATGAAATCTGGGAAATGGCATGCTCATTTGCAGATGATAACAATACCAGAAGCACAACAACTCTACTGCAATATGTGCATTAAGGCAAGCCAAGGAGAGCAGTGGTGAGCTCAGCCCTGAGGACTGTGTTACAGTCAGCAGTGGAGGCAGCCCTCAGAGAATCATAGAATAGTTTGGGTTGGAAGGGACCTTAAAGATCATCGAGTTCCAACCCCCCTGCCATAGGCAGGGACACCTCCCACTAGACCAGGCTGCTCAGTGCCCCTGTCCAGCCTGGTCTTGAACACCTCCAGAGAGGGGGCATCCACAACCTCCCTGGGCAACCTGTTCCAGTGTTTCACCACCCTCACTGTAAAGAATTTCTTTCTTATGTCTAGTCTAAATCTACCCCCTCTAATTTATATCCATTGTTTCTAGTCCTCCCATCCGATATTATGTTAAAAATTCCTTCCCCTGCCTTTCTGTAGGACCCCCTCAGGTACTGAGAAGTTACTCTGAGGTCCCCTCTGAGCCTTCTCTTCTCCAGGCTGAACAACCCCAACTCCTTCAGCCTGTCCTCATCCAGCAGGGCTGCTCAGCTTTGAT
This sequence comes from Turnix velox, assembly GCA_013400935.1. Lineage (NCBI taxonomy): Eukaryota > Metazoa > Chordata > Aves > Charadriiformes > Turnicidae > Turnix > Turnix velox. The sequence goes on from VZTY01001500.1 coordinate 60,418, forward strand.
GCCCCTGTGAACAAGCTTCTGTTTTGCAACATGAATCCTGTTCATTATAGCTCAAAGGTTGGGGCAACAACTGTTAGGCAATTTCATCATCATAAATTCCTGTAGAATTCATGTTTTAACTTTCATCCAGCCCCATAAATATTCAATGAGTCCTGTAAACCCTTGTAAAGAAAATATGAGACTCATGCAAGCAATTTTGCATATAATTATCTTTCAAGCAACTTCACTCAAATGATTTTTACATTTAAGAATAATTCTTTTGTTGTCCTGCAGCCTTAATTATAGTATTTATCTTCCCCCTTCAATGCCCCATTTCTTATCCTAGCAGCTTTTAAAGCAAGCCACACCACAATGAAACACAGATACAGCTCCAAAAATAACTTCACAGGAAAAAAACCTGCATTGTGCATTTACCCTGTGGCTAATTCTCAAGACCTTGAAGTGTACTGTTAATTAATCCAATTACATGGATTATATTTTGGAATTAATTCTGCTATTGGGTCTGTGTGAACTGAATAAAAATAATGGGCCTGGACAATGGGTGCCACTGTGCTCTTCCTTTCTTGGCACCTTTGCTTCCAAAGTGGCCACAATCTGGTGGTGTGTGGCAAAACCCAGCGAGAGCCATTGGTGTGTGGACTACAAGCTTCCTGAATTAGCACTTCATTTTAATTAGCTCAAAAGCATACACACACCAGGTTCTCATTACAGTGTGCTCTAAGGCCAGTAGCACATTCTTTCAATATTTCTGAAAAGACTGTATCTGGAGGGGTCTTGGCTCAAAAAATAATGAAAATAACAGGGCATTAGGAAATGAACACTTTAAATGAAGCTTTTGCACAAGGCAGAAGTTGACTGTTACAATCAGTAGCCAAAGTTTGCAGGACTCCTGCATGTCCAGCCACAGTCACTTCAGTAGCTTGGCTGAGAGCCCTTGAGATGCTGCTTTGGGTCTCAGAGTCCTTTGGGATGCCACTTTCAATCTGATGGGATTTCAAGTTCTAACAGAACCTCTCAGCTCCCAATTAGCACAAGCTTGATCATCTCAGGGAAATCAGTTTTGATCTTTTGTTTTCAACTTTCTTGGCATATCAGAACACAAAGACACCTGGTAAAAGAAAATGTTAAATTATGTATCAGAAGGTTTAAAAGAAGTGGTTTTGGTCCTTCAGCAAATCACTGAACAGCAATAAGCAACCCAAACATCTGCAAATGCTGGATGTTTAATGAAGGCAGAAGCAAACCAGGCCTCTTTTTCTCCTCTCTGTTGGGCTCATAATCCATTCTGTCTCTTTCTCCCCTCAGTATTTTTGATCTTGGTCAAGAACCATTCCATGTGAAAATAAGGAAAGAGTTTTGTCAAAGGCTTGTCAGAGGAGATGAGTGCTTCCATGTGGAAATCAGTCATTTAATGGCTCAGTGGGATCTGAGGGGTTTTTTTCATTAAGTTGTCCAAAATAATTTCATCACTCCAGAGTTTCACTTCCACCCTTCCTGGCTGGTTGCTCCAAGCCCAGTTCCTATAATGATTGAAACTTAACCTCCATGCAGCCTGAGCTGCCATTGCCTGAGATTTCTCTGCTCATCTCTTGATATTCCTGGCTGCTGTGGGTACCTTTGATTCTGCCTGACATTGCCAAAGGAAAGTCTCCATCTCCCTCAGCCACAAGTCCAGTTCTGACTCTGACCTTGCTAGGTCGAGGTCACTTACTCCATTTGTCTGATTCAATCAGGTTACATGAGCATTGAAAGGAAATGCCCCTGTACTTCTTCAAAAAGGAATCCCTGCTGTTGAAAACTTGTGCCCTTATTTTAGTGGCTTTTATAAAGTGAAATGAGTTACAAACTCTTTATTTTAAGGTGAGTAATATATCTAAGGCTTAGGCACTTGAGCATGGCGTTTGCTGTCTCACAGCCTCTTCATTTCTTTCCTAAATTGATTTCTTTTTCCTTTTAAAAATACATTTAAGCAAGAATTAATCTGAAATCCCTTTTAAACATATATAAATTCATATATTTATGACACTTGGCACTTAACCCCAGAGCAAAAGGTTCCGTCTCTGTCCTTGAGTACCCTGATGGTCACCACAGAGAGTGGAAAAGTGTGGCCTGATGGAGAAACTGCAACTCTGCTCTCACACAGGGAGCATATAAACACCCTAAACCACCAAATCATTTCCATTGTGTGTATGTGCAACTGTGTGTGCAAAATCTCTGGCAGCATATTGTACTCCCATTATTTTTGAATACAATAGTTCTCTTGGCATTACTACTAAATGAATGCTAAGTGCATTTTGTCTGAAAGACTAAACAAATAAGGGCTAACAATGAGACTAAATCAGATTACTGCAGTACTTTCAAGTAGCTGGTGAAAATAATATTCTAATTAAATAACTCAGCTGCATCTGCTGTGAACTACTGGAAGGTTAAGGCTGTGGCTCAGTGTTCTAATGAGAAAACACAGAATTATTCAAAACAGGCAATTTCATGACTTGGATGGAAAGCTGCAAATGGCAGTCTCAGTCTATCTGCACTACTAAGGAGAAACCACCAATAAAACAAAGGTTCTGGGAGACAATGCAATTATAGTCTCTAATTTGATAATGAATGCTCTTAGGACTGTGAAGGCAAGTAAAAAATGAAATATGAATAATGAATTTATCTTTTTTTTTTCTTTCTCCAAACCTGGAAAATATTTTTTAAAAAATTTTGTTGGGTATTTACTACTTTTCATGTTGGAATGTGAGAAGTTACTCAAAGATGACCTGGATGTATAGCTCTGTTGGGAGAGCATCAGACTCCTAATCTGAAGGTCAGGGGTTCAAGTCCCCGTCCAGGTATGAGGCTTGTCAGAGTTGGGCTGATGGTTGGACTTGATGATCTGAAAGGTCCCTTCCAACCTTGATTATGAAACTATGAAACAAGACATTTAGCTGGAATGCTGCTATACAGCCATGCTATGGAAGGACAACTATGGAGACTCTGGAGAGAAAGAATTTTCTTTAGTTCACCACACAAACATAGACTCATACAATCACAGAGTTGGAAGGGACCTTCCAAGGCCATCTAGTCCAACCCCTGCAGTGAGCTGGGACATCCTGCACTAGATGATGTTGCTCAGAGACTCAGCAAGCCTGGCCTTGAATATTGCCAGAGATGGGGCCTCCAACACCTCTCTGGGCAGTGCTGGCCAGTGTCTCAGAGTGAAAAACAAATAAATCAGCAACTGTCTTGGTTATGTTAAAAAACCAGGTGAGTGACTTAGTAGTATGGTGCTTGCTGGGCAAGTGGTGTACTTCGCTGTAGTAACAGAAACTGCAACTGCAACGTGGGTTTGTAATCCAAATAATAAAAATAGCAGGAAAAGCCAACGATAGTGCTGCTTGGTGACATCCCCCTCACCCTCATCATCTTGAGAGGCTTCCCTGTGCTGGGATGGGGCTGGCTATGTGCTGACTATCCCGAGGGCTCCTGCCCCTGTGCACTTCTCACCGTCCAGCCTGGAGAAAAATCAGTTCCAGTTTCCTCTCCCTGCCTCAGCAGGGCACTGGGGTGGTGGCAGCTTGGAGCATGCAGATGTAAGATGCTCCAGACACAGATGAGGATGTTCACAGCTTGATAAGGATGAAAATGGCGTCTGCAGCTGCGTGGGCTCAGGAGAGCCAGGGGCTACAAAGGAAATGTGTCAGAATCCACATTGGTCAGTTGTGAGCTGGTCCCTTCTTCCCTGTGCCTGCACCTGTGACCTTAGTTCAGAGAGATGGTTGGTTTGCTGACTGCAGTGATAAGGACTGCTGGGAGAAGGGTGTAAGCCCAGGACATCATTGTTTCCCTCTCTTTTGTACCTTCAGGAATCTGTAGGTGTTATTTGGAAATGGGAATGCAACCTGTGCCAGCCCGAGGGAAGGCTGAGCCTGATGTCAGTCCAGGATATGGCTCATTAGGCCTTAAAAAAACTAGTAGTTACTACTTAGTAATATTGTAGATACTAAAAACTAGCAAAGAATTTACCTGACACTAGAGTAATTAATTGTCACCATAGGGAAAAAGCCTCTATGAAGTATTACTCCATATGGACTTTTGTCCCATGAATCTCTCTCTGTTTTAAAGATCTTTAATTGACTTCTTCATGAAAATTATGAATGACTCAAAATCTGGTTAATACTGCAGCCAGTGAAGTGTTCCTCTACTCTAAATATTTAAATGTCAATCTATTAGAATAACAAATTTCCCATTGGAAATAAGCCCTCCTTTGGATGCTGGGAGAACAGTCTCTATGCCTTATTAGTCCTTTCCTGGTCCCTCTATGGTAATTTAATTTGAAATAAAGTAGCATGTGGATGATCAATTCACTTACAAAAAGCATGAAAAATTAATTTCAATCATCCACCTCCATTATTTCCACTAGAAAAAGCTAATTTGAACATTGCATATGAAGCCTTCCAGCTTTACCTAATTATGGTTAATTAAAAGCCAAAAAAAAAACCCCAACTCTCCAAAATTCTCCAGAAAAATGCTTATGAAACATTCCCAAAAACAAAGCATTTTGGTTTATGTTGAATATTCATTTCCATGAGCAACAAATTTAAAAAAAAATCCAACCAAACTAGCTGAAGCTTCCTCTACTTTGCTCAGCTGGAAGAGCAGCCAGAAGGTGCAAAGGAGGTGAGGGCTCTCATCTCCAGACCTTGCAGGGGAGGTTCTCAGTTCTATCAGCTCTGGCCTCCAGACAGACCTGTCACTGACACCTGCTGCCAGGCACAGCTTGCAGGGGGATCCAGGAAAAAGGAAGTCCCAAGTCCTTCTCACCAGCTAGGAAATACCCAATACCACCACAAAGACAAATAATTAGCAATAAACTTTAAAATGAAGCTGTTACCTACATCTATCCAAAGAGCTGACCCAGCCTCTTGACTAATCAATGAATCAACAACAGGGCTCAGAGATCCCTCTGCTCTGCATTCAGGGCAAATGCAGAGTAAACAGCCAAACAATCAGGCTGCTCTCTCAATACATACAAAATTTATGGTCACTGCAATATTTCAGAAAGGCACTTTTGGAAAGAGGAATGGGCTGCAGATCAATTAGGAAGAAAAAGATTTTGGGCTGCCTTTGGCTCAGCAGCTCTCATCTGTCTTGGAAGGAAATTTCTGCTGCTGCAGAAATGCTGCATCCAAAGGCATGGAGGAGAGCTGCAGTGGCCTCTTTGCAGGACCAAAAAGATGCCATCGAAATTTCAAGGTTGCATTATTTCTACTAGCAAAGAAATTAATAAAAAATGCAAGTATTTACCTCTCCCATCACCACAACTTGTCTTTTCATCCTCATATCCTTTGCATTAGCTGTCCCAAGGATTTGCAAGTCTATTGCACTAAGCAATTCCTGTGGGCTATGACTTCCTCATCTCTGTGACTTCTTTTGGAGACATAGTGGCTTCATTGGACTTGGATGTATATCCATTAGGACTTGGATGTATAGCTCAGTTGGGAGAGCATCACACTCCTAATCTGAGGGTCAGGGGTTCGTGTCCCCGTCCAGGTATGAGGCTTGTCAGAGTTGGGCTGATGGTTGGACTAGATGATCTGAAAGGTCCCTTCCAACCTAGATGACTATGACTATTGCTCCAGGAACTGAGGATCTCTGCCCTGTGGCTCTCTACTGCTGAGGACAGTCCAAAAAAACATCTTCAGCATGAAAAATTACAGCTGATTGCTTCTAACTCATTGAGTTCTAGAGTTACCTCCTGATGACCATTTATTTTCCTGTCTGGACAACTCTGTTCCTTTCCTCGAATATTTTGGCTTTGGATGATGAAAAGCAAAGACAAATTGTTGCAACCTAATGTCTGTTTACATATGTTGGATAAATCCAGAAGCAGCTCTATTACTCCAATCAGCGTAAGTACAAACTTCAAATGAAAAGCATGTAGGCTGTAAAGCCAGAGTCTAACCTGCAAACAGTTCTCTCCTCTCCTGGCCAAGACAATCAATTCTCAAGACACCACCACAGTTCCATGAATGCAATGTCTTTATTTGGTGGTGGTGGTTTTTGGTTTTTTTTTTTTTACCACATCTACACATCTCATTTTTTGGAGGGGAGAGAGGAAGAGAGGGAATCCTGAGATGAATAAGGCAAGTCAGATAATTCACAGCTAGCCCCTTTTATAGAAAACAAATCTATCCCCCACCTCCCCATGCCCCATGTTGTTGTCATATTATCTGTATAATCAGCCATTGGCAAGGAGACGGGGGGAAAAGAAATGACAGGACATTGTAAGAGAATTTAATGAAGTGGCTCCAAATATTGTATCACAATAAATGAAGTGAATAATGTAAGAGCTCATTCCAGGTCCCTTCTGCCACAATAACTATTGTGAGAGGCAGCACATCTGAGGAGATGAGGATGGATGGGTGAATACAAAGGTGCCACACCAGCACATTGTGGAGCAGGGAACAATGGGCAGCACGAATTGCTGTATTTAATTTCAGTGACTGTTTAAGCCCACATATTCATGAAGAAAACAGCAGGTGGTAAATGAGGAGGAGGAGGAAATATTTGCTTTTTTGACCTCACTTGACTGTTTCCCTTCTGTTTGGACAGAAACACCTCAGTACCTTTCCCTGGAAGCAACCATTGCAGGAGTCAGAGAGCATCAAATACCTCCTAGCTGTGACAGTCAGGAACAGGGAAATTACAAATCCATGAGGGAATCCAGCAGCAAAAGCCATTACAACTGTTACCTCTGCTTGCAAACTCTCTCTGTGCTGCTCTCATTTGGGTTTGCTGAAGGCTGGCAGAGACAAAAGAAGCAGTTGGCAGCTACCTGCCTCCTGCAGGCTCTGCCACCCCCAGAGGGCTCAGCAGGCATCCCTCCCTCCTTAGGAGAGATCCTGCAGCCCTCAGTGCCATCCATCAAGGCTCTCCCAGCCCAACTACAATCCACTGACAGCTTTTCTTGCAAATTCCCTCTCTGTGCAGCTCATGCTAAGAACCTTAATATTCCTGCAGATTGAGAAAGGGGATTTCCAACAAGCATTAGGAAAATTAAACTTCTCAAGAGCTGACTCAATCTGACAAGCTATTTCTAGCTCTTCAAGCTGTGGTAAGTGAAAATATTAAAATGGGGGGTGGGGAAGTTGTAGTAAGCAAATGATGAATTAAGGCTAGAAATGAGGACAGCAGAAGTCTGCTTCACTCATACATAATGCACGTGTATACCTATAGACATACAGGGAGAAATACATGAATATGGATTGTCTAAGGCTTCCTGCTGCCTTAGAAAGGAAAATTATAATCTCCCACCCTTTGTTTCCATACAAAGCAGTAAATAACACTAATGAGTAGGGCATTTCTCTCATTGCTTTGTGTTTTGCATCCACATTAACTGAGCCCAAAGCCCAACCATTTCCAGTAGCACCCTGGGACAAGATTAAATCAGCCCCTTTTCTCTGTGGCCATTTTCTGTGCTGTCTGGGCTGTGCTTGGTTGCTGAGGATCAGCATGCAGGGGTGCAGCTGGGCCTTCCAGCCCCTGTCACGGTGTGAGCAGCTGCAGTGAAAATCTCTGCCACTGGAGCCATGATTCTTCTGAGGGCAGCTGGGCACACTCAGTGTGTGCTAAGCTAAACATGGAGACTAAAGCCCCAGACTATCAGCATTTCTTCTCCATCCCACTGCACAGCTCTGAGAAAGGGATTCTCATCTTTGCAGTTTCCTATCATCAGGGCTGAACAATGAAGCTCTTCAGATTGTTTTTTTAGGTCATTAACACCTTAACTGACTGCAGGAAGCTCTAATTCAATTGTTAGGAACAAAGCCCTGAACAGTAATGAGCAAAGTCCCTACCAGACTTTGAAGCTACATCTTTCTGGTAATACTGGTTTGCCTTCCACAGAAATCAGGCCCCACAGAGCAAATGTCCCCCCCCAGCAATGTGCCAGGGGACAATCAGCCAGATTTGGAAAAGCAGAAGGGGAAAATGCAACAGGAGGCCTTATTTGCACCCACTGAAAGAAGGAACAAGCAAGTTCTCCTAGCTGGTGTAAACAAATGTGGCTCAGTTCTGACGTTCAGGGCTGTTTCAAGGAGCTAGATGCAGGAACTTGTCACATGGAATCTACCAGCCATCTTTACAATGTGACAGGAATTTCCTAATGAGCATTGTCAGTACATACAAACAGAGTAGGAGTGCTGCTTCTCCAGCCATTAATATTACATATGTGGGCTGCTTAATTTGCTCTTCCTCATGGGCCTAGTGAAGGACTTGTTGACAGAGGTCTTCATATTAAATCAACCAAAAGGTAGAAAATGATCCAGTTTCTGGCACACTGGCTTGACTTTTGTCACCTTGGCCCTTCTAACACTGCTTGTTATGGGCAGGGTGTACAAGGGCTCTGCTCTTACTGATGCCACTTTTCAGCTTCATCTACTAAAGCTTTAACCAAGAAGTCAAACAGCAAAATAATACTAATTTCACAGGAAAGAGGCATTACTTATGCATGAGGAAGATGATGGCTGTTGGACACAAAGCACCCATTCAGAAAGGTGTTTAAACATACGGCTCAGCCTGAGAATTTTCCAGCAGTGAGAAATGAACTGGCAGCAGGTTACAGATCCTATCTCACCTTTCAAGTGATATCCTAAATTATTTTTGTATTTTCTTGGTCTCCTACCTGTTCCCAGGTCCTGGGTCAGACGTGGCAGTGAGCAATGGCCAGTCCTGCTGCTCCTGTGTGGAGAGCTCAAGTTGGCACCACATAATTCTCCTGTGGGACACAAGCCTCTGCCTACTTCATGTAGGTATGTTGTCCTCTTATTGCAGATTTGATATGGCACTGCTGTACTGCAGGCAATAAGACAGGTTTTACATTGTTAGATCTGGCACATAGAAATATGTGACATTGTTTCTGGCTTCTCAAGGAATAAATAATCTCAGAGGGTTTTTGGAAGGTATGGAGTTATTCTCTAAACACAACCTTTGGCAGCAATAGCTCCACACCTCAGATGATTCCTCAGTGAAGTTTCCTGGACTTTGCTTAAACAATACACAGGTGAGTCCACTCGACACTGTCTCCTTAGTGACACACGGGAAAGACTCTTCTAAGTTGTAGCAAATGAGTTATTTAGCTCTTGCCAAGGATCTTCTGCAAGGAAGCAGTAGCACAGAGCACAGAGGAACAAAAGCTGGCAGCCTTGGAGAAGCTGAACATAAAGAGAGCTGAGCTAAACTGTCTCCAGTGTGCTCCTTTTATTTACCTCTCATTCATTATGAAAATGACATGTGAAAGTAGTTTCTAGAGCTACTTAGAGAAGACTGCACATTGATTTAATACTTATTCTTGTTTTTCAAGTCACTTAACTCCACAGAACTCTTGTTTCAAACCAATTATTTAGCTGCATTGCTCAGAATTTTAATTCACTGGTGCATCAATGCAGCTTGGTCTACCCCACTATATATTTAAGACTGCTGAAGGGGAAGCTTTTAAAATGAAGGAAGACAGTAAAAAACCAGCTCACCTGATTTATACACCAATCGAGTTTCTGCTCCTGATTGTATTTATGCATGAAGTCTTTAAAAACAGCCAAAATGCATCAGATAAATTCTATTTTGTTATTGGCCTGTATCAGTCTATCAGTCCAGGTACCCACATGAAAAGATTAAAACATGAAAACGAGGCAACTGTAAAAGGCCAAAAAAATTTAATTACTAAAACTCACAGGAGACTGCTTGCTATCTATAGGGCTCTTTATCAGGCTCAGGAAAATGCCAGTGGGAGCCACAGCTGCAAAGTGTTATGAGTATGCAGCATTTAAACACCATCACTAAAACACAGGCTTTTGAGATGCTTCACAGCACAGAATCTCTCACTGAAAAGTCTGGGTCCTGTGCTGTGGGAGCAGTGAGTACACACAAACACACCTCTCCCAGCAGACAAATACATACAAAAATCTCTACAGAAACTTGATTTATTCTGCTATTAGTAGATTAATTAGGAGTGTCTACTTGCATTGAGATGGCCAAAACCACTCTGGCTTCTCCTTGAGCAGAGCTCAGGATCTTGCTGTGTGAATGGGATGCATTAAAAGGGAGAGGGGATGGGGGTGTGAGAAGTGATGCCTCTTCCTAATTTTACCACAGGTTTCCTATGCTACCTTGGGCAAATCACTTAACCTTGAAGTTCTCCATGTCAGTAAGGAATCCACTTTGCTCCGAGCACTTTGAGATCTATAGACAAAGAGCACTCTATTATTTATAGCAGTGCCCTATGGAAGATAGCAGCTACAGCTGTTAGAGACAGCAGGCACCTCTGAGCAAGCAGAAAGACATAAATCTGCATGTCAGGATCCTTAGTCATGAAGCTGGCAGCTGTTTTGTCCCAGGAGAACATTTCAGTAGTTTGTGAACCAGATGAACTTGCTGCTAGTTCCCCAGAGGCAGCTGATAGAGAAATATGGATTTAGCACAACAGCTCACTGGTCAGGCAGCCCACAGAATCATTGAATAGTTTGGGTTGGAAGGGACCTTAAAGTCCCATTGAGTTCCAACCCCCCTGCCATAGGCAGGGACACCTCCCACTGCATCAGGCTGCTCAGTGCCTTGTCCAGCCTGGCCCAAAACAGCTCCAGAGAGGGGGCATCCACAACCTCTCTGGGCAACCTGCTCAAAGTGTTTGACTACCCTCACTGTAAAGAATTTCTTTCTCATGTCTGAGTCTACCCTCTTCCAATTTATATCCATTATTTCTAGTCCTCCCATCACATATCTTGTTAAAAATTCCTCCCCCTGCCTTTCTGTAGGGGTATTGAGAAGCTCCTCTGAGGTCCCCCCTGAGCCTTCTCTTCTCCAGGCTGAACAAGCCCAACTCCTTCAGCCTGTCCTCAGAAGGCAGTTGCTCCAGCCCTCTCATCATCTTGGTGGCCTCCTCTGGACCTGTTCCAACAGCTCAATGTCCTTCTGATGTTGAGGACTCCAGAAGTGGACAGTTCTGAGCAGTCTGTTCCTGGCGTGGCTGGTACCTACTCTTCCCAAGGAGAGAGACAGTCCATGCAGTGAGGCTGTGGAAGGCAGCCCTGTGTGACTGCACAGAGCACTGATGGAGGTTTGACCGTGTTTACTCTCATCTCCACATTACTAAGGGCAAGCCTCTGCAGGCACAATGTAGTGATGTGCAAAAAGCACCCAAAATAGCTCCAGAAATGGAAGCAAGACTGCAGGATGGACCATTGCTGAACCTGCTTGGAGACTGCAGAGCTTTGCTGTGGCACCAGGGCTGGTTCCCTCAGCTGAGCCAGTCCCTGTGTGCTATACACTCCCCTGTCCTCAGTGCTGCTCTGTCTGAGGACTTGCAAAGGACTGAGCAATTCAGGCCTTGATGAGAGGAGCTGAAAGAAAGCAAAGACCATCTAATGTGCAAGTATTGATCTCCAAAGAATGAGCCACACATTCCCTATTTACACCAACTTATTCTTGCAAAGGCACTTGGCCAAAAGCAGATCTTCCCAATTTCACCTGACTCAGAAGCTCATGCATAAGGCTTTCAGATTGGAAATTCACACATGGATTTACTTGCAAATAGTTTCAAATCTTGGAAGAGTGACCTGGTGCAAAGACATTTGTAGCATAACATGTTGTCAATATTCTGTCTTCTCACCCCAGTAAGGCATGAAGACAGTGTCTTCTCCCACAGTGTAAAACTTTGTGCCTAGACTGTGCCAAAGACTTAATTCACCCTTTCATCAGGGGACAGGTCTCCATATTGTTGCCAGTCTCTTCTACTGGAACTGTTCTGACACTGAAAGGAAAGAGGCATTCAGAGTAGGAAAAAAGATGAAGCCACTAAAATGCAAATTTTATTCACAGTTGGCATGTTTATAAATATATATATATATTACATTCTTACAATCTACAGTACATTCTAAGTATAGAGGGATTCAATCTAAGTGTTGGTGGGAGGGAGGTTGTGTATTAAACCAAGCAACCTAGATCAATGACAGAAAAGAGACTTTATTAGGGAGGGCAAGGACCAACTCTGGAAAAATCAAGGAAAACTTGAACCGTAAGCTGGATTTTAGTTAGTGCTTTGGCACTTCACCACTGCTCATTGGAGACTGCTTTTGTACCTCAAAAAATCATAGTGGTTTTAGGGTTCGAGGGCACATCAGATTCAAAGGGTAATCACTGAAATTCTATCATATGTACATCCTTATCAGGGGAAAACAAAAGATAATCATCACCACTAGGAGAAACAGATGTTATCTTCTGAGTCAATCTGTTCATGTTGCAATGCTGCATGTGCAGCTCTGGGCTGTGAGTGGGGAGTGCTCCCAGCTTGACAAGCAGGGGTCTGAAGAAGCATGAACAGAAGGAAGTGAACAACTTGACCTCTCCCAGTGAAGGGGAGCGCTGGAGAATCAGCTGGTGTCTGAGTTCAGCACTTACCCAAGGGAGCGTGGGCAAATTTGCTCAATGACAGCACTTAAAGCAAGCACCAGCCTGGTATAAAGAGTGTCTGCAAGAGCACATGAGGGAGAATGAAGCGTGCATGGAAGGGAAAGAAGAAATCACAGGCTTACAAAGCTGCCTGATGCCAGGTTAAGTGCCCTCAGGGTACCGTATGAGGAGTGCTCCAAGGAAATGGCTGGGGATACAAATTTGAAATGGGACAACCAAATAAAGTGGGCTTTTAAAAATAGCTTGTTCTCTCCAACTTTCCACAACAAGGCTTTACATGAGTGGTTTTCTGAGTGTAGGCTATTTCTTCTCTTATTTTACAAATTAAGAAATACTGAAAATTGTCTGGTAAAGTTTATTCTCTTGGCATCTACTTAAAAATAGTTTCAGTTTTAACTGTATGTGTGTATCCATTGTCTCTGCTTGGGAGGCAAACATGCTGGTTTGTAAACAGCCCACTTACTCCTTTTCCACCTCCAGATTTTTTGGAAACTGGTGAGTCTGGCAGGGGGACTGAACTAGATTTGCTTACACAGTTGGATTTTGTCAGCTTTAAATTAATGTTCCTGGATGTATATTCTCTATATTTTTTTCACAATTTTTCTTTCCTTTTAAACAAAGTTTGCAATATTACACAGTAGAGTTGTATGAACTTTGTAATATCCAAACTGCACTGGAGTTTGTTATACTTACTGACTCCCTGGGAAAGCTCAGAGAATGAAACTGTATTATTTTGTTAAGTGTTTTTTTCATGTTACCATGCTTCAAAAAACTACACACATTTCTTACTCCCACCTCTGAGTACAGTGAAAATGTGAATTTCAAGAGTTGTCCAGGATCTCTGCTCTCCCAGCCGCTTTTGGGTGGCTTCTTGGGGCTTCATGGAGTTATTATCCACCAGCTGATTCTTGTCAATACAAAATTTTGCCCCACTACCCAAAATTAAAGGCAGAAGGTGAGTGAAAAACAAACAAACCAAACAAAAAAGTCTTTTGGGTCTCATTATGCATTTTCATGTAATCTTTCCATGTAATTTTTAAGTTCTTTGCACTCCCCCAGGTCCATATCCTGGCAGACCCATTTAATGTCATCCTCACTACTCACCAAGACTGAGTTGCCAGCTGGACACCCATCATCAGAAGAGATGGTGGTAAAGGTGGTGAATTTAACTCGTTTCCTCTTAGAGGTAGGAGAAGCAGTTGGTTCAGTTTTCTGTTCTTTCCCTTCAGTGAATGTGGACTCACTAGACCTTAAAGATTGCCCATTGATATTTTTGGTGGCATTTGTATTGAGCAGATATTTGCTTTCTTCATAGTCCACTCCACTGTCAATGGCTGTGATATGTTCATCTTGCTGAGATGAGAAATTTATGTGATTCTCCAGAAGTTCTGTCCTGTTGCTCAGCCCAACCCAGTCATGAGAGTGGCTCATGCCTTCTTGCTCATCAAAGGGAATTTGTTTGTTTCTGTACTTCAAAGCAAAAGTGACACAATTGATAAGGAAGACCAGAATTGCCAAGCAGAAGACTCCCAGAAGAGCGTACATTCCTATCACCAGATCGCTCAGTTCCCTAGGGGTCTGGACTAGGTCATTTTCTTCCAAGTCTCCATTGCTTCTTGGCAGATCCACCTGTGCAGGGAAGCTTGTGAAGTCTATTGGAATGTTCTGCAGATGACTGTCATCATCCAGGAGGCTTTCTCTTTCTTCTTTTTTACTTAGAATAGACCTTTGGGTGGTGGTCCCTCTGCCTTGCTCTTGGCCCATTGAGGAGCTGTAGTACTGACCATCCAGACCAGCTCTCTCCTGCAAAGTGTTTTTCTGATGCCAGTCCCTGGCATGATTTTCTACGTGGACACCAGCACCCCTGTATTTACTGTCACTGATGTTAGAGTTGGCATCACTCTGCCCAAATTTGACTTTAATGCTACCATTTCCAACAGCTAGGATACTCTTCCTTTTGGATTTCTGGCAGGATTCACTGATAACCATCTCTACCTTCACCAGTGTTCCCTGCCCTTCTGTCTCAGCAGCAATTGCTGGCCACTTGAATTTGGGGTCATGGTGAATAGAGACAATCTTCTCATCAAGAGATGTGGCTGACAAGGAGAAGTCTTTGGAGTCATAAATATCCAGGGGCATGACAGATCCGTCACTGAAGTGGATCCAGCAGCTGATGGCTGCTTCCTATAACACACAGAGCAAATATACACAGGCTCAGAATAAACACTGCCTGGGTCTATTGCCTCCTCACAAAATCCACATATCATTTATAATGAGAAAAGAAATAAAGAAAAGCAATAAATTTAATACTTTGCCAAGATGTGAGGAGAAATACTAGTTTAAAATGTTTATTGATAATAAGATCTGTTTCCCCAAAGGTACTTAAATGAGCTGTATCCCCTGGGCTCTGCAGAATCTACTACAACACCATAATAAATTGCATGTCAGAAGGCATTACCAGTGACTGAGATCATTTACTGGGGTGTATTTCAATGGAAAAAAAAATTACATTATTTCTAAACTGCTTAAAATACAAAGTCTCCTCTTGTTAACACAACATATGCTAAAAAAATACCTAATACAAGAAGAAATTTCATATATGGCTCCATATCTACAGTCCTTAATTTTTGTCTCTTAAATGAAATAAGCATCATACACAAGCGGAGTAAACCAATCAGTTGCTTCTTTATAAAATGTTCAGGGTAGTTTTCATGCATGTTAGCAATTAAAAGCAAGACAGTCATGAAGTTTAGTCTTGTGTGACAGCAGTGCAGACTGTGTACCTCACCGTGTACCCAGGCTTTGGGAATGTAAATAGGTCAGGCCCAAAAACTAATTTTGCTCTTGTACATTTGTGATGGTGCAGATTTCCTGGGAGTCTTGACTTCTGGATTCTAACTGGAAAATTTCAAAGTATTCTTAGATTTCAGAATGTGTTAATTCATCTCTGAAAATCAGGTCCTCAAACAGCTATTGAAGATTGATGTGCTACCTAAAAAAAGCCTCATCCTTAACAAATAAGTCATTTACTGGCACAATTCTCATTGGTCTCCTGGAATCCAATTCCTGCTTCTGATGGTCTGACTTGCTCCATTTCAGCTGGGGAATTTACACCTTATCAGGCACTGGTGAATCCACATCAGAAAGACTTCTGCCTTGATGAATGGATTCTTTGGCATCTAAAATGACACAAGCTTTTTCCTGGTAAGAGTGGGGATGATCCTGCTCTGAGGGAGAACCTGACAGACAGATGAACACCCAGCCAAAAGATTAATAACCATATTTGCTGAAAGCTTGATTATAAAAGCTGTTTTTCTTTCTATAAGCAGTTTTTCAAACAGATGGTATTTACATCCTAACTCAACATATATAGAGAGAATAAATATTTGCCATTATCTTTTAAATCGTTTTTAGCACATCGTCATTCACCTGTTCGGATCATGGAGAATAAGCTTCCAGTCTTTTGGGATTGTGTGGTGCATAATCTACTGGCCTAATTCTGAAATCCTTGTAGCTGTAAAGCTCCTGGTGCCTCAATGGGAGATTTGCTTCTGTCTCTATTTCAGGACAGAGCCCTAAGACTTTGCTGACACTGCCATAAATCCCAGCTTTGTGTTTATTAATCTTTGGATGTTTCTTGAAGGCTGCATAGAATTTATGTCATCAACTCTCATCCTCCCACTATGTTGCTTATACTTGTATAATCATTCCACAATTTTGCTCTGATTATGCTCTGAAAACCATGTACAAGCAAAGGAAGGAATCAGATGCCTTTCAAAACAGAATCAGCCCTTGCAGTGTGGAGGTTGTACATCTTCCTCCTTGGTTTAATACCAGCCCGGAGTGGTTCTGGCTGTACCCCTGCATGAGGAACTCATCTAGATTTTGGTTCTTGGAACTGGAAGGTCAATGCTGAGCAGCACATTGGGGATACCTGCCATCAGCTCCAGTTTTTAGGCTGATTTTAAAGTAGTTTGTTTAACTTGTCACGTCAGCAATGGATTAGCTTGCTGGTCTTATTTCCAGCTTCCTGCTATTGATTTCTTAACTCCCAGAATACTATGGTAGCCTGAATTTTATCACACTATAAAGACAGCAGTTCTGCCTTATTTCTCATCCTGCAGCACTAGCATCAGCCCCAATGATGTATTAAAGCATCTCAACAGTTGGGTGAATTTCAAAAGTGAATTTAAGGCTGGGAATGTGTTTAGGTGTTAAAAGCCCAGTGCATCCTCGATGTAAGTCCCAGGATGATGGATTTGGTCTGGAGAAAAAGTTTAAATTTCAATGCAGACAGAAGCACAAGAACAAATACCAAGCTGGGAATGACAGGGACATGGCAAAGTCCAACAGCCCTTGGTAACTGTTGATTCCCCCAAAGAGGGACTAAGGATAACAGAGAGACAAAAATTAGTTTATGAAATCATGGATCAGGAAGTGAATCACTGAGGCTGATTCATATTCTAGTCATGAATCAGAATGAAAGAGATGTCCTCCAACTTCTTAAAACCCTCTGAAAAAGTAACTGAAAGAAGAAGAGTTTTGCACTATGGTTGTCTGTGATAGAAGTATCACACTTGGAAGTATCTCCTGATCTAAGTAGGTGCAGGTTGGGGCCATATGTAAGGGGGACCTCTGCTGCTTCATGTGTTGCAGCCATGATAAACACATTCTGTCTTTTTATTCATTGGAGCTGCTGCTTTTGTGAGGCCTGTGTCTTTCTGTTAGGGCACCTTGTGGCCTTGAGAAAAGAGGTGCCTATAAGGAAGATGTTTTAGTAACACATTATTAATAAAAATCTGCTTTATTCCATCATCTTCTAATGTCAGTTATTGAGAATTAGAGCTGTGCAATCCATGTGGGCAACAGTACCTGCTTTGGAGACTGGAGCAGCTCTTGTGCTACTGCTGTGGCAAAGATGGCTTTGTTGCTTCCTGGACTGAGCTGCAGAGACAGTGACAATCCAGTCACCAGCTGCACTCCCAAGTCAGTTATTGTCACTTTCTCATCTAGAACTGTCACTGTCTTCTCAGCCAAGATAGCATCTGAAAGGGGGGACAATATCTAAAAGGAAAAATCAGAATCAGCCACATGCATTTTACACAGAGCCAAGGAAAAAAGCTACATGGAGCTTCTGTAATACAAATAAGCAATACTTATGCTAATGGGCAGAATTACCCTTAGCAGATTAACACTGAAATGTGATTAAAAAATAGCTAGTCACATTTTTATGCCTCTTCTGCAATAATCTGGGGCTTATAACATCTTTTACCCATGTTGTTTCAATCAGCAGTGCCACTCACCTCTGTGCTGTGTGAACCACGTCTCTTTCAGATGTATTAACTTTTTGAAAAGTTAATCTTTATGTTAAATTAAATTCTTTTATTAATGTTTATGGGTTTAGGCAGAATATATATAATGCAATCTGAAGACTGGTATATAGTCTAAAAACAAATGGCATTTATGTCATGGACTAGTATACAGTCTATAAAATAAATGGCATTTATTTCTATCCTGTAGAAATAAAGCTAATGCATTGCTACAATAAACATTGATGCTACTGGATACAAAATTGACAGAGAAAACTTGCTTTGGTTAAAAAAACATACAGAGAGGTTAGTGATGAATGACATCCAAATGTGCTCATTAGCAAGGAAACTGAACTTACTGATCGATACAGAACATTTTGGAAGCAGTTTGTAAGAGATATTTTTTAAGTATAACATGCTCTTAGCTTTTTTCCCCCTTCAATTTTTCTTTTCACAATTCTAGGTGCATTGGTGAAGTCGGTGGAGCTCTGTAAGTCCCAGAGCTTTGTAAACTCATTCAGAAAAAGCTTTACAGCTTTTGCAGAATCACAATTTGGAATCCCATTCCTCCAGTTCTGACAACATGCATCTCAGACAGATCTGATCTATCTGGTTTGATATTTTGGGATGATGAGCATCTACAGAGAGTTAGACTTTTTTCCTGCACTGGTACTTATTAATATGTTTTCTACTTTGCAGTAGCTCTGGATTAATTTTTTTTTTTTTTGGGGACCTCATTTTCGATCAATAGCTCAGTTCCCAAGGTGGTGGGTTTATGAAGAAAAGGAACAAGTCATTAATTTTGCCTACCTGAATTGTTGTCATTCCAAGCTCCTGCCCAATCAAAACCTGTCCATCCTGCAGCTTAGCAATCCTGGGCTCCTCCACCTGCATGAAGTCACTCACCAGCTCAGTGATGTCAATCTGCCAGTCAGAGCCCAGTAAATAGCTGAGCTGGCCCCCGGGCTCTGAGGCTTCAGCTACAAACTGGGTGAGGACTCGCACCATGGCGTGCTGGTACTGAAGGGCACAACCTCTCCCCTTACGCTCATCGTCTTCTTCATCATCGCTGTCCCTGGCTGGTCTGGCAGGACATCAAGAATCAAAAATGAATTGAAACTCATGTTGGGAGAGCTTGCAACAGGTGAGTTATTGCTGACATGAGACTGCAGTGCAGTGACTGGCACTAGGGGCTCTGATGAAGCTGTTTCCCTTACTGCCTTTCTGAAATCAGACAGATTTCCCCACATTTATCTTGTTTCCCTTGTTCTCAACTGAGAGCTCCAGGCTGTCTAGATCTCTGAAATCACCAAAGATCTCCTAGTTTTGCTGGCTGTCACATTGTCCTCTCCAAATATTTCTCATTATTTTCCACAGTAAGTTCTTACTACCAGCAATTTCACACTTGTTTCTTTCAAGCGGCAGGAGCTGCAGAAGAGACTGGAGACTGTCCAGCCTTGCCAGAGCCCATCCCTGGTGATGTCCTCCTGCTGCCTCATGGCTCATCCTGCCTCACTTCATCAATTGGCTCTTTCCATCTCAGACACTAGAACTGTAAAAGGAAATTGATTTCCAGGGTAGAAACCATACAACCTCCACTTTGCATTTCCTTCATAAATCCAGTGCAGGAGCCTATTGAATAAATGTCAGGTGACCTTCAAATTTACACTGGAATTGCATTAAGTACAAATAAGCACTGTCAGATCCACTGGCCCTGATAGGTCTTTGGCAAGTGCACAGTCCAGAATGAACATCCTCTAATGAAACATACCTCTTATTAGAGATGATGGGAACTCTCCACCCCTTGATCTGATTTAGTTCTGTGTCAGAGACCTCTATCTGCAGTGGGAGACGAGGAACCCAGACTGTCATTTCTAAAGGGGCACTCAGATGCTGGTAAGTAAAATTAACTATGACATTCACTTTGCCTTTCATTTCCTTTCCATTGACAAAGACATAGTCGCATCTGTCAGAAACCTGAAAGAAAGGAGTAAGATAAAAAGAACAATTAGTCTCTACACAAATTATAAAATATACCACATACTGGGAAAGTGAGTGGGAGGAAGAGAGAGGATATAGGTTTAGACTGCTTACAAGTTCAGAGGACAATTAGGAATAAAAATAAAAGTGCCTGGAACGTCCTTAATAGCTTGTATAATTTCTGCTATAAGCATTTCCAATATAATCTCAAGTAAAAGAAAGGTTTCTTTCTGTCCTTAATTCCAGCCCAGCACCTAATATAATGGCACCTTGAGAGGATTATTCTCCTTACCCTAAAGCTCAGTGAGACTACAATTTCCTCTTCCTCTATTTCATGTGCAGTGCCAGGAATACCACACAATTGTGTGAGGAGACTGGTAACTGCCTCTACACAGAATTGAGCAGGGGACAAATTTTTTTTTTACTCAACCCCAAACTGGGACAAAGAGTTGTTTGGGAGTCCTGTTACAGTTGCTGGGCATGGAGTGGTCACATCAACCAGAAACTAATGAGAGGGAAGAGCACTCTGATGTCCAGCAGTATTCACTGGAGCCAAACAGCTTCTTCTCTGCTGCAAGTCTGACAAAGGTCTTACACCATGTTCTACTCAAGCTAGTCCTCATGTCACTATTTACTGCCTGCAGCTTAGGACATCAATATTGCTGAGGGTTACTAAGTCTTACTCAAGAGATTCAGCAGTGATTGCACAGATCTAGGTGAGTTGACAGGACATGTTAATTACAGCTAGTTAAAATATATGAGTAAATGTACATGCCAAACAATCTATTAACTACCACCTTAGTGTGCTGACAATCTGAAGAAATGATCTATTAAAATCCTGAACTCTTCTCACAATCCATAACCAGGCAGATCTTCTATTCCATTCTGTAGATATATTCACCATAACTGCCTTCAGAATGCATAGTGTCATCCCCATATGAATTTAATGCCATTTTACATTTTTCTGTTTAAATGCTAAATGTATTTAAAACATATTTAAATATCACCAGCTTCTGTAAGAGAATTTCCATTCCTAATATTACTAACGTTAAACAGCAACCACCGCCCCTTCCAGATAGTCAATCCATTTCCTTCCTTTGAACCAGGTAACACCCCAAAGAGCATTACTGTGACTTTCACAATACCTCTGTTGCAAGCAATACCTCTTCTAATGGGACATTCTCATCTGAGTATGTTGTACAGTAGCTCTTAACTGCTCCTACCAGGATCCAATCTCATTGTCCTGCACAGCAAGAAAACCTAGTTAGTGTCCAGAGAGCCTCAGTGCTTGGCAGTCAGCAGCACAGCAAGTGAGATGAGTCCCAGCTCTGGATGAGGTCTGTCACTAATGTGACCTCCAATTCACCATAACACTGTATTGGGCCCAGACTATATTAGGCTGAGGAAGATGAGACTCCACAAAACTCCATCAAGAAGCTTCTTGCAAGCCTGCAGAAATGGCCACAGGGAAGGCTGGAGGCATAAGCACATACACCTTCTGTGAGCTGCCTGTCTTGGCAGCAGCAAGAGAGCAGAAGTTATTCCTGTACTCTTACAGAAGGCACACTAATGTAAATAGAATGTTATCAGAGCAAGAACTGCATCATCCTTTCAGCCTGCAACATCCAACAGTGGGTTGGACAGGCAGGGAGTGAGAACACCTTCAGGCAGTGCCTGGTACCTGCTCTCCTTCTCCCACCCCATGGGCTACCTTGCTTCTGGGAGTGGAACCTGTCTGTTCCTTGCTGCCACTGCACTTACCCCATTGCCTTCTTCTATTTTAAGCCCTGTTGTCACCAGACAACTCTTCAGTGAGCTAATAAGCTCTGCCTGCTGCTTTCTACCTTTCCTCTTTCCCCTGGCAAGGCAGTGAGAATTAAAAATGGGCAGAGTCTCAAAGTGCTGATTTACACCTGAGAGGCAAGAAATCAAAGCTGAAGCCGAAGTGGCCGCAAGGAAAAACTTTCTGGCTGGGAGATGATTGCCCTGACATCCTTCTCCTGTCTCTGTGCTCTGCACACTGGACATGCACTCAAGTGGACAGTGTGAAGACACAGATTTTCTTTAGTGAGGGCACAGGGCCTGAAGTGGTTTTTCTGCTTCCAGCCAGTGACACCTCATACTCATGAATCTTACCAGGCTGACACATTAGATGAGTGAATGTTCCCATGGGTGACCAACCTAGGACTAGCACAGGTAAACCTGTGTTCCTCTCAGCACAGGAATCACAACTGAGGCTGCTCCCTGCTTCCCAGCACACCTCTCCTGCTTGCCCCCTCCTCTCCACTTGCCATGGAGCTTCTAGAGGTGACTTGCCAAACATCCTAAAACCCAGGTAAAGCTTCACTGTCTGAGCAGCTGCCTCTGGAGCTCACCCAGATAGCACATGTGGGATTTTGCTGAGTTTTTTATTGATCTCTGAGGGCTGGAAAAATACTGAGACTGTGCTAGGCAATAGAGGGAACTACTGAATTACAATACAGATGGGAATCAGACTCTCAGATTTTAAATTCACTAATTCTCACCGAGAGCAAGAAGGGAATATGGCAGGCAAAGAGACCTCAGTTCCAACAGTCATTACAGAAAGGAGAGGTAAATTAAGAACCCATCCTAAAAACCTCCTGTATGAATGATCAAACAACTACAACATGCTTTCAAAATTATTATTTATAAAACAAAACTATAATAAGGAAAAAAAAAAACTGGGCTTGGGATACCCAGTTTCTCCTGTTTCCTTTTCTGTAAGTTAAGACAGCAACAACTATGAACTCATTCAGTTCCCAGCCAGCACTTCATTGTTTGAATGAAAAAGCATCACTGTCCTGCTGCACTTTGCATGCAATCCTAACAGAGCAATGTCAAAACATGGTCTGAAGAGCAGTACATTTTCATAAACCAGGTCATGACATTCAGAAACAGGTCATCAATAGAAAGGCAGATTAGCCATGCCCATGTCACTGCAGACACATCTGAATCATTCACAGTCCAGCACAAGAGAAAACTAAAAAGATGCAGAGAAAGAAAAAAAATCAAGCTCCTTTGATTCTTTCAAGATTGAGTTTTGTTAGCTGTTTGTTGGAAAAGAATGGATATTTTGTGAAATGAGCTTGGTGGGAATCAGCTGAGGCTCTGCAGGACAAATATACACGTGAGCAAAAACCCATCAGAGGCAGCTCAGCAGCTGGCAGCCTCTGGGCACTGCCACAGGCAGAGGCAGCAACTGGGTCTTCCCCCAGCACAGCTCCTCCACATTGGTGTTGCTGGGGACAGCACAAAGAAGCTGCTGCTGCCACTGCCTTTGCTGGGCTGTAATGGATTTCAGTTCTTTAGGCTGTAATGCAGCTTCTTTTCTTTAATGTTAATTCGTATAAAGAGCCATGAAGTCCCAGCCCTGCAGTGCAGTTGCTGTGTTACCTGCCT
This sequence comes from Turnix velox, assembly GCA_013400935.1. Lineage (NCBI taxonomy): Eukaryota > Metazoa > Chordata > Aves > Charadriiformes > Turnicidae > Turnix > Turnix velox. The sequence continues at coordinate 83,577 of VZTY01001500.1, forward strand.
CCCCACACACAGCACAGATGCCCCTGCTTCAACCTGGAGCAAACCCATGAATGGAGCAACTGACTCAGACTCGTGTCTGAATGCCCAAAGCAAAGAGAGGGGCTGCAGTAAATCAACAAACAGCTTCCCCTGCCTTAAGAAGGGGGTTGTGAGGTAGCAAAAGCTCAATCCCAAAACAGACTGGAAAAAGGTGGGCGATTTGTGGGGTGCATTTTGGGCATACACAGTCCATTTTGGGGGTTGGAGTTCTCCTTTTGCACCTGAGCCTTCTTAACATAAGAAGGACATTGAGCTGTTGGAGCAGGTCCAGGGGAGGGCCACAAAGATGATGAATGGGCTGGAGCACCTCCCTTGTGAGGGTCCAGGATGGCAGGACTAGGAGTAATGGATGCAAATTGGAAGAGGGGAGAGGTCCAGAATACAATCCAGAGATGTAATGTGAGGGAGGGAAAGGGGTCTGTCCATCACAACTCCCAGTAGAGGTACCCAGTACTTCTCTGTTAGCTCTCAGAAACAGCTCTAACAGTCTTTTCCCACTTCATTATCATTTTCAAATTCCCATGGGATAATGGTAAAACCATCTCAGGAAACTGCTTTTCTGCTTCAGTAATTCTGTTGGAATGGTTACAAAATCACACCCAATAAATCTTTAAAAATAAGATTTACCTAGAGCAGTTCTGCTTTAGTCATGTCAAGGGTGGCCACTTAGGAAAGTAAGTGATATTTCCACAAAAGGGGACTCTATCTCCATGTTTCTCTAAGTGCTCCTTGCCCCACACAAGCACTTCCCATTTGCAATATGCATTTCAAACACACCCCTGCCACCCTGGCAAGCTCATGGGATCTCTTCTCATTTAGCACAACCCATATTTTCATTGGTCTACCCCCATAAATGGCGGTATTTAGTAACAAGCTATGTTAATGCCTAAATCATTGCTGCCAGAAGAAGACTGTTAGAGTCATTAAAAATGAATGAGGAATGAAATAAATAAGCAAAAGTGGTTTATTTGAACTATAAAATACTCCAGAACACAAGCTGTGTATCAAGGCACAAAAAGATGAGACCTTTATTAGCTCAATAAGTTAGGTCTAAATGAGTCAGGGGAGGCGGAGTCACCCTCAATCTCCCAGGCTTAACCTGCAGTGTTGGAGTGAGATTTGTTACTGCAATAACCAAATCTAGCCTGAAATTATGCAAAGGAGAGATAAATGACTATAATGAAGTAGCAGCACAGGGGGTAGAGCAGACCTCAGCTCACTATATGTCTTGAGAAGGGACTTGTCCTAGTCTGGGATGCTATGGAGATGCTGAGGGTAAGAAATCACAGCCACTACTCTCGAGTGAAGAAAGCTCCAGATCAACAATGAACTTTGGAGCCTTTGGGACACTGAAACTAAAGCTATAAAGACATTATTCATACAATATTTTTAGCTTTTATAGGGCACTTTCTTTAGCTACCTAATATTATATATTTATCTCTTAAACAATTCTTTATCACTTCACTGCTATAATATCCATTGTTATAGTTCCCATTATAATACTTGTCATAGTATCCATTGTAATATTATTTATACTTAGTTATGTTCTACTCTGCAAAGTTCTTCTTAAGTTTATAAGAAAACTAACACTAACATGCTTAAGGGAATGCAAAAGTATTTACAAAAGTAACTGGAGGGGGGGAAATGAAACAGGATGTTTATTTGATACAAGGGCAACCTGCTTCTTTGTTCTATCAGAGACAAAAATCCGGGGAAAAGAGAATAATTTCATGAAGTCGCTAGAGAACTAAAAATTGTGACAGAATATATTCTGCTGGGTTTCTTTCTGAATAAGCCATAATCAACTGGGACCACAAACCAAAACTAAACCATCACAACGGAACTCTGCTCAATTAAAATCTAATCATGTGAAATGTGGAGTGAACAGTGCTATTCTCACTTGCAGGAATGGAAAGGTACAGAAAAACTTTTCTGAAATTCTGGGATTAATTTTCAGATCTGTGACAGACTCATTAGATGACTGTGTGTATTTTATTAAGATACTTTTTCTCAAGGGTTTTGAAATGTTAACTCCCACCAAACTGAAGGGGAGCTTGTGGTTAAATCTACAAGAATCTGTGCTTTAATCTCCCTTTGATGTTTTTGTAGAATGAGGCTAGTATCCCTCTGTTCTATATGGATTTTGCAAAGCTTAATCTATAAGAAACAAGGGAGAGCTCAGGTGCCAGGGATACACAAGTACATCTTTCTACTGCTTGAAACTTATCACTAGTTGGAGGCTAATCCTTCACTTTTCCCAAAGCTGTGTATCAGAGCCACGCTGAGAGCATGATGCAGTCCTGCAGGATGCAGTGTGGGGTGAGGCTGTGTCCCTGGCACGCAGGCAATGCAAGGAGAAATCAAATGGCTTCATTCACTCCTGCTGTTCCTGCTCCTTTCAGTGCTCTGGCTGTTCCTAGTTTGCTGTTGGCTTGGCTGCCATTCCTGCTTTCCAGCTGGAAAAGGATGGGGCAACTTCCTTCCCACCTGCTTCTTTTGCTGCTCAGCAAGTAGCTGTCCTGCCAGCACAGGATACGCCAATGAGGCAGCTGAAGTGGCAACTTCAGCTAAAGCAACAGAGAACACCTAGCATAGCTTTAGGCATAAAGCATAGCTGTAGGCAGGCAAGTGCTGTCTGACCACTGGCCAGAAGGTTGCTGCACTCAACCTTCAGATTTTAGAAGCCACTATTGTTTTTAATGAATGTGACAACACTTTCTTGGCTATGCTGATCATGTTACATTTCTCTCTACCTGAAAGCTGGGAAGGGACTGTTTGTCAGAGCATGTAGGGGTAGGACAAGAGGAAATGGTTTGAAAGGAGAGCAGGGCAGGGTTAGATTACACATTAGAAAGAAATTCTTTGCCATGAGGGTAGTGAGACACTGGAGCAGGCTGCCCAGAAGGGTGCTGGACACTCAAGGCCAGGCTTGCTGAGGCTCTGAGCAACCTGATGTAGCACAGGATGCAGGAATGCTCACTGCAGGGGGTTGCACTAGATGGCCTTTGAATGTCCCTTCCAACTCTGGGTCTATGATTGTATGACCCAAAACCCTTATGTGCTCTGTATCTCTCTCTGCAGCTATCCAAGGAAAGTGAGAAAGACAATAAACACCTCAGCTACACCAAGCCTTTTACTACTAAACTGAGAATGGCATTTCACCCCTCTTTCCTGTAAAGAGGAATAATGGCAATAGTACACCTTTTCTTCACATTTGTTAAAAGAGAGGAGACATGAGGACTGCTTGTTTGACTCTGGATAACAAATAGCTGGTTTCCAAGTGAAGCAGAGACAAGGAAGAATGTGGAAAATTGGATGGGCTAAACAGTAAAGCTGCTCTGTAAGGAGATGGCTGGTCTTCTAGATTTGTCAGATACAGTTAGTGAAGTGATGCTGGGGAAAGAAAGGTCATTAAGCTGCACACAGCCTGAAACAGCTTCTGAGACTGCAGTCAGGACAGGGCTGTTCCGAGTATATCAAATAGCTCCTGTATTCTCCTGGGGCAGCTGCGGGATCTCAGGGGATGCTGAATCTCCTCAAATACAAAAAGGGTACATGTATGAGCCCCGGCAATGCTGGTGTGGAGCAGTCCCAGAACTGCCCAGCTCTTCCAGCAGCCCAGACTGGAGAGCTCCCAACACCACACCCACACATTGACTTGAAAACCCAGAGTGTGAAACCAAACAACCAACAGCACTGACCTGCAGTGAGTAACTTGGATTTTTGTTTAGAATTAGAAGGACAGTAGGTGTGCAAAAGTAGGTGTGCAAAGAATCCAACTGCAGTATCCACGATACTTTGTACTCCCCTTGTCTGCAGGGAAATAAAACCTCTGCCTGCTCTTTTCTGTTCCACAAGACAACTCAGTGTCTGATTCAGCTGAAGGCACCACATTATTTTCGTGCTATTTCCTTCATTCAAAAATGGCCAAAAATATTTCTATTTACTACCATAATAATTATTGATTTTACATGGGTTTGTACTGTATTAAGCCACAAATCTATATTCAGATGAATTTACCAGGTGTGTGTTTTGTGTTCTCATGTGCTGACGTGTAGTTACTTGCCCTCTAGAAAGACAAACATAGGGCTGGAAGATAAATGTTAAAAAAAATGTTTTAATCTGATGTGGCTTGTCTTGTACAAAAGCAAAACATCCTTTTAAGAAAAGATTTCCCTGCATGAATCAAAGGAGTCTTATTTGTGCCACCCAGGGAGGGTGCAGCCTCCCATAGTGTCCCTTCTGCTCTGGCAGCCTGTGGGCTTGTCCTCCAACAGAGAACAAGGCTTGTTCTTGTCTCATAAGCTGAAGAAGAGCTGGTAGCACAGCTGGTCTGTAACACTGATTGTTTGCTGTGTCTTTTCCAATTGGGGAAATTGCTCTCTCATACATGCTCCAGTCCTTGGTTTGTTCTAAAATAACCCCTCTGAATGCTCCCTTCTGCTTGGGGTGAATGTACCACTGCAGATCCCATATCTTGCAATAGGTTACTCTAAATGAGGCAGTGGAGATCATTTCCCTTTGATAATCACTTTGATAATTCAAACACTTCTTCCTCCTAAAAATATTTCATTAACCCTACCCTACTTCAGAATGAGCTCCCAACTCAGGAGGTCTCTGGGTCAATTCTCTCGGTGTCCACCAAGATGACAGTTGTTACAAACAGATCTTTGATACAATTCCTTAATAGAAATCCTTACCTCTCCAGCTAACAAGTTTCTGTGCTGAAATGTGAAGATCACTGAAGTCAATGGCCATCAATGAAACATTTGTAGCATATTCTGAGATTTGGATTTGTTAATTGCAAGTACTCACTGTACTATTCAGTGTACCCTCCAATTACATCTTGTTTTTCTCCATTAGAAAAATAAAATCCTCTTTTAAAGGTCTTTTTAATTTTATTAAAGATTACAAAAAATTATTAAAACATAAACATTCCTGTACATCAACTGATGGAACAGAAATTGCAATCTTTAAGTATGGCTTTAAGTATGACTACTATAAAACTCATTGTTGGTATTGTCCAAGAGAGAGAAGCAGAGAATCCAGCTCAAAATATGCTTCTTTAGCTCTGAAAGAGAAAAGTAAATCCTTACAGACCATTTTGGACTTTTCCAAAAAGTCATTGGGCTGATATATTTCTCCCTCCTTGGAATCACTCATCTTTCATCTCCATCACTGCATTTCAGGCTGGAAGCACTGCTATTTTTTTGACAACATTCTCATTTTTCCAGCTTCCAAGAAATCTCTAGACAGAGTCTGTCAGTTCCAATTACCCTGCTTGTGATGCAGCGTTACCAGAGTGGTTACCAGAGACTCAGAAACAACGCTTGAACTTTCGCAAATGGGTTCTAATATTTGGCCCATATTCTTCATGAAAAACAGCCAGAAAGGAAAGAAGACAGGAGAGTGGCGAAGGCAGTCACATGGAACTGGGAAGACTGGTTATGTTGTCTCCTCTGACAAGCCTTCCCACAATTACATGTGCAGGGTACAGCTGGGCACATCTGTCCTGAAGCTGGCATGAGAAAGCTTGAAAACAACATATCCAACCAATTGGGCACTAAAAGTAGGTGAGTTACATATGCATGGAGCTATGCCCACATAAACTAGCTCCACACTTTCCTCCATGGAGTGCAGCACTGCATCTACTCACTAGCACGGTCATCTTTATGCCACAGGCCATAGACATCACAGACATGTCACCTCCATAGTGCTCCAGCAACAAATCAGATTGAAGGATCCAGTCTTCTGCAGAGCCATTGTCCATCCATTAAGTGGAGACAATAGGAATTCCTGCTTCATAGGACATCCCTCATGTTTGTGGTATTAAACATGTCCTCAAACAAGAAGTGACCTGCTCTTCTAATGTCTTTCCAAAGAGCAATGGGTTACACATAAATTTTAGTTAGGGACACCACTGAGAACTGATCTGACCTAAGTCAGTATGAGACCAGACCTCCACGGACTTAAAGGAGGTGAAAGTCACAGAAGAGAAGTGGGAAGAGAATGTGAAGATGAAAGGAAAGGAGTTTGAACTCCTCAATGGTCTCAGACTTCAGTGTCCCACAAGTACAGATCTGCAGACAGTTCCTCCAGTTAAGCCATGTCTCAGCTGGTACTTAATAGATCAAATGAGCAAATGCTGCTGAAATGACTTGTGTTACTTAGACATCATTCTGAGCAAGGGCATCACATTTCAGTCACTCCAACACAGGGAAAAGAAGATGAAATATGTTTAGCAATGGCAGGCTTTCAAAGTTAGAACTACAAGGACGAAGAGATCTCCATCTTAGTGATAGCAGACTTCAAAGAGTCTTACAGATTCTGTCCTCTGTCTGACACTGAGCTGGTACAGGCACAGACAGTCCAGTTCTATTCCTTGGGCAAGTACTTGCTTACCCAACATTACCACACAGAAGAAAAAGGAAAAATCTGTTGCAATATATATACACTAATGAGGCTCTGGAAATTTGGCCTATACCTTGAAGTGGCTGCAGAAAATGTAACAGCAAAACTAAGAAAAAAAAAATCAGAGGGCTCTGTGCCTTTTTTAGCCAGAAAAGACTCACAGAGAAGCATATATAAGCTGGATTGTGTTCCAACAGCAGATCAGCAGCCATCTGAAAGCTGGCATCAGCCAACATGGACAGGCTGAAATACCAGAGAATGTTTTCCAAATTAGACTTGCTGTAAAAGTCACCATGAAGTTTTTACTGGAACAAGAGATGGTGTCCTTCCCCGTGGAGTGCTAGGCTGGGATGCTGAGCAGTGAGGGGTTTTCTGTCATTTCTTAACCCCATAACACAATGCTCTATTTTTCCTGTTGCCTGTTTCTGGACTGCTGAAGATAAATGAGTTTTTATGCTGCATTGCAAAATGGTGAAATCTCTGCCCCTCACAGTGGTAAGCTGTGCCACACACAAGGTCAGGCATGAGTTGCACCAGATTGGCATAGCTGAGGTCCCACTGCCTCATACACTTGTTTTTAAAGAATTCTTCACTGCAGCTTGTTTTTTACCAGCCAAGCTCCAGGCAGGGCAGGCTGCCCTTCACCCCTCTGTAAGGCAAAGACTCTCTTTGCACTCATTTATGGAAGATGCCAAGTTTTTATGCTTAGTTGTTTTCTTTTGAATGGGGAAACAGCAGCGAATCAAAGGACTCCTCTAAGAATGTGTACACATGCATGCATGCACAAGGAACAAAGCAGCAGTGACCCTGGTATTCCCAAATATTCCACAGACCAAGCAGCAGTGCTGTTTCCATCAGGCTTAAAGGAAAACATCATCATCATTCCAACAGGCTCCCACCATCTGCAAACACTGCTGCTAATGACTCTTGCCTTTCATGTTACTTCTCTGAACAAGCTCCTTGTGGTGGTGCTGAACTAAACCCAGGCTCCTCCAGCACCTCTCTGGGGAGAGAAATAATCCAAACCCACTTGCTCCCCACCATGAGTAAAGGTCATTATTCTGACAAATTAGTTAAATCTCTCTCAGTCAGCAGCAATGACCCTGAATTATTCAGCATGCATCTGTCTATCTCTTACAAAAACAGCCTGCAAAGCAGTAAGTGCATTTCACTTGAACCACTTCTTAAAGATGTGAGACAGTCTGGTTTCAGTCCAATGGCCCCTGAAGTCAATGGGTGTCTTTTGTTTAATCTTCATTTAATTAATTCCATTAAATTTGCATATGATGCCAAGCTGGGAGGGGTTGCAAGTACTTTGGAGGCCAGGATCAGAATTCAAAATGATCCTGAGAGTGTAGAAAAATGTCTGAGATGCAATTCAGAAAAGTTAAAAGTAAAGTATAAAGTTGGGAAAAAACAATTAAGTATAGGGTGGGAAAAAATCAGCCTGGTGACAGCAGGATCTGAGCTAGAGAAGATCAGAAACCCACTGAGGACTGGAAGCTGCAAAATTACTGTCTGCAGGAATTTGAAAGATCTGCTTAGACAAATTACTATCGGGAATGTTTCCCATGCTGCCCATATCACTCTGTTTAGCTCAGTTTACAGATTTCTGAGGTTTTTAAGCCATATACATGTAAGGTCCAGCTTTTCCTGTCTCTACTCCACACTGTGAAAGAGGGGAAGAAATATTTAATCATTGTTTCTTGGATTCAATATTGATCACAAAAGCCAAAGCATGTTCTGTTGTACCACAACTCATGAGAAAGCTTGAAAATTCTTCTGAACCCCTAGATGGGGAACAAAAGCTGACTGCAGTGCCCAGCACCCCCTCCTGATGACCTGGAATGAAATAAAGTCCTCATAGCAACACAGCTTATGTTGCTCAAATACAAATCATAGAATCATAGCATGGTTTGGGCTGGAAAGGACCTTAAAGATCATCTGGTTCCAACCCCCTGCCATGGGCAGGGACACCTCCTACTACATCAGGCAGCTCAGTGCCTTGTCCAGCCTGGCCTTAAACACCTTCAGGGAAAGGGCAGTCACACTGCTGTCCCCCACTGTTCATCCCTGTGCTGTGACACCCTCACCCCTCCAGTAAATCATGAAGCAAAGGCCCTTCTCCATCTCCCAGCACAGATGCTTCTTTTCCCCAAACATGAGTTTGACCAAGATGTCTGCCATAACCACTAGCGACCAACCCAATATCTGTGCTTGGCTGAGGAAGAGGAGGACACTGCTCTGGCTTTGCCCCTTATGAGGCACATTTGGTGCTGACTTCCAGGCATTTTGAACATCATTTCCTGCCTGTGTGAAAGCCTGAATTGTGCTGGCAGGACACCAACACGGAACACAAACAAGTAAGTTTACAATGCACAAAGTAAATGTTATTTCATATTTACTTCTTTCTTTGTAAGATGTGATAAAATGCTAAATATATTATTCTCAGCTGAATTTATAACAACAATAGTGATAATTCACACTACTTTGTGAAGCATTTTGATAGGCAAGACTAGCCACTGCCTGAAAATTGATTGCATTTCATTGAACCAAGAAAATGCAAGGAAAAAAGCAAATTAAAGAATGGAAGCAGAGGCATCCTGTTCCCCTCATATAGTTAAACAAAGGCCTAATTTAGGGCTCCTTAAGTTACTGTGGATCAATACTGTTTCATTTCTGTGTCTCTCTTTTTGCACAGTCCAATAAAATAGTAACAGTGATGGTATGACAATGAAAATTTTATATCAAGCTATTCCCCCTACCTAAATAGCATCTTAGCATTTGGCAAAAAAAATCCCCAAGGACATTTTGTGAAGTACATCATAGCAAGGTCTCGGTGTTTATGACATAAACATGTGTGCTTCTGTGTCAGCATTTCTTCATACAAATTCATATTTATATAGTATAGATATCATCCTCGCTGTGCAAATGAAAGAATGAAATATTTCTATATCTTTCTCATGATTATCAAAGTCTGGAATGGGGCTTCAAATGAAGCCTCCTATTCTAAGGTTTGAGAAGAATCAACCAAATAATTGAAATAGAGATAATCAGCATAAATAGGAAAGCCAGTCCAGAAATGGCATCCTGTCACAGATAGATGTTAGAAACAGAAAACGCACTCATGGAATGAAGTCCAGGTGAGGAGTGAAGAGAGAGTTTCTATTTCATCTCTGCCAATTCACTGTATAAAAGGTTTTGTTTTTCCACTGATTTTGTTCATTATTAATGTTTTATTTGTAGCTTTTCAGATTGTCAGAGCACAGGAACTGCAGGGAGCTGCAGCTCCTGGTTATTGAGACTCAGTGCTGCTGGGAAATGCAGGTGCTATCACAATATAAATGCAATAAAGGAGCAATAAATAGAGTAAGAGTAAATGTCTGTCTCATGGCTATGACTTAAAATACAGAAGACAAGAGGCCAGATATATAGCATTGGGTTATGATGTGCTTGGGGCTAACAGTGAGCAAATACACTTCTTAAAAGATGCTCAGGGTCAGTATGAGATTAGAAAAGAAGGTTTTTCTCACCATAATAACAACAACAACAACAAATTCCAGTCTGGCTCTCAATCTGCCAGCCCTATTGCAACTGAAGGGGTTGGGAGGCAGTGCTCTTTAGGTCCTTTTTGGCCTTCAAGTGAAAAGCAGTTGATCTTGCTGCTAACATAAGCCCACTGTTCCTCTCAGCTTCCTTTCACTTTGAAAGAAACAAGAGAAACACATTCAATAAAACATTTCAGGAGCAGTGTTCAGTGAGGATGGGGAGTTCAAGGAGGATAATTTTAAAGTATTTTGTAAGATTTTAACTGCTTGTTCCCCACTGACTCCCACAGTGGGAGTCACACTGCTGTTATCATCCAAATGCTTTCACACTCTTTCCATCCAGACAAGCACTCAGAACATGTATCTATTTCCTGTTAAATTAAGATGAACCCTGAACTTTGATATCTAAACTATCTTCAAATGACCAAGAAGAAAGAATAGCAAGATTATGGGAAACATACTCCACCTGCAATTATAATACCTGCAATTATAATAATTATAAGTTAAGAAACTGATAATGTTAATAACAAAGCACATAACTGATGAAGAAGCCTGGGTGAAGCTGTATGTTATGAGAAGAAACCAGGTTACAGAAGGCAGAGGAACAAGCTGGCATGAGACTGTGTACTCAGCAGCTGTATCTTTTCCAGCAAATTCCTATTTGAAGCTGATGATGAGCTCTGGACACATAATGGAAGAAGTGTAGCAGTCAGCAGCACATCTCTCCCAGCAGAGCAGGTCCATGATTGCATTCCAGATGCAGGCTACTTGAGTCCCTTGAATAGACCTCCATGAAAAAGCAGAGCTGTTTTGCTTCTTTTTAGCAGCATGCTAATATGGAGTATTTTTCTTCAGAAAATATTTCCAAAGAAATGCCTTAAAATTCTTCAAGAAATTAAATTCCTAGGAAGATTAATGTAGCTCTTTGGGCATTGTTGCTTCAAGAGTGAGGTGGACACGAGTGTTTCACTTCTTTGTGGGACATACAAGTGATACAACAGAGGAGCTTGGCAGATCTTCTCTGGCATTTCACAGATACACTTGCTCTTTTATGAAGATCTCATGGCCAAAACCTAGCAACATTCACACATTTAGTGCTGATGCTGTGCCAGACACACTCAGCCTTTAGTGCTTCACTTATGCTAATGTACAGTTCCCCTCCATAAGCATATTCTGGCCTACACTGCAAGCACCTGCAGCAGCTGGACCTCTGCTCCCTTTCCTCTTGGTTTCCAGACAATGTGAACAAACTGGACAGATCAGCTAAATGCAAAAATCCCTGCAAAAAGTGTGTGTATTAATGCCAAGCTCTCAGCACAGTGAGCTGTCAGGAGCTCACTCTGGTTTTGTCTTTCACTCATCCATAGAAAACTAATGACAAGGGCTAAATATTACTGCAATTGTACTGAGCTCAACCTAGTGTCACAGTTCCAGCTGCTCATACACTTACCATTTTTATTGAAACAAAGCTGAACCTGGGCACATTTGGTACCCCTGTGCTCACTAATCACCCATTTGTGCCTTTAAAGTGGTTGATTGCAGGGTTTGCTGGTGCCCCATCCCTCTCCTCCCTTGCTGTGCACCTTAGTTGGGGTCAACCACCATGAAAAATCTGTCTGTATCTGATGTCTGCAACTCATAAATTCCCTGGGAAGGCAAGGTTGAGAAAGAAGGAGTGGGATGGCATTCAGTGGGCTCCACAAAGCCTTTTGAACTTCTCTGAGAATTAATTGCTGTGAGATTTTTAGGTGAGTTATTAAACTTCCCATTTCCTCCTCAGGTGCACAAGGATTGTCTGTCTCAGGGGGATGTTATGAAGGACTTGCTAAGAATATTAATTTCTTTCAGAAGCACAGGTGATCCACACTATGCAGAATCATATTATAGGGAGAGAAAAGCTGTTTACAGGGCATGAATAGTTCCTCCATGGGCTCTTCTCTCTGTGTCTCACCCTATCCCTGTGTATATATGCACGGATTTCAGTTATCTGTGACACAAAACTAATAGGCTCCCTACTACTTTTTAGTTGTTTGAAAAGCAGAACTCCATATAATGGAGGGAGAAGAAAAAGGAAAGATATGACATTTACAACATGATGTTAGCTATGATAGTTGCAAAATCTCAGTGTGGTTATACCCCTGTAGGACTGCTGGGAACCAAGCTACACTTGTTGGCTTCCATGATTTTGTGCATAAAGCATTACTAAAAAAACTAGTTGTTTTATCACCCTCAGATGTGGAGAGGAGTTCTTTGCACAGTTCCATCTGGGTCTTTGAGCCTTCCTCCTGCAGACAAGTGCAGACAAGGGAGATTTTAGTTTCTCTGCACCTGGAGATGGGTATGTGTGAATCCTGAGGGCTTTCACAAGCTAAAACAAATTTCCACATTAGCAGACACTTAGATGTAGATGCTGCTCACATGGCATCTACATCTGTTCTACTTGCTTTGTATGTATGAAATACCATCCACAGAAGTAGCCTGGTGAACATTTCACTGATAGTGCTTTCCTCCAGACCATTATAGCCAGCCAGCATGTAAATGTTGCTATATTTAGGCTCTTTAGATTACAAGAATTTCTCATTTCCATATCTACTTGTAAATCTTGTGACAAAATCTATGAGCAAAGATAATTTTCCAGTGGATCAATGTAAGCTTCCTTGTCTTCTGCACAGCTTCTTCATAGACTGTGAGGTCTGCAGAAGCATGTTACACTGTAGCATCTTATTTCTCATACACTATTTTAAACTTTATTTGTTTCAAGTAAATCTGTCTGTTTCAGCTGTAAGTTGTGCAGCCTTAGGGGCTCCTTACCAGATGATCTTTTTAACACCTTGAGTTTCTGACTTTCATATCTTTGATTAAATCAATCTGGCTTTCATGATTTATATTTGTGTCAACTCTCAATTCTATTACAACTCTCTCTTCTGCTTTCTCAGTTTTCTCTATTACTGTAATATCTTTACTATAATATCTTTTCAGTGGCTAATTTATAGGTTGTCACTTCATATTTATGATCTGAAACACAAATGCGCATTATTAATTTATTTTTATGAAAATTCATGGTAACTACTGCACTGGTTCCTTCCTCCCTTCTTTCCTTCCTTCCATCCTTCCTTCCTCTTTTTCCTCTCTTCTTTCCTTCCTCTCTTTTCTCTCATCCTTTCTTTCCTGTGCTGTTCAGTGAAGGAAGTCCTCTCCCATTCTTCTGGAATCATCCTCATTCACATCCCCTAGTAAATGCTGAATTAGTTTTTTTACAGTTCTTCTCTGCTGGCTCCACTTTATGACATTTAGTGTCTTTTATGCACTCCATTTCTCTGAGCCTCAACAGCAACAAAGAAATCAACGAGCCCATGAGGAAAACTCTTATCAGTAATTAGCCCTGCTGGAGAGAGACCAAATGATACTAAAAAGTAAAGGACAAGATTACTCAGACCTACACACAGCTTTCCAGGCAGCCTGAGCTGGGAAGAAATAAAACCCANAAAGAAATCAACGAGCCCATGAGGAAAACTCTTATCAGTAATTAGCCCTGCTGGAGAGAGACCAAATGATAACTGTCACATTTGGATACTAAAAAGTAAAGGACAAGATTACTCAGACCTACACACAGCTTTCCAGGCAGCCTGAGCTGGGAAGAAATAAAACCCAATGAATACAGCCGAAGTGAATCTACTCAAGAGAGAGAGAGCAGGAGATGAGATTAGACACACACATTGTTTAACTTGGGAACAAAGGGTAGAATTTGGGAAACTATATGTCAAGGTGTCTTCAAAAATGAGCATAGTACATTCATCTGCATTGCCAGAGGGGCAGCTTCTTATCCCCTCCTGTGCAAAATCCTTGTGATGGAATTCTCAGCCCTGGGGAATCAGTTGTTTTCAAGATTTGTTACAAGCTTGAAACTCAGTTCAACAAGATGAAAATGTGTGAAGAACATTCAAGCAAAGATGGGCTATCTCATGGCTATGGCACTGAAACAGCTAAAAATGGCTCTGACTGATCTTTGTTTCCAGCATTAAGCCAATGCCAAACTGAACCAACCAGCAAGAGCGAGACTTGCACTTGGACACAGAAATTCTCCCCATGAGGACTAGATTCCCTTCTCTTCATCAAATAAACTGCAGAGCAACACTGTTAACTCCACTGGGTTAACTCTGGATTTTCAGGGGCAGAAATGAGATCAAAACATTACCAGAAATGTGCATGTGAGATTGCCCCTGATTTTTAATTTTAGTGATAGTCAAATGCTTACAGACATGTGCAACACATTGTAGTTTAGAACACAGCCACTGTAGCTAGAGATTCTGTCACCCAGGCAAATGATACTTTCCTTCACCACTTCTCCCCTTCTGGCTTTTGGTGTAACAAAATGGAGCATGTCATGGAAAGTCATGTTCAGAGGCTGCATTTTGGGATCAGCTTCAGGTCTGGCACAAAATCTCAAACACTACAACATCTTTCCATATGCTCAAAAATGCCAAAAGAAACTGCTGAAGGCACAGAAATCCTGAAATCTAAATAAGATACCCTAAATTTACTCAAACAAAAAATATTTACAGCTGCAAAATCATTACCTACATATAAATAATCAGGTTACTTTAATTGTAATTTTATGGAAGAGATTATATAAGTTGGGAGAAAATAGCAGCTTTCTATAATTCTCTCCTGCTCCAAATATGCAGTTATACTTTTAATCAAAATTGAATAGCCATTAAGACCACTTTTTGTAGGTGCTTAGGTTTCTAATTCCCAATTAAATTAAGTGGATTTGAATGCCTAAACAGATTAAAAAATCAGGCTTATCATCTAATAACCAGTTAAACAAGGCAATGCTGCAAAATAAGGCTGAAAATGGAAAGTCATTCAGTATTTCCATGTTAAGCTGATGTGGGAAATACAACAGTAGTAATGTGTCCTATGAACAATTACATCTGTGCCACAGCCTTAGAAAAGGCAAAAGATCAGACCCTGTCACACGTGTAAGTCTCAGATGAAAGGAATGAGGAATGAATGCAGCTCCTGTAACTAAAAGAAGAACAAGGTATCCTCATTCCACAAGGAAAATGGACTTAAACTCGTCATTAATCAACACCATATGAATAAAAGCTAAGCCATGAGGATGCAATCAATCTGCAAGGCACTACATGACAGATGCATTGAAAAACAGCAACAGAGAAATGTAATCTTAATCTTTATATTTCAATGAGAATTTATGGCAGACTTCTACCATTTTACATTCATCACTCCAATACCCAGAGAACAGGAACTACTGTTGCATGTTGAAGGCTGGCTAGAAATTATACATCTTCATCTTCATTAGTTAAGATGTCTGTGAATAAGGCTTGGTCTGAAACAGAGCAGGTAAGCTGGAAACGTGGAGACACATTTTTAATTGAAAGCTCACTTTAAACTGGTGACCCATATATTAATGCTGCTGAAACCCATCCTCCTACTGTGGAGGAGTCGGGAGCTTTGGGGGATGTTTGCAGAAACCTGGGATGTCTTGACCTCTGACTAGAGATCTCCTGTTTTGACACAGGTCTGTGTAATGCTATATCTATGAGTAGCATTAAGTACATGAGGCTTTATTCATGTGTGACAGATGCACACTTAAGCAGTATTGTCAATTTAACCTCTTTGCCAAGGTTAGAGCTGAGCACTTTGTACACTATAAACTGTTGTGCATTTATATCTGACAAAACTGTTACACAAGTGTCCAATGAACATCTCAAATCACTCTAATAAATTAAAACCTCAGATAATAAAACTGCTTTCAGGCTATTTTTTATAGTTCTTTGAACAAAACTTTAAAAATTAGATAATAAGTAAGATGAGTGAAGACTTAGTCCACTAACTTCCTGAATGTCAGCACTCAGAATAGTTTCTTTCCGGTTTTAGTCCTGCAGTTTTGAGATATTTGGCAGATTGAGTAAATTCAAAAAAGGCTTCACATAAGCAAAAGCTGCCTTTATCAAGGAGTCAGAAAATATCAACAGGGATAAATTCAATTGAATTCAGATAAATTCAAACCCTGAGTGGATTCTGAAAGGGATTATAAAAAATTCTGGACTTAGAAATTGCTTGGGTTCATCTCATATATATCATCATGAAGAAATTACTGAAGTACAGTGAGTGTAAAATTTTTTTGACCAAAGGAATTTAAAATCTGTTTAGAGACAGCTCAGGAAAGATCATTTAAACCTGTACCTAGCTCTATTCTTCAATTACCCTGCTCCAAGTTGTCACTCCCTCTTGACATGAAGTGACTAATCCTGTAGGTATATCTCACTCTCAGCAGTTTCCCACACGACAGTAACAACAAAGTACTGCACTCAGCTTTGCTTAGAAAGACAAAAAACATCCACAAAGTGTTTTTTGTGTAACAGGGACTAGGGAGGCTTGCTTTGGAGCTAAACACTACCCTGAGCTGTTTGATTCCAAATTAATAGGAGCTGAGGTAAAAGGGGGAATGCTTAGCATTCCACACAGCTTTGGGAGAAGGCAAATTTCAGAAAGGCCGAGTCCTCAATATGCTGTAGTTCACAAAAGTTAATGGGATAACAGTGATTTCCAGCAGGTGGAGGGGCTGCCTGTAGTACTTGTAATCATTTTGTGGCATGCTGGTTATGCTAAAAAAAAAATAAATCCATTTTAACTTTCATTTGTAGCCATGTCTCACATTTCCTCTGCTCAGTGACAGCCACAGACGAGTTTGAGAGAAGAGAAAAGCTGCTGCTGTATTTCTGTCACCATGCTGGAATACTTTGCACAATCTCCCACAATTACCCCTCCAGTGTCCTTCCAGTACCATTGATGGGTGTTAACCATTAAACAAGGTGAGCAAGAATATGCAGGACTTCTGCTGAAAGCCTTCCAGAAGCAGAAATTTTCTTGGGAGTCCAGTCTGACACTAAAATTTCATTAATAAAAAGATGTTTGAAGGCATTCCTGCAAGCTCTCTCCTCACCACTGGCCAGGTGACACACTAAGTCTAACAGTGGCAGTGTATTCTTGCTTTCCATTTGTCTTTCAAAGAAGCTTAGGCTATAGAACTGCTGTACAGATTAAATCCAATGGTCAAGAGTCTAACCCAGTATTTCCCAGCTCAGTTTTGACCAAAGAAAATTCCACATCTATAGCTAATGTTGTTTGTGATATACAACTGGGGCCCAGACTTTAAGCCATACAGCTCCTTTTCCAATGTGGTAAACCAGATTCAGAATAATAATTTCCTTCTCTAGAACATCAGCTGACAACTTTCCTGAACGTACACAGCCTATATAGCTAAAAGCAAAAGGCAGGCTGAAAACACTTCAACAAGTGGGAAGTGACAGTGAGCAATTCCATATTTGTTTCATCGCTTCACTGAACCAATCCATCCATAAGAGCAATAACAAACTTTTGTCTTTCAGCAGCAGAATAGTCAGAAAGATGAAAAAACTTAACATATTAGAGAATACCACTTTTTTTTAGGGCTGTCTTTGTGCAATAGAGCAGTATGATCCTACCTTAATGACATCTTCATCTGATGATCTGCACTCCACAGATTCCAGAAGATCAGTCACGGTCCCATCATCTTCCACAGAGACCACTTTGACAGGGACAGCAACTGTTTTCCCATTAAGAATAGCTGTATTAAGGATCTCTGCCTCCTAAGAAACCAAAAGAAGCCACTTTAGTTAAAATATTTTGCTGTTCATTACTACCATCTAGATTTAAGCTGTACAATTTCTAACAGCTATGCCAAAACCAGTTCCAAGTGCTGTAGGCAGGAAAGACAAATTTTGCTCCTTCAGTCCTGTAGCTCACCAGTGATCACAGCCTGTAAAAAGGATTAATGACACTATCTCTCCTGGCAGCTAAGATCTGTTTGTTCCCCTAGAGAGTTAATTCAAGAGTATCACCATCTTTGTTCTGCATAAATGACTGTATGTACCACATGGATGTGGGAAATCAGACCCCTCATCAGGTTTTGCAGGACTTACCCTGGCTGTTGTTCAGGAATGGTGAGCTAGGACTTGTTCACAACTCTACCTTTTAATAAAGCTTGTGCAAAACTATTCTCTCACAAAAAGGAAAAATGCTGAGAATTGCCTGTCCTCTTTAAACTCTGATCTGTCATTGTTGTGATGATTACTGTGAAACTCACTCCTTCTGTCTCATGTATCTCTTCTAAATTTAAAGCACTGAGGTCTGGTTCTATGAAGAGCACGAGACTTAAAACCACTCTTGGTTACGTGGGTGTCACAGCAGTCTCACTCAGCACCTACTGCTGACTTGTGCCAGGATACACAGAGAGCACAGACTGCTGCCTGAATTACTCTGCTCCCTGTTGCATGACACTGCTCAGTCCTGGAAAGCTCTCTGAGCTGGTCAGGGCTGTGCCTGCAATTCACAGAGTATCCTGCAGAACAAGATGCTCTTGATTTTAGCTGGCTCTTGAGAAAGTAAAGGCTTCCAATGCTCTCCAGGTGCTAAGTTCTTATTATCTAAATAGCTCTGCTATGAGCTCTGAGACCGACCTGATTTTAGTTGTAGAAGCCAACAAAATGGGAGACTGAAACCAAGATACCAGTAGATTATGACTTCTCCTACTGCTGCTTAGGTGAAAGTAAACAAGGAAGGAAGGAAGGAAAAGAAAAGTCTTGCTCTTTTGATATTTGATAGTAAGTTTCCAAGTTCTTTTATCTTTTTTTTTCTTATTCACATCTGAGCTTTGCAGCAAAGGTAACACATGCAGGTGATTTAGATACTTTTGTACATGGGGACAAGTGCTATTAGGTATCCACAACAATTGCAGAATTTGGGCATTAATTCCCGATTTTGCAAAAGTCTGGGCATGAATATCATTTAATTTGGACTGTCTGAGGACATATCACATGCCCAGCTACTTACATCTGGTAGCAAGCTGAAAGGACCTACTCCTCCAAGTAGAAATGGCCTTTTTCCTCCAGTTGATATGTTTCAGTATGAACCTTGCAATTATTTTTATAAAGCAAAGGGAACCTTAATAACCAGGCCTTTGAAATACTGTGATTAATGAGGTCTGCTTACCAAAGGTAAATGTAATTTGCCTTGGTAAAAGCTCATAACTGAAAGTTATTCTCACAGGCTTCATGAATTTCTTTCCAGTTCCTGAATTTTCCAAGTGCAGGCTTTGGACATTCTGCCTAGCACCTGCAAAATCACAAAGATCAGCTGCTTCACTGTCAACTCCTCAGCTCCTTCTCAGCTGCCTTCTAAAAGTGTGTGCAGAGCACATTTAATTCCCAGGGAATTTCTGCATGTCCAGAGTCTCCATTGGCTTCAAAGCTCAGCAACAGGGTCCCAGGTCTTGCTTCAGAGCTTTCCCTCTGAGGCTACAGCCCAACAGATCTGTACTTGACCTCACTGCATGAACAATCACAGTAACTTTAATGAAAATACTTAAATGCGAGGATATTGTACAATACCTTACCTAAAGTTACCTTTATCCAAAATCAAAGATCCCAGATTCCAAGCTTTGTAGGTTCTGTCTGTATCCATGTTCTAGATCTATGCCCAGAAATAAAGCCTTTCCCAACCTGTGCCCACTCCACAGCAGCACAGTGCACAGTGTGTGACAGTACTGATGATTCTTAAGACAGTCATAAATCCATCTTTGTCCCATTTATGCAAAATAAATGAGGTCCTGGGTGGACTAGAAGTATGCCTGGAGTTCATGTAAATGTCAGTGGCAATTTGCTGACATTCCTATAGCAACTACTTGTCCCAGGAAAAGAAATCCCCCCAGTAGCTCTCTGTAGTACAAGAAGGGCAAATCAAACTGGCAACGGTCCAAAGCTGTGCTAATCTCTGCTAGAATAACTCAGCTGCACACTCCACTTCCATAATTTTCAGAACCCCTGCATGTATGGACTTGAAGGATGACTTTTTAGCCACCTGGTTTGCACCTTCTCCTTGAACATAGAGGCAGAATAATAATTTACACCAATTTACACATTGGGGCAGAGTAAAATGCTTCTTCAGTTTTTTGTTTAATGGCTAGAAAGGACTTAATGGTCCCCTTGTGAAAGCATAGAGAAACTATTTCATTTTGAGGGAACTAATAGGATAGCCATTTGGCTACACAGACATTTAGAGTTCTGAGTCTCAGCATGCAAAAGCTATAAATCTAAAAAGTTACTATTTTGAAAGTTGCTTTTTGTTGCTTAAGTGATAAAGGGATCTTCTGAAGAAATACTGTGTTCTCTGTCCATAACTAATACAGATGATAACAGACATGATGTCAGGACATTGCAAGGTGGGAATAGTAATGTCTCTGCAAAGCTATAGTCAAATATTCTTTCAGCTGGAAGTTGGTTCCCTTGACAGTTATTAAAAAGATGCTGAACTTTCTGGAACCATTACCTAGCATATCTCTGTAATTCCCATACATTGAAACCCCACAAATAATAAAATAGAGCAATAATGAAAGAAAAACTTATTTTCTCCATGTAATAGACATGGAAATTCAGGTAATCTTTATTCTGAAATTACTACTACATAAAAAAAATATTAATACTTTAAAGAAGATTCTGGAGTGAGCATTCTTTGGCTACTGAAGAGATTCATATTAAATAACTGAGCATATTGAGCCTTCTAGCAGAAACATACTCAAAAGCCTCACACAGTGAGCATCTATTTAATAGAAATGCAGAAACTAATAACTTTTTTTTGAGGTTTAATTGGTAGCTTCCCTGCAATTCTATTTCCTTTCAGACATATTTTGCCTTATAATTCTTACGGTGAAAAAAAGGGCTTTTACATCACCTTAATAAATCTTATGGAGTTTCTTTTTCTTCCTCTAGTTGTCTCTGTATACACACGTATTTCCAAATGTTGGTATAAATAATGTCTTCTAAAAAAATAAATACATGACTACATCATGCTTAGTTTTGTGTGACAAAGAAAAGCTTAGTGGTGTCAGCATACTTTCCCACAAGCATTTTAGCACGATTCAATGTATCATTTTCATGGGGAATGCTCAGCAAGAGCACAGCACTGCAAGCAGCAGTGAGCAAGGCACCAGCTTGTTTTCAAAAAAGCCCCGCAGTCATGTTCCCTCAAAATAACTTGGACTGATTTGCAGCACATACCCTTCAGGAGAGGGGCTTGTCCTACTACAGTATTCTGTTACAACATGAGGAAGAAAGTATTAAAAACTCCCCACTACACTTTAAAGCATTATGAGCACAGTTATGTTTTTTATTTTAGCAGTGGAGTATATTTTTGCCGGCTAAATATCTAACCTAAAATCAAGCATGTTCTTTTTTTATTTTCAGTAGATATCTTGGCTTTCAGCTTTACTATTCACAGGCTGAAATAAGGTGGAGAATGAAATGATTCTCCTTTTTTCTTTTCTATCAGTCTGTAGAGCGTTAAGGCAGAGTATCACCTTGATTCTTTCAATATTTTTGTTAAAACACCCAGATTTTCCTCCTCTTCAGCCAGCAGCCATCTTATTTATATCAGCAAATCCATGCTTCAGTCAAGCATAACTAATTTCAAATCTTATTTAGCATGAAGTCTCAGAATTAAGAAGCTAAGTGACAGCTGTTTAATTAACTCCTTAAGCTGATTAGAAAGCATTACAGAAATCTCCCCAAGGAAGAGTTTATAACTGTCAAGAGAGCCTAAGGACATGTTAATGCTTCTGTTTAAATTTAGTAAGCTTGCTGAAAAATAAAGTCTAAATGCTTGACATCCTCACGGATGTGGACAAATTCAGCTTTTTTCCTCATGTTACCACTGCAAGGAGAGGAAACAAACCCAAAAACACATAAGAGATGTGAAAATTGAGAAGCTGAACAATAAAGCAAAGGGGGTGCGTGTGGTTTGGGACATCACACCTCTGACACTGGCTTATGCCAGATTAGTGCTCGGTGCCACAGCAAAGCTGAGCTTGCATCTTAAACACAGACTCATCTCCCACTTTCCGGCTCTGAGTACAAAGGTTGGCCCTTTGGTTCTTAAAATTTAAATCCACCTTTAAGAATAAGATTAAGACAGCTGAAGTACAAGTTTCAGAAGCAGGTGGTGGGGCTAGATACAGGGTGGCGCTGGGGAACTGAAAATGCTTCAAAGAAAATTTCCTTCATTGCAGGACATTACTGTCAGCTCTTAGCTTGCAAGTGGCTTGATTTTAGTCCTGAAGTACTGTAGGAGTTGGACTGGAAGCTTGAAATAGATAAAATAGAATTTGGATTTCTTTATTTGCTCTGTGGTTTATGAGCCTTTGTGATGCACTAAAAAATACTATGCAAAATTAACTGGAATTCTTCTGTGTCCAAAGCAGCCAAAGAACTGTGGCCAGAAACAACACAAAACAATTAGTGAGGCCTTTAATATAAATATGAGAGCTGCAAGTGCAAGTTGAAATACAGTGTGAGATGTGACAGTGAAATCTGAAATTCATGGCAGTCTTTTCACAAGTTAGTTGTTTGGTTTAATGACATCACCTTTCAGTGTGTAGCATGCCACTTTTAGTCATCAGGAATGGGATATAGAAATGAGTTAGCTAATGACATTTCATTTATGCACTTCCTATTTGATCAGTTTCCTTTTTACCTTGATAAAGGCAAGAAAACTCCACAATCAGATATGCTGACACAGGGTTAAAAGGGAGCATAAACAGAAAACCAAAGGCACATTTCTCTGGCTGTATTGACCTGATCTCCCTGATCTCCTTTCTACCACACAGCTGCTTGGGAGTGAAAAATGGATTTTTTTTTTTTTTTCTTTTTTTAAATAGCAAAATGTGACAAAAAAAATTGGTTAGAAAGAAAATGGGTGGCAGAATAAATGATTGAATACATTTTTCATTCTTTCTTTTTAGTCTTGGATTCCTTGCAAAGTTTGGACTGCCAGGCACTGGGAGCTGACTCACCTTCACCTACATTCTCATGCCACCTCCACTAGGGTACAATTGATGCTCCTGGAGTCAGTGGATTTGAGAGCAATGCAACAAAGACTCATATACATATGAAGCACAAGTTTTCAGTTAAAAACCTAGAACAGCCAATGGCTGGATGGTGCTGCAGGGGAATAAACTAACATGGGATGATCGTGGACACTGTCTGCCCCTCCTACTGTCACACATGAGGCATCACGGAAAAACACCTAATTATATTAATCAGAGATTTAACTTCTGCAAAACCTTTTAGCTATATGTTATTCTTACTAACAAACTTTCATAGCTGTAATGACAAAATCTATCATTGCTAAGTTTTAGGAGGAGAAAAGCTAAATACACACAGAGTCCTGCATGTAGTAAATAGGGAGTGGAGAGCAAATAAACAGGTAGGTGTGACAAAGAGGTGAGATCATTAATAAGATAATGAGCAGTAAGAGGTCTCTCAATACACAGCCTGTTCAGTAACATGCACAAGGTGGAAACATATGCATCTTAGAAGCAAAATCCAGGCACTGCCTGGGTGAAGCCAGGCTGCTCTTCAGTCTGGGAAATTCTCTTGTTTTGCATCTTTATGTTGTTAGGACCAGGCAATTTTAGCTTGGGGACACTGGCCATTACTGCAAGGGTCAATTCCACATCTTTAAGTGATGAAAAAGCCAGGAAATAAATCACCTCACTCTGAGGGAGAGAAATATGCCATTGCCTGTTGTATCCCTTTTCCTAACCTTTGTCTGCCCTACGGATTCACTCAAACCAGGCACTTGGTCTTTCTTTTGGTACCTTGTGCAGTGCCCAGTGCACAGATCACAACTGAGGTCAAACTGTTGAACCAGCCAACAATAGGCAATGGCTTTCCTGAAGGTGGGACATGTCAGAGCCACAATAAATGCAAGAACAAAGTAGGGGTGGTAGGCCATTGCCTCTGGTTTTGGTGATAACTGCTATTTACAGCCCTGCTGCTGAGATAAAGGTTTCAAACATGAGGTTTTAGTGATTGTTAACACTGACCTCATAGAGCAGCAGTGTGTCACTTTAAGTGTGTTATTTTCTAAGGATTTCTGTGCTCAAGCAGCACACAGGCAAACTCTCAAGAGAATGATAGACTATTTAGCAAGAGGACAGTTGGTGCTGCTTCCAAGTGAGCTACCCAAGCTGTAGTGGATCTCCTTTATACCCTGATGAGCCGAGGAGACAAATCCTCCCATGGGAAATCAATTTTTATAAGCTATAGAGTAAATACAAATTTTAATTTGTCTCATGTTTAGAATGGCAAACTCCCTTTAATGCTTGCATGTCTAATGTTTAGGAATTCTGTTTGCTTACTTTTGGCAAGTCTTCCTTTGGTGTTTCGGTTGTTTGCAGTGCTAAGTAGGCTACTGTAATCCCAGGAAAGTGCCATGTACACTGTCTGTTTATCAAAGTCAGGGGACTAGGAAGTCTGCAGTTCTTCAGAGAAATTGCTAATTAATTCACAGGCTCCAAACTGTAACTCCATGAAGCTGTGTGTGTGTGTGTACTAGATTTTGGTCTCCCAACAGACTGCTTTTGCTGACAATCAACAAGGTTTGCTCTCACAGGCAGAGCAAACAAATGAACTTGGGGAGTTTTTTCTTCTTTGTTTTTCCTAAGCAGGCTGCCAGTAGTTTAAGACACCGTTGCAGAAGAGAAAGGCATGTCAGATTGTCAAAGGGAGCTCTTTCAGAGAGCAGAGCTGGGAGAGCTGGCCTAAGGTACAATGAGTACTCTGTGTCTGATGCTGCTGAATTGCTGAGACTGGAGAGACTGCTAGGGACATGTCATGCAAAATTAGCTAAACCAAATCAAAATTTCACACATGGGGTCAGTATCTCAGCTCCTGGATTGATGTGCCAGCATGAAGGCTCGTTTGATTCTCAGGCCTGCAGATAGGAAGTCTCATGCAGAAGTTTGGCGCCTGCAGGGCTTTTGGCTCTGTAAGGGGTGAATGATATGATGTAGGGATTTCCAGCAGCAAAATTAAAGCTCTAGGATTTCACTTCAAAGAAAAGATGCCAATGAAACTCTAGCAATGCAATTTAGCAGAGTAAATTCTTGGTGCGATGTGTGGCCAAGCCAGAATGACTGGGGTCAGGGCAACTGAAACAGATTTGTTTTCATGGAGGGAAGCATTAAAAAACTCCCAAAACAAATTGCTGGCTTTGTTTAATATTTGGGTGGTTTTTCTTCTTTTTCTTTCACAGCTTGCTGCTGTCATTCCTAAGGTGTGTTTTGAGTTGCACTCCTTCACTCCTTCCACTCTGTGCTGACCCCTGTCCACTTGGGGCTCCAAAGGGACCCAGCCAGCTCAATTTTTCACTACCTGCCTCTCAGCCCTTGGGTGATGCCCAAGCAGGAAGCAGAATACAGCAACCCTTGGGATGCAGAAATATCCAGCAGAGAAATCTGGCAGGGTTTATTTCTGTCATTCTTTGCTTTCCAGAGGCAGATGGTGATGGTCTCTGCATACCGCGCACTCAGCTCTTCTCTGTGGTCACCATTGTTCCTGCCAGGGCCCTCCTCTGCTCTGGCCACCACCATATTTCTTCATTGTCACAGCCAGCAAATAGCAAGCTGAATGGGAGCTCAGTCTGAGAAGGGAGGGAAACAGGGAGTGGGAAGGAGTGTGAGGCAGAGAATAGGGGAAGGGGACAGAGAAGAAGGGGGACCACACACAGTTGCTCCAGGAAAGGTTAGTTACTGCTTTGAGAAAGCACAGGAAAACTATCACTCCTCTTCACTTTGTTAAAGGATATGGGATTTTGCAAATTTCTGTATAAAATGGTTGACACAGCAAACACTGTAACGGATGCTGCCACAGCTGCTAATTGCAGTTTTAGCAGTGAGCCCTCCCTGCTCATCTCTGCTGCTCTTACCCCCTTAGCTGTTCTCTGCCTCCCACATGAAACAACATGTGGAATGAAGACTGTTTCTGTACTGGCCCCAACTATTTATACTATAGATAAGGAATGCATAAACAAGCCAGTGAGCACAGGAGCTACACCAGCTTTCTCAAAAAACCCCACTTAGAAGTGTTTATCACAGAGATGCAAATGACGTGTTTTTATGGTACTGAGGATCTAGGTTTCTCTAAAAGGTTTCCCCAGACTCCAGCCATTTGGGAAAGGGGCCTCTCACAGTCCTCTGGGATACACAAAACAGAGGAAACAAAAGGAAACCCAGTGTTTTATTTTCTGGATAAGTTTAGATTTTTCTATTGTTTTATCAACAAACTCACACCTTAAAACAACTTCAGCGTCATCTTGTAATGCATGATGGGCAGTCTGCCCAGGTCTTTTGCAGAGTTTTGTTTATGCTTTGAAGCCTTGCTGTGATACTGTGAAACATTCCATTATTTTCACATATCAAACTATCAGTTTGCCTTGGTGACTCACTCACATTCCCTTCATCAGCCACATGTCAGAGGTCAGCTGTCACCCTTATGGTTCCCCAGTGGTGAAACCTGAGAAGCAGAAAGGTCTGCCATCTCCTACCCCTGCTGCACATGGAAAATCCTGATAACATCATGGATTATGTAAAAAAGCATGATGAGGATAGAAGGAGTGAAAATGAGAAAAAACCCAGATTGGCACGGATAAAATCTGTCACAATGTGGCAATTAATATAAGCAGAATCAAAACTATAGGACTAAGCTAATTTTTCACACTTCTGGAGAGAAGAATAGAGCTTGTAAGGAACAAGAGAACTCATGCTCTCCTGGTCACTGTACAGAGGAGAGATGACCAAGTTGCCCATTACGTTATTTCCTCACAGGCTGGTCTTGAAATTGCCTCAGCACATTCATATTTAGGAATGTTGAGCTATAAGCAGCCTGAGCTAAATTGGGACCATCACAGGGGCCCTGGAAACCTGCCTCAAACCCAAAATTTCATTCATGAGCAGACTAAAGGCAGAGCAGCAGGGCAGCCTGCAGCCAGCAGGCTCTGCTGGGTTAGTAATTAGCTCTGCATTTCAACTTCTAACAGAAACACAAAAATAAACAAAAAGGAAACTCAGAAAAAATAGGATGTTCCAGCTCCCATATGGCAAATGGGGACAAAGTCTGCTCTGGGACATGTGACCATGACCTCCACGAGGACACCATGATGCTCAGGGCAGAATTTGGGTTACAGTATGTAATAAAAAAACCTGAGTGACAGTGACTGAAGAAGGATGCTGGTCCCTGCCCATGATGCCTGCAGAGGCTGTTCCCTCATGGGAAAGTCATCCATTTGCTGTGTCACACCATGTCTTGAGAAGAACACTGCATCTCTGAGAACAAAAGTAAGTGTACCTTTGGCTAGAACATAGCTGAGGAGCTCCAAAATCCACCTCTTTACATTAGGTTTAGGTAAAGAAATTCAGATTTTTTTTTTTAATATGACACAGCAATCAAAATTTTATTTCCAAAAAACTTCCTAGTAGCAAGTCCCATGGTCACAAAGATATTTGGATGTTTGGATTGTGGTGGCAGTACTGCTTCAGAACTGGTTCTGTGTGATTAGACTGTGACAACAACTAGTGCCAGATCCTTTGCAGATACAAGTGGGTGCAACATTTCTCATCTGGCAGATATGCCAAGAATGAGCCATACCTTTATTTCCATTGCCATACAGAAAGGCTATGGTACAGGGTAGTATAAGAATCTGAATGAAGATGGAACATTTTTAGGTCTGATGTAGGCAGGGAAAGAAAGTAGTGAGCCTGCAAGCTCTGCTTTGATCTTTGAGCCTGTGCAGATTTGTGACAAATTGTTTTTCCTGCATGAATCTGAACTGATACAGCTTTACATGAGTAGTTAAAAATTAATACCAGTTGGGACATAAAATCCCTAACAGCACCACAGAAAAGCAATAAACTTAAGAAGCAGTTAGACAGATAGAAGAATGATCTGAAATGCTTTGCAATAGAAAAAAAATTAATAATAGAGAAAAAGAGCGGTTGGACACTTGTAAAACTCTCCGTGTCAGGCTGAAAGCAGGGATTCCAAAAAGTCATTAGAAAAAAGACATGAGGAGTCTTGTAATAATATCCTGGGGAACACATGTGCTGTGGATTCAAAGCCTCTAGGACTATATTCTATGTCTGCAACAATTGTTTAATGTCTAATCCTTCTGGGATGATTGGTATAAAACTTATGTTAGTGTCAGTACAGTGTCCTCAAGGAAATAAATCTGGACTTGACATCAAATTACATATTTTGTTCCCATGAAATTTTAAGTATTTTCCTAATCTGATGTATAGAGAGATCTGTATCCAGTAATTCTTTTGATGTCAGTGCAAAAGCAACAGCTTAATTTTCCTCCTTTAGCTCCTTCTCATTTTAAATATGAGAAAAAATTATATGAATAAAGCAATATGTTAAGAACTAATCACTCTCTAATGACTATGAAGTTGGGAATCTAAACAGTTCTAGGCTACACTGGTGGGATCTTTCATTACTTGTCATGTTAGATGACTACAGAGGTTAAGCATGTAGAAAGGACTGGAACTGATGATTTCAACAGCTAAATTCTCACTAATTTTAATGAGTTTGAAGATAATGACCAGTAGATATCCTATCTTACTGTGATAGGATGGTCCAGAACTATAAACAAGTATCTCAAGGTACTCTTTTCTTTTGCAAACTTTGAAAATTGAAAATGCATGCTTCAGAAATGAGCTTTTTCCAGATGCCTCTTTTCAGAGGAAGTTCAGAGTTAGTAATGGTTAAGAGGATGTGGGATCTATTATCAATAGTTTATAAAGCACTGCAAAGAATAAATAACAACCTCCAAATGCCAACAGTGAGCCTGGTGTGACCATTTATCACCTTGTTCCCAGTCACATGGAATGCCCCTGGGCACGTGCTCCTGCGGGAGCCAAGTTGATAAAATGGCTGCACTAAGCTCAGTGCTGGTTTGTGACAAGCTTATTTATTTGGTTTAAAAGAGAAGAAGAATATCTTCAGATGACAGCAATAAAAGCTTGTTTTTTCTTCAAGATGCCAACAGACTCACAGGACAGAAATAATTAGACTTTCGCTTTTATTTACTTCAGTTTTCCTGTTTGTTCAAAATTTGCTACAAACCAGAGCCCCTGCAGCCAAAATCTGTACAAAGCTCCTGACCCACTTTGATAAAAATAAGTTTTGATCAAGAGAAGCCTGTTTTCAAGAACCAGAACCACTGTGGTGGCTTGCACTGACTTCAGTGAGATCTGGTTTGAGCTGAGCTGGTAAGGTATCAGTAGTTAAGAGGAAACCACAATCTTCTCATCATTCAGTGCTGCTTTCCTGCCTTCTGTGCTCTTCAACTCGCTCTTCATAAACCAATATGCCCTTGAAAGCAGCTTGCTTTTGCTTTTCTGTCATTTCCATGGTATCTGCTATCAGGCACTGCTGGATATGGGAAAATAGATGAGAAAAATCTTTGGCTTTAGACATTGTTATTCTCTAGACAGAAACAGTACTCTAATTATGGTAATTGTAATCTAAAGGCAGAATTAAAACTCCTTCCTACAGTCTTGTTCAGTCATTGTCCTGCTTTTGGGGGCTCAATTTATAGACAGACATAGAGAAATACATTTGGTTACTGGAATAGATTTTTGCACTGGTGGAAAATATAAGCCCCCAATATCAAATATTAAATTATTCCTGATTGATTCTTTCATGGGCTTAGAGTTGCAACTGACTAAATACTCCTGTATAATTATTTCTACTATAACCATGTCTTTGATTTTTAATTAACCATACAAAGTTTCTCATTCAAACCTAATATTACTTTTGTTAACACTGCCAACTCTCTGTTTAGAGATTCTGTTCACATTGAACTCTCTTTCTCAGACCTTAAAGTCTGCTTTTCTGCAATCATGTGAGCTGATTTCATGAGGCATACTTAGTAAACTTAATTATCTACAGAAATAACTGCCTTCAGTATCCTGAACACTGCTCTCTGCCAAGTAACCTCATTCTCTAAGCACCGTTCCTCTCACATCACCTCCTCTCATTCAGGACACACTTCTTACTGATCTCGTTAGTCATTTCAATAAGAAGTCTCCTGTTTTCAGGTACTTCACTGAAACTGCTGTGATGGTTTAAGTCAGGATACATAAGACCTTCATCTTTTATTGGATCCCTCTTCCTCTTAATCCATTTTCCTGACTAATAAAATCTAGAATATCTATCTCCACCATACTTCATGGTCATGCTGAGATAATGAATGACACTGATACAATGATCCATGTGTGATGACTTTATTCCCTCTGGCCAGAGAGGAGTCTCTCCTCCCAAAGGATTTATGGTAAAATATGCCAATAACTACATCTCTTTGGGAGAAGAGGAGTTTTTGTTCAGGCTGAGTCCTGAAACTGGTAAAACTAAAACACATTTTGGAACTTGGCTGCTATTATTCAACTAAATCCATGTTTACAGACCTAATTAAATGACTTTACTCCATTAAAATTCCATACAAGTAAGCTGCCTGGGCATTTTCAGTAATCAGGCTTGTTATAATTCAGAGTGTGGACATGAATTTAGGTGTCATAGTTGAACCATTCGCATCAGAATTTGATCCTTGCTTTGAAAATGTCAGTTTTTGTACTTCCTTGTAATTAGATTCACATTTGCCTGTAGAAAGAGGATATTGACAGTCCTTACAACCTCTCCTGAAATAATTGAACACAATGCAACATAATATATAAAATGCTAAGTCCTGCACCACTGTCTGGCTAACAAATAGATGAAATTCTGCACTTTAAAAGCCACATTCTTTGTATTATAGGGATCCCTTCAAGCCTCCTTTATTCTGTGCATTTTCCTCCAGCTGCCAATCAGCCTCCTCCACCTATGGCTCTTATTTATAGAGCCACTTGCAGGGTGACCCAGAACTCTCCTCCTACCTTGGGCTCCCCTCACACCCCACTGCATTATGGGGTTACAACAGGCCAGTAATAAGAATCTGAACTGGATCTAGGATGATCATCTGTCATTTGACATCTCCTTTCACTTCTGCAGCAGAGGACTGGAGGATTTTGTTAGAATTAAATTAAATTGTATAGATTTGAATTTTAGAAAGGATGAATTCACATTTTTGTAATTTATGTGCAGGAATTTGCCAGTCCATTTTGCTGCTTATGGATGGGGTTCAGAAGAATTTAAAGAAGTAGGGCAGCAATTATCAAGCATGTAACCAAAGGAAGAAGAGATGAGCTAGATGCTGACTTCCTTCTCAGCCACATATGTCCTGGAAGACCTAAGGACCTAAGAGAAGGTCTTTAGTCTAATCTTCTCAATTTCTCATGTTTAGCAAAAAGATCGTAATTTCCCAGCCTTGTAAGGTATTAGGTAATGCTCATGCAATTCACTAACTACTGTGACATGGCATATCTATGAAAAACTAATTATGTGGGTGCTAGTGAGAGTCAATTCCTACAAATGCTAAAGAATTTCTGACAATGTAAAAACATCTGGCAGATTTTGCATATATTTTGAAGCTTTCAACTCCTTTCCTATTAGGATTCCCAAAGGATTTCAACTGAGAATCAAAAGCTTTTCAGAAAAAACTCAAAAAAAAGCAAGCATGAGAATTACATGCTGCTGCACTAGCTGCCATTTGGTGGCACCTCCATGAACTAAGATGGTTTCAATCTGTGCCCTGATTCTGCCCTGTCTCTGCCCCTCACTGTATCCCAGAGCAAAGGATGCTACAACTTATGCTCTGGTAAGCAAAAAACCAAGGAAACTGAGCCAAAGAGAACAATTATGTTGTGCTTGAGAAAATATGGAAATAATAATGAGACGCTGCATTTAACAGACTTTTTGAAATTAAATTATTTGTATTCAAATATGTGCAAAACCAGTGATCATTTTTGATCAGCTCAGCCTGTTCTTTGGGGAAATTAATTTCATGTTCTGGATGTAAACATTCTTTCAAAACATTCTTAATGTAATTCAATGTTTTCCTCCTGCTCTCCTCAGCACCAAAACGATTTTCAAAGCATTCCCCTTGACAGCTCAAACAAGACAGAGTGACCACTTCATCAGGAGGGCCCAAAATTGCAATCAGAGAAGTAATACTTAAAATATAATTTAATGCATATTCACATTATCACCTGGACTTCTCCAGGTGTGTGGGTAGTGTGCAGAGATTTTAAGTAGGAACAGATATTTTTATGATTGCTGAATACTACAAGTAGACATGTAGCAGCTTAGACCACAGAAGGTGAATTCACAGATCAGTGCAAGAAGCTCATTTATGATGAACAGATATTTTTAATTAAGTTTTAATTAAGAAACAAGGCATTTAGAGCATACTAATATTGGTATATCCTCCCAGAAATTTGTAACAGATTTAGGTGTGTGATATTCAATGCCTTCTCAGGGAGCACTGTTCAAAGAGGAGGGGGGAAATGGACGTGTCTGGAAGCTGGCCATGATGAATGCTGGAGCTGAGCTTTGCACCCCTGCAAGTGGAATCAGTCTCACAAAATATTTCCATGTGCTGCAATGTGCAAAAGTGACAGTTGTAGTTGAGCAGTGTCACTTCAGAGGTTAGAAGGGGCTGCCCCAACACACTGTCATGAACATTTCATCAGGTCCATGGCAGTTCAGAGGACTAAAATCTTGTGGTGTGAGATTTAGACAAGAAGCCTGATATTCCTGCTGGGAAAAGAACAAACGTGAGCCAAGGATGGATGAGAGTGAACAGGCAGAGCTGAAGCCTGGGAACCTGCAGAAACCAGGACCAGTTTTATGCTACTAGATTGTGAAAGAGCAACACAACACACAGCCCTCCTCCTCTCCCACTTCTCTGTGCTGACCATTTGGTCCTGCTAAACCAGAGAGAATTGTGTGCATTTTAGTGGGTTAGTTTTTTCCTGACTACACATCAGGTCTGATGGCTTCTGAGTCACCAGATAGGATGGCTGCTGAGTCACCAAGGAAATGGCCAAGGAGGCAGTGAGAGCTTAAGCTGCTTCAGAAGAGACACCTGAGCCCTGATATGTCCTCTGAAGTGTTCAGCACCAATCCAAAAAACCTCTAGACTAGGTTCATGATTGCTGAGCCCTTTCCTGTGCTAGAAGAGGAGTCTAAGCAGGCTGAAACAGGGCCATTGTAGGGAACTGGGTCCAGGCCAGGTCCTGTCAGTCTTTGAGCTTCATAAAAGAAGAGAGAGTGGAATCTGAACTTCTGCTTTTCCCATGTGTCACCGGAGGTCTGTCCAGCTGGTCTCTGATGTCCAGAATTACCCTCATGCATCTGCCTTCATTTTCCTTCAACTCCTGAAACTGCTTGAAGATATTAAGTGCCACCAACTTTGGGGTCATTTTTAACCCTTGGCAAAATGTGCATTGGAAGACCACAGATCTTGAATCTTACCTTGTTACCATACCATACCTAAGAGGCAGCAGCTGAACACTGCCTTCAAGCTTTAAGCAATGACTGATGAAGAATTAAAGAATTTCAGAAATTAAATGAAAGCATTGAAGAAGGGCAAGAACACTCACAGTGAAAGCTCAAAAAATTAAGATCACACTATCATTTTCTGTAAACACCTCGTCGTCACCCTGCTTATTCAGATCCAGTGTCAGCTCTTGATTAGAGAATATGATAATATGTAACTACATAATGCCTTTGATCACAGCAATATGTACATTGCTCTCTTTCTGGTCTTATTCTGATTTTCCTCTGAAATGAACAGTTCTGAAACTGTTTGGATAACTTTTCTGTTATCACAGAATAAGCAGAAAATATTCATTAATCCATTTTAAATCTGACAGAATGATTAATACTGGTACTTACATCCCTAGATGTCCACATCTGTCAAAATATGAGAGCAATTCCTGTAATACCACAGATTTGTAACTCCTGGAGCTTAACATAAGGTTGAAAACTTGAGCAGGGAGATTCACTATTTGATAGTACAAACTGCTGCTACTCTCTTTGACAATAATGTCAAAATCTTGGCATTTTGGCATCTTGAAAAAATATATGCTGTTATTTTAGCATGTTTCAAAGAGAAGTCTGGAGTGCTTTTGCCTGAAAGCTGTCCCTTTAAAAAAAGTTGGAACAAAGAAAAAAGGGAAGAAAAAGCTACTTACTATTTTGCTGGTGCTGTTTGATGGGCACATTTGGAGAAAACTTACACATTTTCAAACAGGCAGACTGTGCATGAAGATGTGCTTGGCTCATTGTGTTTCTGTCCCACATGCTCTGTGCAGAGCACTAAAAAAATAAGAGCACTCCTATGTGCTTTCACAACTTTGTATTTCAGAGCACAGCTTCAAAGTTAACATTCCCAGAACATGTTTTCTGTACTGATAGCATATGATTTTCAGTGGGCCCCACTTTGGGGAGGATAGTATTAAAAAACATTTTTCCCTGATGCACCTGAAAATTCATTAATTCCAAAAGAAACACGCTTAATTCTGAAACTAAGGGTGTTTTTTCCATGTGTATAATATTTTGTCTCTACAAAGATAAGAGATCTAAGACTTCAGATTAATGAGTACAGCTCACTTTATAAATCCTATCTGCAGAAGTCATACAAAGATATTCATCCTCTTGATTTTCATTAAAATGGCACTAGAACCCAAGGGATATATTTTAGTGACAAAACACATGATATGTTGTGAAATTTTACATCTGCTGTAGTAGGGTGCTGAGGTTGACACATTTTTTTTTGCTGTGTTACAGCTGAATTAAAAGAGTGTTAACAAAAGCATACCAGAATACAGGATTTAGGTTAGTCTGAGCACAACCACTGTCTGCCACGTCTCCACTCTCTTTTTAGATGTGACATATGCAACTTCTCTGTCATCACAGAGTGTTTCAAGTTAAATGGGACCTGGATTTCTATAAAAATAAAAGGCAAGAAAGTTTGAAATCATGCACCTTACTTAAAATTTATTTCTAGCATGGATAAGATGATCAGCTTCTGAAAGAAAGGTCTAGGAAGTGACTGTCCAGAAGATGGACACTGGTGGCTTATCTGTGTTTGAGGGGCATTCATGTTCTAATCCCCTTTCTTTTTTTAAATGAAAGCTAAACAAAAACAAAGTATATTTCAAAAAAGTAGATATGTCTAATCTTAACCTCTCTTTTTAGTATACCAAAGTTCTCTGAATCCTCTCTTTTCCCCACAGAAATGCCCCAGCCTCCTGGGTCAGAGGTTCACCTCAGTCTCTCTTTCATTATTTTGACATTTAGAAAGATGACAAATTAGTCTGGTAATCATGCAACTCTAGTCATTTCAGAGGAGTTCATGTATACTGGTGAATATGTCATAGTTTAAACCCAGCCAGCAACTAGAACTATGGCCATTCCAGTATTCTCTCCATGCTCTCTATGGAAGAAAGTCCTTGAATAGTGTAGCTATCACCCAGCAACAACTAAACACAAAAGGTATTGTTGGTATTCCTTTTGCAGCAATCACTAGAAAGAAAATTAAGTCTTTGTCAGCTGAAGCCAGGACAAGGAGGATAGATCAGAATCCTATAAAGATGATATTCCTCACAGATCCATATTCCAGCACAGAGCAGGTCTTTTTCAACATCCCTTACTGAGCAAACATGGATGCAATGAATCTGTAAAAGCATTCTGTCAGTCTAGATCCTGACTGTTCATTTTTTAGATAGCTTTCAAGGATATATACTATAAATCTGCAAAAAGAGAGCTACTTACAAGCTCTGGGATTTATAGAAAGTGCTGCCTATTTGTGCTCTTTTGTCAATAGCATTAAGATTTGCAGTTTGCATTGAATGACCTAAATCCGAGCAAGCTATCAAAATCTGTCTTCTAGATAAAGTCATGCTTTGAGTTTGATACATTTATCAGTGCCAGGCATACAGCAGTGCTTGCATGCATGGCTATTTCTCAAGTTCTCAACAGCAGACAAAAGGGAGGTACAAATGAATTACAATCTATTCACTCCGATGGTTTAAAATAATTATCAACCACTGGAAAGAAAATAATGCCATTCCCACCTCCTGATTTCACAAACTCCTGAGTATAATGAGGTTCTGTTCATTTACCTCATGTAAGGCATCCAAGTTTTAAGCTGACAACTCCAGAATGATTTATTGTTCTTCCATTATGCTAAAGACTTGGGATAGATCATGCCTCATTATAAAAAATATAATCCATTGCCATTCAGCTTAATAAAACTAGATAAAGGAGAGGCAGAGGTCTTGCTAATTCTCAGTCTAGCTTCATGGTGACATATTCTTTTGGCATCAAGACTTAGACATTCAGCATGGGAAGCTTCTCCACCTCCACTTCTCTCCATCATCAAAAGAATCTTGCTGAACTCCCATGGAGTCAAGTGTTTGTTGGAAGCAGCACATGAATTTTTACTCTTATCCAGCTCCTTTCTAACCCAAAGTGCTCTGCAGACCATCATCCTGATACCACAAGACATTTTGGAGAAAATCCCCTACCAGTCATGTTTCGTAGGTAGGCTGTATTGCCAGAATAAGGACCAGTAAATGATGAATATGACAAGACAGATCGAGTGGGCATAGAATTTTTTCGTACTCCAAAACTGAAACATCTTCTGGGATAGAATGGCAGAGAAATGTGTGAGAGGATCTCTACAATAACCCAGAAAATTGCCACAAAACTATAAATCTGCACTAAAGCTACAGCCAAATTCTCCAGCAGCAGCAGATTTACGCACAGTCCGGGCTCAGGAGGCAGCATCTCCTAAGCACTCACCAGCAGACTCAATAACAGGGTGGAGAGCAGTGGCTCATCTTGTGATGATGAGGAGGGACAATAAAATCTCCATCCTGAACCCCTAGTATCCAAACTCTTAAAGACAACAGATAAAAGGCTCCCACTATCTGAGGGCCTGGAAATGTCCATCTGGTAGCAATGCTGAGCAGACACAGAGAGAATAAAACCTTCAACAAAAAGCAAGGCCACCTAAACTCAACACAGACTTCCTAAGAGACATGAGACTGAAGGCTGCTGGCTCCTCTGGTATTTATGGGTAGAATGTAAGGTTTTCAGAGAGGTCACAGAACAAAACTTTGAGTCATAAAAGTATACATCTGTCATCCACCTCAGGGAAGGACTGTCACATAAGCAAAGTAAAATGGAGATATTTAATTGGGAAAAAAATCCTTCACTGAGAATTTAAGTTTTCCAAGTGCCTGTGCCATTTTATGAGCAGCATTTGGATATTTCTAAACACTAAAGTCTGCCTTAAGCTAGGTTTATGTCGCATAAACATTTGCTTTCAAATTCATTATTATTATGAAAGATACAACATGAACATAATAAATGATTGTGGTATTAAACCAAATTTGACAGCATAATCTTGAGTGCTGTTTCCTTTAATGCTCTACTTACATGTCATGGAGGGATTTGCTCCAAAACTGCATTAGGATAAATAGAATTCAACAGTACAACTCACAACTTTTTTTTTCTCATCTCTGAACAATTCCTAATAGCCAAAATACAGCAAGGAGTACAACTTCTGATCTAAAATACAGAGCTTTCATATGTTGGTTTGCTGCTTGGGGGAAAAGCTGTTGCTTAGATGAGATGCCTAAAACCACTGTGGCCTGTATTTTTATTGGGAAAAAAACCAACCAACCAACCAACCAACAAAAAAAAAAACCCAAAAAAACCACACACAACAAAAACCCCCAACAAAAAAACCTGAGGGTGAGACAAGCACTTGACAGACACTTGATTGGTGCCTCACTGATTATGGTCATCCATCCCCAACTAGTAATGCAACCCACTGCAAAACAGGATGAAGAGAGCAGTCCTAAAGCTGACATCAAATGAGCTTGGGACACTACTTTGCCCACTTCACAAATAATTCCCAAACTCCAGCTTGAGGGGCAGTTTCAGAATCACTCAACTACTCAGAAGTGCAAAACACAATTCGGGTGTCCAAAGATATTAAAATTCCTTTTGATTCTTCCTGAGTAAAAGAGAAGGTAATGTTCTAGGAGCACAGTTATGAAATTGTGTGGCATGCCCATCATGTACAATGATAATACACAATCTCAAATAACAGACTGAGCAGTTCATACACATTCTGTCAGAAATGTGGCTTGGATCCTAGTTAGTGCACATTGCTACAGACTCCTTGATCTCCTCTGCTCCTCCCTGTAGTTAATCTACTTCTGATTGCTGTAATCATCCCTGGAGACAGCCAAAGCATTTTGGTTAGCTTGCTAAATGTACATGATTTTTTCATTTGTGACTGTTTCAATTAGCAATGTCATTTATTTCTGAAAGCGTTTTACTTTGAAATAATTAGGGCTTACCCAAGAGGTTAGTACAAAAAAAGCATTTGAAATGCTAATCCAGCATCTCAGGCAAAACTGTTAAAATTTAAATCCTGTTGTTTCTTAGATACAACATAAAATACAAAGGTGTCCACAGCAAACTGATAACCATTGTGCAACACAAAGAAATGAAGTATTACAAGTGATGCTTATTAAATTGAAATGCTGACAGACCCTTCAAATCTGCTGACACCAGGCACACTGATTTAATGAGAGCAGTAATGGACAGGAGGGCTGGGCATTCTGAGATTAGATCCTGTGCAGCAACAGTATCTTTTGAAACTGTTTTTAGCACTAGCTGAACACAGGAGCAGGCTAG
Organism: Turnix velox; assembly: GCA_013400935.1. NCBI lineage: Eukaryota > Metazoa > Chordata > Aves > Charadriiformes > Turnicidae > Turnix > Turnix velox. The sequence continues at coordinate 122,131 of VZTY01001500.1, forward strand.
CATTACAGAAGAAAACATCTTTTCATGTTAACTTTATCAACCACAGCCTTGTTACTGATACATATAAATAAATACAACTCCATAATGATTGTAGTCTTTTTGGAATGTATTTCTTTTCCTAATTACTTTCAAATCCAGAAAAGAGGAAGAAATATGATACCTTGGTTCAAACTTGGTTCTTTGTAAATGTCATACATTTGGGCCTAATACAGTAAAACGTGCTCAGCCTAAACAGCTAGATCCACTGAAAAACTGCTGAAATAAAGCAGTTGTGTTTAAACCTTATGCCACATACTTAGTGGCTACTGTGCTTTTTCACAAAATTTAATTAAAAAGTTACATTTTACAGCTCATTCATGTGGACAGCAGCAAGTGTGTGGGTTACTCTTCCAACAGTGCTGGAAAAGCACAAGCTGGGAACCAACTGAATGTGTCCATAATAGTTCCCTGCCCTTGAACCTACAAGTTTTACTTCCACTCATATGTAAACTGTCCAGACAGATACCATCACCTTCATTACACTAGTCTTCTGAATCCAGACGTTATTCCCATAAATTAGACAAGTGGATCTTCAAGAAATCCTCAAATTAATACAACAGTCTTTAGAGCAGAATTGTGAGCTGGGACAGGCAATAAAGTTCTCTCCATCCCCTGGGTCAGTTACTGAGTATGTACATCTTGCAACATGACTTTGGCACAAACACACCCACTCTAGACTGAGAAAAATAATTTTTCAAACTGAAATGTACATCACTGAAAAGATTCATCTGACTTCTACTGCCAAGACACTTAACCATGGGTAGGCACCACAATGAAGGACAAGTGTTCATGCTCCTACACAGCTTGAGAAGGAGGCAACTAAAGAAAAGCATTGCATTAGATCTTCCCATCCTTTTCACTTTAATTCAAATATTAATTATTGTTGCACCAATTAACCTATGATGACCCCATCTGCATATGGCTGATATATAAAGCAACTTGAAATCAGCCCCTTGGTTGATTACAGCAGACAGTCAGCTGGTCCAAGAGTCATCTCTTGGCTTGAATTAAAGTTAACTCATCCAGGAGATTCCAAGTTTTGTTCACTGGGATAATTATCCAAGGCAATATGGACTCGCTGGTATGTTGAGAAAGAACAGTTTGTCAGTAATGTGTATTTTTCCATTCCTGATAGCTCTGTGATTATTTTTGCTTTTCTTACACTAGAGGCAGGTGATGGATGTTTGACTATTCCTAAATGCTAAAATCAACTGCACATTGTACTTTCACTCTGAATGTTGAACTGGTTTCATCCATATTCTGTAGAATCACATGCCAAACCCTGACACAGGGTAGCTAAAAGAATGGCAAACTTCCAAATCACTGATTTTCCATAGGGTCAGAATAACTGCACAGAGGGCAGAGGAAGGTGACCATTCAGGCCACCTGCCTCACACTCCTCACTCCTGCAGTGGAAATGCAAGTAAAAATGCTGATTGTGGAAATGTCTGTAATATTTTCCTATAGGAACTGGTAGATTTTGCTGTCATAATATAGTGCTATTTGAGTTTATCTCCTTCTACACACCTGGTATGGCTTCAGCCTATCCCACTTATTTTTCCACAGGCACACAGAGAGGTTACTGCTGTAAAAAAGTGCTCAAATAGAGGGCAAAACTAAACTGCAATCACACCACAGTCACTCTTCATCACCACAGCTATTTTTGCTTCATATTTGCAGATGCTAAAAGTTTGTCCAATAAGTATATATAAGAAATGAAAAACAACAGCAAACACTTTGACTGGCACAGACATGCTTCAGGGTCAGATTGTTACTTTTGCAATCAGAACAAAAAAAGAATCAAGCATCAAGAAGTCCCTTATGAAGAAGATGAAGATTTCAGAGGTCTGCTGTGTTACATTGTCCTGGGAGAGTGTTCTCAGGGTGGACTGATTGAAGGTGAGGGGAGGTTCATCAGCAACACCATTTATGGGGAAACATGACCAACAATCAGCTGAGGATTTGTCTGAACCAGTGTCAACAGCAGCAGCAATTGGAATAAATGCTAGAAAGAATCCTCTTATTTACATCAATGCATCTTCCAAAGCAGGAAACTAGTACTTAATGCTATAACAGAGAGGAAAAGAGGTATTGGGGAGGAGCCAACAGAAGACTTATTAGAAGTTTAAGGATTTTAGTGGTCAATGGAAAATGTGAACTGATTGTTGGGAAATGTTTCCTAAAAAACACCTGACTGTAAAATCCCAGTGTGAAAGCAGAGAAGTCCTAGCTGTGTCTCTCATGTCAGCATAGTCCAAGTTTTATTCAAAAACTTAGAGAAGAAAAAACTCATCTGAAGATCTGGTCCAGTGCCTGCATTTCTGAGGTGGTTTTCCCTATGGCTTCTGAAGCACAGAAATATGCTTCAAAATCTATTGCAAATGATCATGAAACAGAGATGGAACAGATACTGTCAATACCTTGCAGGCCTAAAAGTTGAGATAAAATTGCACAGCTGTAGCCTTAGAAGATAACACAAGTGATGGGAAGAAAGTCCACCTAAACAGGGTTTTCTGGTTACTGTTCACATGTGAAAAGATGCAAAACTTGGCAAGATTATGAAGAGCAGCTGGCTTGCAAAAGCTTTTTATATTCTGTCATCACAAAGTGCACACACGTGATGTTCCATTGCCAAGCACATTCACAACCAAACCACCTGACTTCATAAAGGACACATTAGAGTTATCTTCTCTCATCTGATCATTTCAGCATATTTGAAGTACGTTAATGTATCTTGAAATAATATTCTTGGTGTTAAAGTGCAAACTGGCCTAATAAAAGTGACACATGGACTTCTTCCAGAGAATTATGTTCAGCTTACAGAGAATAACAGCATAAATGAAAATTAGCCTCAGGGCAATGTTAATTACGTTTTATCCATTAGTAGGAGGCAAACTGAAGCACTCGTCTTCACTGCAAAGAAAACCCCTCTGGCTTCATAAAGGGAAACTGTGTATTTAATGTTCGAATTAAAATCTAACAGTGTAAAAATATGCAATAAAAAGAAAAGCAAAATGCAGGTAATATACATCTGTAGATAATGCAATGATGATCTTGGACATAATACCTGTTATTGCCCTCATGCTATACTCAGAGGGAGTCTCCAAAACCAACTCAAGCAGCCATCTGAAGACACAGTCAAGGATTATTGCCATGAACATGAAATCCTCTTCAGGTTATATATTCAAAGTGAAACTAAGGATTGTTATAACCAATAGATTATTATAACTAAAAAATATAAAGTACCTGATATTAATAGTCCTATAAGAATACTAATAGCAGCTACAGAAAGTGATCAGCATCTGCTTACTCTTAGGTGCAAAATATCCCCAAGTCACCAAGGCAAAGTCTGGCCAATCACTTGAAATAAGCACACATCCTGCTCCTAGCTGTATCAACAAGCTGTATCAACAAGTTCTGTGTTATTAACTATTGATAGTTACAAGAATACTTTGTTTTTTGATAAACAAAGGATACATTAATAAAAGCATGTTTTGACTTTGGCTAAATGGAAAGATTCTGCACCTTTGTTTAAAGTTCATATTCCTCTCCCTGACTTCTTTCCAACACTGCATATTATCTACCCACTACTTCACTCCATTTGTCTTGGTTATTTTTTAAAGGAAAAAAGTACTTGAAACTTCTCAGAGTTTGGAAAGATAAGTAAGATTTAAGGAGAACTAACAAACGAAGTTGTTAAGTGCTCATGTTAACATCTAAAAGTTACAGCATTGCAGTTTATGATATAAAGGTAAGTACAACCAGTACTGGGCTGATGAAATCTGCCAGAGAGGAATCCCAACAAGTACCAGCCTGTCATTTTCATCAAACAGAAAAAGTCCATAGGGAACAAGATGCTGTTGAAGGTATTATGGAGTATCTGCCCCACTGGGCTCAAAAGAATCTAGATCAGATCCTGGAACTTACTGACCCCGGGAACAGCATCTAAGCCAAGTTAGAGTGAGTTACAAAATCTGGCTTCTAATAAAGCCTGGCTGGAGATGGGGTAGCATCAAATCACACCAGTGGGGAGAGCCAGTGGTTTAAAAACATTGATCTCTTTTAGTCCACCTGCTGGCTCCAGCTGATATGTTCCACTCACATATCAGGCTATTTCTCATTAGCTAAGCAGAGTCGAATTCACCAATCTAGTGGTCAACAATAATAAAAAGTCAATGCCCAAATTAATCTATGGGACTCCTGATTATATTTCAGAGACTTCAATTTTCTATGCCTCATGTCTGTGTTCTGAAAAACACAATGTTCCTTTCAGTTGCAACTGTACATTGCACAGTGTCTAAAGGTATTGTATCAGCTGCACGCTGAATACACAATGAATAGAATAAAATTATTAATTTTACTATGGGAGGCATCTCATTTAACTTTTTTTTCCCAAGAATAATAATTTTAAACTAAGCAGTAAATGATCCCAACAAAATTCCTTTCAATGCAGCAATGCAGGAAAATTTTGGTTTGTGAAACCAAGAGAAAACAAAAACATAAGAGCTCAGTAGGGAGTTGCAGAAAATAGAATTCTAAACATGAAATTCTGCCAAATGTATTCATGAACAGCCCCCCAAAGTCAGTGTGAATTCTTTGTGTGCATTTAAGGACAGAATTCAGTCTGAAGGGATGAATTTTCAAAGGATGCTGGGTTTTAACTTGCATCCAGCATTTGCATAGGCTCATTAGTGTTTGCAAAATGGGTACCTGTGCCCTTCACCAGGCATTGCTGACTGTAATTACCCATTCTGCCTGCTTAAATGCAGGATTTTGTTGGTGAGCTTTTCAATATGGTCCATTTAAGACGACTGAGAAAGAATAGCGTATTTATCAAAATAGTCTAGAAATGGATTTCGGATGCTCTGAGTCCTCCAGTCTATTCTCCAGCTATGCTCAAGAGAAGCACTGAACACCTGCATTTTTGCAATTTAAATTTAAAATGCAAAGAGGCTGTTTCCAGGTCACAGTTCATGCCCTCCATGAGTCTCCAAGACATACATTCCCTCCTGCACACCAAACAGCACTGACTGCCTCTGCTTCACTAATCACACCCTGCAGCCATACTCTACTTGTAACCCTTTGATGACATCCTACAACTATTGTTATAGAAAACCCATCTACAAAATGCCTGTCCCAGAAGATCCATTACCAGCACTGAAAGAAAGTACTTGAAAACACAACTGAAGCTTATTATAAAAATAAGGCATGCAGTGAGATTTGTTTTATAACAGAAAACTCATACCAATACAAATTTTTAAAGTAGAAAACCACTATAAATCAATATAAAAAGAACAGAATATTTCAGCTGAAAGGGACCAACAACAACCATCCAGTCCAAATAAAAATCCTTATTGAGATCTATAAAGATGCCTTGTGAAATGTTTAACATGGCTTCATAATGTAGTGCTGAGTAAGCCAAGTCATCTCTCTACAGTGAGAGTCAACTGAAATGGAGGGCATTTATCACCCCTTCCGTGGAACCTGTTTCCCAGCAAGATGACTTGGATGCCTTTGGTCACTACACCAGGCAATGAGTCAGGCACACATCTTCCAAAAGCAGATGTTTCCATGGGTATGAGGTGAGTCCCCTGCTAATATCAGTCAGGACCATGAACACCTATTTACTACTCCAGGACCCTAACAAGCAGGTCTATTTGGCTCTTTCTTTGAATCAAGAGTACCAAGACATTTTAAACTAAAAAAGGAAAAACAGAAGGAATCTTCTTTGCCAGGTTTGGCAAGTTTCTTTAAACCCATTAAATGCCTGCAACAGTACCTGCAGCTGAGCACACCTTCACTGGTCTGACTGGCACAGAAAGCCAACAAATCACTTGCAGCAACGAAAAGGCATGCCAGGGAGTTTAAGTGTCTCTTCAAATTCATATCTTCAGTCCAGACAATTTACAAATGGAAGATTACTTTTGATATATATTTCAAAGACCACCTGGTGATCACATTCTACTCTTCTACACCAATATCCAGGGAAGAAGTGGGGCATCATTTTATTCACATAAACACACATGATTCTGACTGAAGTGTAAGAGAGCCACAAAGCAAGCTGATAGTCTCTGTCTATAAATGCATTTAGGCAGAAGAACAAGTCAATAGGCCTGTGGCTTGGAGCTCTTATTCCTTTATTAATAAACTCATTTTCTTTTCTTTCTAGTGAATTCTGAAAATCAATCCTAAAAGCTTAGGAGAGGGCAGCTGCAAGTAATTTGTGCAGCCATAAAGAATTGGAGTCAAATAGTAGTACAGTTCCTGTGGATCTCTTCTTACATAAATAATTGCATTTGCTGAATGGTGGGTATTTTTGCAACAACATGAACATTTATGCAAGCAAGGTGTGAAATGTTCACTCTGCCTTCCTCTCCTGAACTTCAACCAAAAGGCAGAAAGTGTATGTGGAAAGAGAAACAGGAAAAAAAGAAGCAACAAAATAAAAGCTGCTCTTTGGCCTCAAACAGATCTATCTTTTCTTAAGTAAAACCAATTGAAGCCCATTCACAGTTTTCTTCTTTCACAGCCCACAAAAATACAGTGAAGCAGTCAAGTGCTTGCATTAGATGCAGCTGGACTAACACTCCTTCTCCACAAGTTTTTAGATTGATATTTGAAGTTATTTGTTAAATGTCTGAAGTGAAACAGGAATACCACAGCTCAAACCAAAGCTGCTGATACAAAATCTTCCATGAATTTCGTCAGCATCAGACTACACTTAACCACTGCCCAGATCAATCTCAAAATCACCCAAAGCTTTTTCCATCTACATCCAGCAAAATGGGAATGGATTTCTCAAGTGTGTTCTGCTCTTAGACAGGAAAGAGAAATGTGAAATTCTTTTAAGGATCCCTCACAACAGACAAGTAAGAGACAGACAGTGACCAAGAAGATATTCCCACGGGTATGGCAAACACTGGAGTGTGATAAAATGGGAAGGACAGATTAGCCATCCAGCAGAGGACAGAGGGAAGATAGGGATGATGTTAGAACAAGTAGTATATTCAGTTTATCAGGGCATCCAGATCTTTCTTCCATTTTCAGCATTTGCAGAATTTCTACTGGAGGAATCTAAACTGCTTGAACAAATGTTATTTGACTAAAATTCATTCTGCTCCAGTAGAAAAAAGAAAATCCCTCACAGGATCCTCCCCACAAGGGAGGATGTGGATGCACGGAAGGGTCAGCTGAGTTTAGAAACAACTGCACATGGAAAGTCATAGCCAGAGGAGGAATTAGAACTACCTTCTTCTGATTGTGTGCCTAATACTATCAACATGTGCTTCTATAAAAGTGCTTTTCCCTTCCATTTTTTTAAAATTTGGTCTTGTCTAAAACTGTGATAACCAAAAGTTTCAGGTGTTTCTCAGAGATACTGGGGTTTTTTATGCTATTAAATCCATGTCATTTGTAATTTGAGATTTAGATGCTAGAGTTGTTGTGACTACATATAAATGTTCTGGTTATTTTAAGGATAAGTGTTGCTTTCTCAAAGAGACTGTGCAATGCCAGGATTAGGAAATAGAGACCTGCACAATGTCCTTCTGCCATTTATGTTGCTCAACAGCATGAGAAGTATGGAGAAGATTGAGTATAAGTCTGCTAGCAGAACTCAGGGCTGTGCTGCACAGCCAAACTGCTTTTTAATGGCACAGCTGCTTCTCCCCTAGGGGAATAGCAAAAAGAGTCTTTATTAATCTAGAATAATCTATAGACAAAACAAATAGCTCATGTATCTACAGACATCTTACCACAACATGCTACTTGTTTACTAACAGGCTAGTTTTGAAGTCTGCTTTTAGAGGATCACTGTGTTACAACATCAGCAAGAATTCGTGCTTAATTAAGGTCTGCTCAACTCTGTCCTGATTGGAAAGTTAACCAAAATACCACTAGAACCTCAATGCTGTTTCAAATGCCTCCACAATGGACACCCCAGAAATTAACAAGAAATTCTTTCAATCTGAAAAGGATATGAACAGATAACATGCAGATTATTAGAACATCACCACCAAATAAATGCTAGAGATAACAAGGTGGGTGATCTTCTCTTGACAGGACTAGATCAGTCCTAAAGGCAGTTCACCTAAAAGCAAGGGCACTTCCTGCCCAGCCAGATGTTGCTGTTGACCCAGGCCCTGCTGGACCATTCACTGTAACAATCCTGAGAAGAGATGCTTTGCTGGCAATACAAAAACAGAAAGAAACTGGCTATCTCGTTGCACAATGCCCAGAGGGAATTTACTACATTGATGAAATCAGGTCAGATCTCAAGGTCTGGAAGAGTGCTGGCTTCTGTTTTATTCACACTCTGCTTATGACAGGACAGAGAAAGGTGATAGAACTCAGGATGGAAATCACAGTGCCCCTCATAAATGGCAAATTCAAGAAAACCAATTCCAGTTCTTCCTTCTCTTTTGAATTTCAGCCATACAGATCTCATATTTTACACAAAAAATGAAACAAGTGTCCTCTTACAAATTAATTTTCTCCACATTCAGTAAATGTTTCCTAATCAGATCTTGATTCTGTGTGATTTAGTTTCATATCTTCTACTTTTAGGTGAGTCTCTCCTGTCCTTCTTCCAAAGTGAAGAGGACCACTCCTCTGGAGGCCATATGTTCAGATTGCTCCTCCTGACAACACTGAGTAGCCCCTGAAAATATCCCTCTGCACAGTCCACAGCCTAAATTTCTCCCCTGGCAGAGCATAAGGTGCCTTGTATCAGAAAGAGCCCCAGGAGGTATGATGCATGACTCAGACATCCATATGAATCACAGTTGTCTGCTCTGCTTTATCTTTCCTTCTCTAAACAAAATTATCTACCCCTCTGGGCCCCACCTTTGCTGTTTGCCATCCCACAAAGAAAATCACTCCAACAGCCACTGTGAAAGACAGGAGAAAGACAAGGTACAAGACCAAATATCTCCTTTCAGGTTCAGAAAAGCCCTGCAGACAAACCCAGTTGTCAAATATATTTTGCATTGCCCTAAAGCAAAACAAAACTAACAAAATCACCACAAAATCAATGTCCCTATTGCTATGTTTCCCTATGTTTCTCTGGGAGAAGACCAGCCAGAGCAGAGCACTTCCCCACCCTCTTCGTGTCCACACAAGATAAAGGTTAAAACTTCCCCTCCAATCTTTCAGGCTGTTGCCAATATTTTTTCCTGAAACAGTCCTTTCTAGAGCCATGCTGCCCCAAGTACCTTTTGCCTCCACTTCTTTATCCACTCCAGGCAGTTGCACTAACTCACTTCAGAGTGGGGTGCAGGAGGATTTAGCAATGCCACTGAAATACATGCCAGGAACTGACCAGGAACCTGTCCTCATTTTACTGTCTTCATCCTGTGAACTCGGGGGCTTTCAGCCCCAACACATAACAAGTCCCTCAGAAGGCAAGTCAAAGCCACACACAAAACCCATGATCACTTCTTCTGAAGCCCAGGCCAAAACTTAACCAATACTTGACCTCATCTTCTTTTTGACATCCTGCCTCAGAGGACACCTTACACACAAAAGGGAGTTCTTAATACCACTGGTTGGCAAGTAAAAGAAAGATGGAAAAGTCAGAGAATAATTCTCATAATTGACCGCTCTTCCAACTACTTGTAATTTGGAGGAAATCTAATTAATTCTACATGAAGAACAACTACTCTGCAACTATTTTGTAGTGAAGTGTAATTCCTGATCTCAAGGGCTTCAGCTTACCAGTTGTCAAATTATCCAATTACACACTTGCTAAAACCCATTTTTGGGAGATTTTCATGGCTCATAAATGAATTATTTCAATACCTTTAATCCTCAAATGAAATAGAAAAAAAAAAAAAAAAGAAAAAAAAAAGAAAAAAGGGAATCCCTTGACTCTCACGTGGTAACTCAACATCACAAGACACATCTAAAAATAACATGAAGAATCTGAATAGTGATATCACCTGCCCTGCTCAAGCAGCACCATAGCAGTGATGGATCTATGTCAGTAGGGAGGAATTTGCTGCTGCTTTTTCAGAGATGTTTTATCCAAATCAGTAATCTGAAGGGAACCAATCAAGTCAGTATCCCTTTTATTATACCAAAAGGGAAAAATCTAGTAACCACATCAGTTAAGAGGTGGGAAGCCAGTAGAGGCTGTAGCTCCAGCTGAGCATATTGATAGACTAGAGCAAGGCCATTGCAGGGCTAGAGCATCTGACATAGAGAAAAGTGGAGAGAGCTGGGTAATGAAGAGACATTGCTGCTTTCTACAACTACCCCTCCAAGGAATACAGAGAAGATTAATTCAGACTGTTCTGAGGTTCACACAGCAATAGAATGAGAGGTGCAGGACACAGGTCAGAATGCAAGATATTCCATTTAGACACATGGGAAAACAATTTACCATGAGGATGATCAAATACTGATAAAGTTTTTCAGGAGAGACTGTGGGATCTCTTTGGAGATCAAGGCTCAAGTGGATCCAACCCAGAGCAATCAGCTTTGAGCAGGTCCCTGGACTCGCTAACAGCTGGAGCTCTCTTCAACCTCAGCTCCACCATGATTGTAACAGCTCCTCACAAAGATTCTCTGACTGAAAACAAAGGGGACATATACCTGAAGGAATGTTTCTAAATCAGTGTCAACTCTGATCACTCTGATGTGGCCAGATTTGCCATGTCTGAGCACAGAAGAAAACTTCTGCAATTTGTTGTGTTCTTGGTGAAAACAGTTCAGCAGAATTGAAGATTGTTTTGCAGTATTTACTACTGTGCATTATGGCAACCCTGTGGTACAGTATTCTGTGAATGAAACTCGACATGAAACAGAAGAGGAACAGAAGGCAGTAATCTGTTTCCTATAAACCCAATCTGACAGTGTCTCAACAAGAGTAATAACAAACACCAAGAACTATTTTTGCTTATCTTGTAGTTTTTACATTTGTTTTTTTTCTTATTCAACACAAAACCTCTGAAATTTCCTGAATATTATATGAGTCTGATAAAGAGATATAGCACTGGAAAAATAGTCCATATAAAATGGAGCAGTATTTTCAGTGACCACTAGTGATTCTTAGCATTCAGTGTGAGGCATCCTAAGAAATCCTTACTTCAAAATCATCCAAACCACTTACCTACAGAAATTCAGGTCCCTTTCAACTGGCTGAAACTGAGCTGCATACAAAGGATCAAATTCTCAAATGTGCACAAGACCTTCATGATGAAATCTTGCTTCACCACAAAACTATTCTGGTTTAAACTCATAACATTTTTAATGTGTGCAAACAGGGCAGGACATTTTAGCAGGGACTAGTTCAGGGTGTAACTTGCAAGTTCCTACCCACCACACTTCCCTGGTCCTTTTACATCTCACAGCTTGACACAGCTTCAGAGCAACTCAAAAGCATTGTGAGGGCTGAAGGACTGGGCTTGTTCCCATTCAGTTCTACTGCACACATCTAATCAACAAAAACATACGTAACTTGCACTTAAGAAAGAACAGCAGCTGTTATGTAAAGCCATTTTTCTTAGGCTTTAATTTGTAAGAAAAATACCCTTGTATTTGTTCCTGCTTCTCTAGGGAACCTAATTTTCGATGTTCCACATCAAATTGTAAGGCCATCAGCATCTTTGCCAGCAGCAAGTCCAAATCCTCATTGCTCATTCCCCTACTCAGGCAGAAAGCAGGTGACTGCTGATTTCTATTATCACAGGTGACTACAGCATTAGTCAGCCAGCAACTGCTGTTCCGGATACAAAAATGAGATTTCTAACCTCTTTTCTTCTACAACAACATCATCAAGATTTTTTTCCATGAGCCTTTTGGCAGAAAAAGAATTGGATTAAACTGGAAAACCTGCTTGATCGTTTGCACTGCTTGGGAATTTGCCTATCAAAGGGGCTGCATTAATGTGGCAATGGCCACAGTTAACCGTTTCATTGCAGGCTCCTCGTGCCAACCAGATGTCTAATCCTCAAGAGAATGAGCTATTGCCTGTTATTTCAAATGTTAAGAACACAGGGTTGTCATCAATCCTGGAAGAAAAATATCAAAGGAATATAGAACTTACTGGATTCTGGAGATAAGGCATCTTTGGTTGCCAAGTCCAAGCCCTTGTATTGTTTCTTCATTTCATTCTCTGTACACAAACCAAAATGCTCTGTGTGATTGACTCGTGCATCTCTCAGTCTCTTTGACCACCAGTCTGACAACAGAAGTCTGCCCGAGCAAGGCCAATGATTAATGTAACAGGAATAGTAAACTGGAGACCAAATCAAGCTATTTTTTAACAGGCAGTTTTGATGGAAAATGTGTTCTACACATTATCCTCCTTGAATCTGAGTCTATTCTCTTTCTGAACACAGTCACATAGGAAAACCCACTGGGCTACTCAGCTGCCTGATCTGTCATTAGGTACAGACAGGTGCCAATATCACATACTCCCACAAAGCAGAAATAATCAACATCTCTATATGGAGAAAACATCTTGTGGCTTCAGATTAGTTCCTAAATTCAATTCTGACTCAATTTCTGAAGCATAACAGATTATTACATGTTTACTGGATGAAACACATCAGTCACATGATGTGCATGGTAAAATATTTTTGTTCAAGAAAGAAAACAACTTGTACTTTTTACGGCTAATTTATTTACCTGTCTGTCCTGGTAAAATAAATATTGGTTTTGTGTTTCATGCAGTAGCAGCCGGGGTGATGTGAACATCACAGAAATGGCAGGGTTGGTTTAAAAGGATATTTTGCTCCAGCAGTCCCAGTGACCTTTTCCTGGAGGGTTATAACCTGGTAAGTCACCTGAGATGAAGGAAAACTGATCTTTCTTCTTAATAGCTCACCCAAGTTTGTTTAAACCACTTTCATCTGCAGCTTAAAAATAGGTCAGTTCTACCTGTACCAAAGCAGCTTTCCTTAGCAAGAGAGGAGCTGAAGGGTTTTCCTAGGGCAGGGACAGGTCACCAAGGATCAGAAGAGGAGGCACAACTCTTTGCCTTCACTACAACCTGCTTGTTGCAAAGTAATGAGCTGGACTGTGATCACCAACTCCATTTAAGTCTGCCATAAATCAGGAATCTCTTCTCGGAAGTTTTTTTTCCCTACATTTAAGTGTCTCTCTTCTTTACATATCACTTGACTACCTTGGTGGCTGATATACTGCTTGAGGACAATAAATAATGGGCCAAAACCAGAGAAATAATAGAAGCTCCCAAGTTGCTAACGCAAGTCTGTAATTCACTGCCCACCATATACCTCTGCCTGCTAAAATATGGCTGGAAGTGAAGGAAGTTTGCCTCTGGAGTTCTTGCCTCTGCCAAGAAGACAGCACTGTCCACCACTGCACCATTAATCAATTTTCAAATCCTAGCTTTTCTTCTTCTCCTTTTCCTTTTTCTAATAATAAAGTTATTTCTTAGGTTGATGCAAACTAGTTTAGAAATACAACTAAGGTCTGTCCCCATGTATAAAGAAATAAGGTAAAACAAGATCTCCACAGCCATATGGGCACAAAACTCACTGACTCCCAGAGTCTGGTAGAGTCTGAAGAGAGCCCATCCTGCTGAGGGGCTGACCCTGGGAAGGTGACAGATGCTAATTCAGTGACACTCCTGCCTGCTGGCAAATCTGATTCTCTGGGCAGCAAGAAAGCTGAATTATCAACTTCAGAATGTTAATATCACGATTGGTATGAGGCACTCCAGGGCTACTCAGGCAATGTTTCCATGACGCTGCAGTACTTGAGGATTCTTGTTCTAGAAGGCAAAATTTTTCTGCTGTTTCCCAGTTTCACAGATCATACAAGGCTGCTGATTATAGCTGTCATTAAGAGCATTAATTTGTAAGGGCCTGGGGAGTCTCTCAAAGCAATTGAGATTCACAGGCTTTTTATGTACAAGGATTCTCATCATCCAATCCCCTGGTTTCCTCATCAGCTTCATGTCCTACCACCACTTGAAACATCTGGTCTGCATCCATATCTTTGAAACTAATTATGTTTTGAATATAGGGCTAATAATTTTGTGCAAGACAGATTGACTCTAATATTGAATTGCTGATATATAAATTTAAAACATGTACGCAGACAAGAATTTCTCAAGAAGTGAAGGTCAGGAAATTGCAATCATTTCAAGAAATTTCTGAAGAAACACTGAGCATCCTATGTAATTTTTCCCCCTGCATTCTAGGAGAAAGTAAAGCTAACATTGCATATTTTCTAGTCAAAGGACTACTCTAATAATGGATTTATCAGCCCTGGGATCAGTATCTCCTCCTGTGTTTTTTCCACTGTTTCACTGTCAGATTACCAAATAAAGGTAGGGCACAGATAGAATAATTTTAGGGCATATAAATAAATAAGACACATTCAGATCTGGTTCAGTTAAGAACCAGCCCTGGTATTTTTTATTTACTAGTTTTATTATATTATTCACAGAAAAGATTTCAGTTTATCCATTTACCTGTATGTCATATCTACCCTCTGCCTTTCTCAGCAGGGATTATCTAGCATGAACACAGACAGTAGGGAGCTTGTCTGTCTCTCATCCTCACCCAATCATTAAGGTTCAACACAACAATTATGAAAAAAAACTGACAATGTTTAAAAAGAAACAATAATCAAAATCAATAATAACAGTGTACAGTTTGAGTGATTAAACCTGTGCCTTTCATCACCTAACAAAATGAGGGTGCAATAAGATAGGGAAGAAACACTAGAAGGAAGTCTAATAGGATGTCAGGAAAAAATACTGTTCTATTCTAGAAGATTCAGGCATATTTGTGCCACTGGCTGTCACAATTCATTGCAGATCCTCAATTTAGAAAAACCTCAGCATCTTTCTGTGTTTGAGACAGTTAATAAACCAATGGACTATATGCCTTTTTAATACCATATTTCAAAGGTCTTAGGAGGTACTTGGGTTTCTATATCAAAGGATACCTCATTAGAGTTTAATGTTAACAGAATGTTGTTCAAAGAATATGCATGTTAGGAGACAACAAAGAGCAACATGGAAGGGTTTTGTCTTTTCACTATTACTTGTGATTTTTTTTTTTTTCAAAGGGTCAAGTATTCAATAATTACCATTCCTTCTCCAGAACTGCCCTCCCAGAATAAGGCACTCTGTTTCTGTAATTCTGGTACACATCAACATGTGTGAGAGCTGGCAGGGAAACAGGGAGAGCTCTGAACAGTGCCCATGCAACAAAGTCACCAGTTACAGTGGAAACTGTGCTGGTGAAGTACACTATGCCATAGGGTTTAGTGGATGCTTTAGTTTCTGTCAACAAGGTATGAGATTGCAAAGTAATTATGGTAAAAGGTCAATAATTTTTATAACCCCAGATAAGCTTCTCTGCTTGTGTTTCATCAGGCTTAAGGGAAAGGCTGAGGCATTGCAAATATCCAAATAGGTGCTCCCAGGTTCTTACAGTGTTCTCAAATTAAATGTCTTCTCCCACATTATTGCCATTCTCCTGACAACAGCTGACTGTGGTCCAATGCACAGCTTACCAAGGGAGGTTCTGTTATGTCTGACAATTAGAAAAGGTGTTATTAAAGTGTCAGAAATATCAGCCTTTATGATACCCACACAAGAGTAAAACACACCCTGCGGCATTTTCATCGACATCCTTGAGTGTCCTGCTGTGCATTGTGCTGCTGTTTCATTATGAGTGTAGGGTCCTGTAGGGGTCTCAAAAGCTGGATTGCTGATATGGCATAGGAGAAAAATGTGCACTGGAGGAGGCAAGTGCAGCCAGAGTCCCAATAACTTCAGCAGAAAGTAGGCATTTACAGTGTGTCCTGACACCAATACATACATTTATGTCTTTCCTGAAAAAAATTTGACTCTGGAAGTTCCTAATCACTGGAACAAATGCAAGAATAAATGTCATGGGGGAAAGTATAGATGCCACTGCAATACTAAATGTAACCATCAACCATTCAGGATGCACGAGGCCACCATCAAGTTCTGCCTCAAGAGACCCACCCAGCCACTCCCTGCCCCCTTTCCACCTAGCTCCTGGCTACCCATCAGCATGGCCTAGGAGCTAAAGGGATACCAACGTGTTATTGCCAAAATTAACCCTGTCCCCAGCAGAACCAGGCCAGAGTACCTGTGGTTCAAGACAGACACACACACAACACTGAATGGAGTGTCCAGGTGCAGCACTCCATGCAAGAGAGAGTTCTGAATGCTGGCAATACCATAAGCTCTGTCTCCAAGAAGTTAGTGCATTGGTTAAAGAAACCATGACTTCCATGGGAAGCTGTAGTTTCCCTTCATGCAGGATCACCACTGAATGAAGCAGACTCCCAAAATCAGTGTCAGTTTCTCAAGCTGCTGAAATTTTCTGTCCCCATACCCCTTTCATCAGGTCATTTGCATCTGATGGACACTAGAGTTGTTTAAAGCAATGCTTAAAACTTGCAGAATGAGAAAACACTTCTTACCATAGCCAAGGGGAGAACTCCCACCAGGTCCTTCTGGCTTACATAGATTTTGGAGATTCCTAGGTCAGACGTCATATCCCCAGGATATTCTACCTGCCATGTGATGAGCTGGGTCTCAGGTAGATCTGTTAGATCTTCAATTTCAAAATCAATCTGCATGATTTCAGAGGAAGGACCTTCTGCACTGCAACAGAGAAAGAACAAGAAGGTTTCTGTTTACATGATTGATAAACCAGCAATATAACTGCTTTTATATTAATAAAAGATTGGATTGAGGCCTTTCCAAAGAGATGATTTGGTGGGATGATGAATATAAGAATGAATTAATAATTTGCACTTGTCTTAACATTCCAGGGTATTTCCCATGCATTCAAGGTCAAGGATCAGGAAGCACCAATCCATTGTAAAGGCAGAGAAACAAAAACAAATCAAGGAAAAGCTAAGGCTAAAGCCACTGCCCCAAAATTCTAACTAGAGGGTTCTCTCCTTAACAAGCACAATGTATTTCCTCCCTGTTCAATAAAGCAACATGTGAACAAATCTAAAGAGAATCACTCCTTGAAATGAGAAACCACTGCATTAAAAGTCTTCTGCTTCTTAACAAGGGAGGTGAGGAAGAAAAGTTAAAGTTCAGGATAAGGTCCATAAACCAGGGCAGTAGGGAGCAGAGGACTGGAAAACTTGGAATTAGTTTTTGGCTATACCAGTACATCACTCTGAACATCTTTCTGTGGCTCATTTTGTCCTTTGCAAAACAAGGAATGATACTATAGATAATTTGGCCTGTCCAGGGAGAAGGGAGTTACAAACCCACATTATTTAATATTGGCCAGTCCTGCCAGGATCCTTGAGGGAAAAACACTATAAAAGAACAAAGATTTGCTGGATGTATTCTCCAGGATACTATGGCAATGTTGGGGTTACTGATACCTTAGCAATTCCACTTTGTCTTTACATGCTGTCCTTCCTAAATTTACATGGTTCATTTAAGTGAATACCATAAAACAGAAACACGTGGGAGAAAAACTGGACATAGGCTCATTGGTACAATTCCTGCAAAGCTCATTACAAAATCAGCTACTGCATAAAAAGCAATACAGTGAAGTTTTTGTTGTGTATCTCGGCAAGGTGAGCTCCATAGTTCAGTGGCATTTATAGAGACAAGAAAATGCTCAATTTACAGTAAAGTTTTTGAGGAATGCAGAATATCTTAGCAGTGCAGAAAACTGAGAATGACGGTGCTTCTACCCCTGGAGGTAAAACGGGATCTTCAGTGCTTGTGTGTGGAGGAAAGAGCAGAATTTCTTTCTGTGGGGTAATATTCAAGGAGAGAGTATGACACTGAAGTGTCACCAGCAACTTACATTGGAGAATGCAGCTAGAAGAAAGAGGAAACAATTCAGCAACTCATTAGGGAATCCCAGACAGTGCCTAAAACATAGCAGGTTTTCTCAGCTGATATGGAAAAAGAAATTAAAATTGGCATATTTTTGTATGGACAGTTTTGACAACAGCCCCAGTTTAGGATTCTTCCCAAAATATGCATATTTCTTATCATGCCACCAAAATCCAATACTTCATCCAAAGCTACTGCTTGAAGAGTTTAATCTGATCATCTTTAAGGTTAATGCATGTATTGAGTCCTTGCTATCCTCCTGGATGGAATTTAAAAGGAGCCAAAAAGGAATGCATTGTGCTCAATTTCTCATTTTTCACATTAGGAAAAAACTGAAGAAGAGTGCCATTTCTCTACTAGCACTGAATTCAGTCTTGTTTCATGCCAACCCCAGTAGGACTGAAAGCTGTTTTCTGCAGCAGTGGCTACTGAAACTCTGTTACCTTAACTGCATGAACAGGAACAGGCAATGCATTGCCTATAAATACTTGGCAGTAATCCTGTCCTGTACAGGATGTTCTATCACAATTTCTGTGTTTAAAGAACTAATTGAATCTTCAAATAATAAACCTTGGCTTTGTGATTCTATTCCAGGTTCTGTCCTTATTATTGCATTGGTGCTTGCTACAGCCAGTCACCAGCATTGCAGAACTGATGCTGACACCAGAAACATGTCCTGTAGTAGCAAGTGTCCAGTAGTTCTGCTGGAGGGGACTGCTGGCCAGAATATCCCCAAAAAAACTAATGATTATCAAAACAGGCAATCAACCTATTTTTTTTCAGGTAACCTGCTCTAGTGGGAGGTGTCCCTACCTCTGGCAGGGGGGCTGGAACTAGATGACCTTTAAGGTTCCTTCCAACCCAAACCATTCTATGATTCTATGTTTGGGGTTAGGAGAAAAGGAATAAAGTTATTAGAACACAGGAAAACAAATGAGGGAGTGAAAGGCAGTGGAAAAGATGAGGAGAGACTGTGGTTCTCATATTCTTGAACTACAGCACTCACATGGCACAACTAGAGTAACCCCAAAAGAATAGGAACATTTCTCATCATTTCTCTGTCAAAGCAGGTATTTTAATAAAGTATTTCTTGTATCAAAAGCCCCCCCCACTTTGCTACCCAATGTGATGCTGACAGAAGTTATTTTAACTAGTTCCATTCAGAAATACCAGACATCTCCAAAAAACAAGATTAAAGAACACCTCGAAAATCAATAAGACTGTAATTACTGCTGCTTAAGATGTATAAAAAAATGTGAAAGTATTGCACAACCTACAGACAGACTTGGTCTGACAGTACCAGGTCAGAACCTTTTGTTTGATTACTTATCATTTGAAATTATAATCCTTCCATTTACAACTCCCATGGATCTGTGTCCCCAGTTCATAGTCTTCCTAAGTAGTATTAGCAACCCAGATCTTTAAGCAGAGAAATTAGCAGTTACCCTTTACAAAACACAGTTGAAAAATGTAAATGGAGAAATTTGGACAAGAGTATTCATCCATCACCAGAGTTCAGTCACATAAAAATATCAGTGGCTTATCTTCTAAAGTAAAGGCTGCTAGTACAAAAGGTCTACAGGGTAGTCAGTCATTGCTTCTTGAAATGCTGCAGTGCCCGATCTGGCTCAAGGCAGCCATGCACCTTATGCTCACTGTAACACCGCTATTGGCAGCTGTTCTTTCCTAATGCTAAAACCATTATTGCTATCAAGAGTCCAGCAAGAGCACTAATTACACTGTGGGAGGCCACACAGCTAGGAAGTTTAGAACAGACAAGCCCAAAGGTTCACAACAGCAAAGCAAGCTGACTTGAAGAGTGGACAAAGAGAAACAGTTCTTGGTGCTAATTTAACTTCAGATCCTTCTCAAGAACTTTTGCTGATTATAGTGAGAGTTAAATGGTAAGTTAGTTCACTGTGCTGTCAAAAATCTCTCCTGGAGAATAGAGCCCTGCTGAGCTGTGTGCCAGGCGGACACATTTTAAGGGATCTCAGTCCAATCTCATGACAAGGCAGACAGAAAAAGAAAGAAAACTTCATGGGATGAAGTAACCTGGTCTTCTCTCCTGTCAGCCAGGAGTGTACAGGCATATCCATGCTGCAGTTCTTAATCTGCCTTTTACTTCCTGTCAAACAAAAGATCAAGCAGCTCAAACAAATTAAGAACAATGAGAAACTCCATCCTGTCTCTCGGGAAGTCATTTCTACTTCCACAGAGCCACTCTGCACACACTGTCTCTGACACTGAGTGCAATTTAAAAAAATAAAAGATCTTTCTTCTGCCCTGGGAGTCCTTTCAAACCTAAGAGAGTGGTGTCAAGTCCCCTGGCAATTGGTAACACCTGTGCTTTAGGTCAAGTTTCTCTAGAGAAAGAACCAGCCACTCCTCTGGGTCTCTAGGGACAGGACACTGATCCTGCAAATGAGTTTTCAAAAGCAGATTGTAAATCCAAGAATAGTTACTGGATGTTGGCAGCTTGAGTCAATTCAAGTATCTCATCCCAATTTCAGTAGCTGTGGTATTGCCTTTGAACTTTATATAAAGCTCACACCACAGGCTTCGTTCTGAACCTACTAAAATGACCAGGCATGTAACATTTCCCCTAACACAACATATAAAGTTTTATCACCGCCTTCAGAAGGCTGCAAGAAGCCTAAAGCCATGGATATGCTAAGCAAGAAATACCTAAAAGAACCAGATGAATGGGAAATAGAGCTGGCACAGACAATAGCCTAAAGAGGAAAGCACAGCTGCAAAACTTCCTCTCAGCTACCTCAGTCATTTCACCTCTATCTAAAGTCATTAGGGTAAGATCCTGGATCATCTTTTACTTTATCTTCTTCAAGAAGAGAGTGCCAGTCTAGTCTTCTCTGAATTCTCAACAAATACCCTCAACTTGGTCTCAGGGGAAAGCATAATTGTATTTGTAGGGGTTTTTTGGTTTGTTTTGAGAAATTTTTACATGGGAGTCAAACTGTGCAGCAAGGGAACACATTTGCATTCCTCTCCATATTTGCCAGAGACAGACATCACATCTCTTCTGCATAAACAGGTACTTGCAATGCAATGAACTACTCCTGCCTGGCATGTTTGATAGCCTCCTAGAAATTGCACATATAGGATGCGTGAGCAAAAAACCTGGGATCACTGACAAGGAGACAATAATTCTGACATCTGAGGCATAAAAAGTAGAGAATGAGAAATGAACACTGTGTTATGGTAGGCTAATTTAATTGGTCTTTTCTTGGTTGCTCATCAATGCACAAGCCATTGCTTTGGAAATACTGATAACTTCTTCCAGTTTAGTCAGGGATGGTTTAAAAACAACATTGCAAGAGATGACAATGGTTGTAAACCTCATACCTCCCTTTAATATCGTATCTGTGTGTCTTTTGTATATTTTATTTTTAACTTCAGCAATCAACACCTGTATCATTTAGGTTTCTTGTGCAGGTCCACCCTAAAACAATGCAGCCAAACCTCTCTGCTTCAGGCAGGGTTTGAACTCTTCTATACAATATGGGAAGACAAAGCTGAGTCAAGAGTTCCAGTACTGATGTGCAGCCTTTGGAATACTTATGCCTCCAGGCTGGTGTGCTTTAACAAGTCTCATACATTTAAAACATCAAACCAAGCTAAGAGCCCTCAAAACGTTCTTACAGGCAAAGAGACATTCTTTATTTTAATGAACCTGACTGTCTATTTTTTCTGTTTTCTGAGCTAGTGTGCAATCAATATTTTTCAGTTTTTCTGGGAAAAACTGCAGAACTTCAGTGGCTTATTTTATTCCCACAACTAGAATTTAAGGTAAAGATCAACCACTGAAAGATTTGACATTAAACATAACAATTTAACAGCGTGACATTGCCTTTCTTCAGCTGAGGAGCAGGAGCAAGGCCAGAATGCAATGCAACCTATTCCATGCTTGAGCTCCCAAATTCATTCAGTAGGTATGAATTTTGACAGCAGGGACAGCGGGGTTTCACCCTTCCTCTGCACATGAAAAAAAGTCTAAGTTCATGTAAAAATCTATAATATTATTAAAACAAATACCTGCACCACATGTTGCTAATGGACTAGGATACACACACTCTGCACATCAGTCCTTGGGCCTGCTCTAGGAAGTACCAGAAAGTAAGAAAATTGAAGCCTGTGGCTTATGCCTATTCCAAGGGTCAGAGAAGGTATTCTAATAAACAGTGTCTGCAGAATTCACCAACTACATTGCAGTAAAGATCATTATTTACCACTGACACATCAAGTTAAGCTGATGTATACAGCAGTACTTTAAAATTTCATTTCATTCATTGTCATCTTACTATTAAAAATTCGGTGATGAGTAGGCTGAAGAGTAATTTTTCTCCAAGAATTGGTGTACACAGTTAACCAAATAGCAAGAAAAATCACTAAAATATGAGTCTGCTAATCATATTATAACATTCTTTTTTAAAATTGATCCATCTTTCTGGAGCATGACATCAGCAGTTCTGGCTGAGAAATATTTGCTGAATTATTTATTAGTCCTTTATTTTGCTATTTTCAAATAAATTATTCACTCAGCAATTTTCCAGCTGTTTATAGCACTTTTCCCAAATAACTCAAACCATTCAAAAGTGGGTAATAATTAGCATATCTTTTAATATAATTTTTAAAAGCAATTTCCCACCAAGCCAGCATTTCAGCTCAGAACCATCATTCTGAGCATTTCTTGACAGTAAATCCAGTGATCATTTACCTCATTATGCTAAGGGAATAGTAAATCAACGTTGACTTTATTACATCCAGTCTAATAATGATTCAATAAATTATTCAACACAATAGTCTGTAAACACCAAGTACTTTTCAAGCTGCCCCATCATGAGACAACGGCAGAAAACTGCCTGGACTGTGCAGGTGGGATAAGAAAACACATTTACTGGCAGTGTGAAGTTTAATAAAACACTACAAATGCATTGTCAATCTGGGTTGCTTTACCTGCTGGTTTTCAATTTTGTCAGCATAAAAATAACAATAAATACAACTCATGTGTAAGTGTAATAAAACTGCAAAAGAGGAAACCAGGTATATAGCCAAAAATGATTGTTATTAATTTGTAAATTGAACAGCCACTGATTCAGGTTCTTGTGAGAACAACTCTTCTGCAAAAGGAAACAAGTAGAATATCCACAAACAGCCTGGTCTCTGCCTTCTACAGGGTGCCTACCACAGCCCCTACAACAACATTTTCCAGGCCATGATGGCAGCCCCAGGCAGAAGCAATCAAGACTATTAAGTGGTGAAGAGTAAAAATCTTACTCCTCTAAATCCAACTATGATTTCTTTTCATGACTGCATGCTCTTGCTCACCTTCTGAAATACCCATCTAATAAATCTCTTATATTAAAAGCTTACTATGGCTCAGGTAATTTAAAAGGTTCAAGCAAGGAATCACCACATTGAAACTTTGAGAAGCTGGTCGAAAAGGCATAGCTAGTGTGAGTCTCCCTGAGAAGTGATACTTCACTAGACTAAGTTACTATTTTCAGATTCATATCAAAGCTGAAGCATTTTACTGCTTTATAATCCATACTTCAGACTTCTGCTGCTCTCCTCTATGCCCATCTTGGTCATATAACTTTGGAAGCCAATCTCCCCTACCCACTTTCTTTAATTGTAGTCTTGAATACCCAGTATCTCAGTACAGAACTCCATTCCTGTCTTCACGATGAGATCTACAACTTACTTTTTTTATGTCTTGCTCATTCATTTTCACATCAGTTCAAAAAATACAATTACACATGACTCAAGGCCTCAATATGTTAAAAATTAGTGGGTTTTTTGGAGAGGTCTGCCAAGGCATATCCAATATTTGAGATTAGTATCCTCAACTATAGGAATTTTCTTTGCCATGAACTATTCAGCAAATATTTCTGCTGAACACAAGTATCTTTGCAAAAGTACAAAGTTACTTTCAACTAAAAAAATAAATTACTTTTTCTTTACTGAAATGTTCAGTATCTGTAGAATTAAAAGAGGAATGCTTTCCAGATTCCTTACTATTAAAATAAAATAGGCTTCCAGGATCTCTTTTCTCTCTTGTTTTTAAGCAATAAGAACAGAGAATACATACATTGTCATACCCCAGCTCCCACCAGCTTTTTGAAAAAGCTCTAGGCTGAAATTTATTTTTTAAGTCACAGAATTAGAGTAATCTTGGTTGAAAGGGACCTCAAAGCCATCTGGCCTAATGCCTTTCTCAAAGCAGGATCAATTTCAGTGTTGGATTAAGTCTGAATAGTTTCAATTTTCTCATATGTTTTCTCATATTATCTAGAGGACTTCTTGTGGTCTTATGGAAACATTGGACAGTGTCAGCACTTGCACCTGCAATTCATACTCTGACACCTACGTATAAGGAGCACAGTCAGGTGTAAGAACTGAACCTTCTCTTCCATCATCTCTTAAGGCTCTGAAACTTGTCCATGACAAGAAGTAATCTTGATGTCTGTCAGGCTTATGTGCTCTTCCACCACAAGTAATTTTACAAACTATTCTCGTCAAGTTTTACTGAAA
Organism: Turnix velox; assembly: GCA_013400935.1. Taxonomy (NCBI): domain Eukaryota; kingdom Metazoa; phylum Chordata; class Aves; order Charadriiformes; family Turnicidae; genus Turnix; species Turnix velox. The sequence continues at coordinate 146,561 of VZTY01001500.1, forward strand.
GGCAGTGTTAGTGTGCAGTGGTAAGAAAGCTTCTTTCACAAATTCTCACTGTAAGAAGAATGGAAGAAAGGGAATATTTAGAGGCTGCACTTACTAAAACCTGAAAATTAAACACCACCATGCTATTTCCAAGACTTTCTGTCCTACATCAAAACTGTATCTGATCAGCAGCATGAAATGGAAAATTTCCACCTCTGCTTTTCAGCCATTCACCTTCACAATCCATTTGCAAGCTACATGGTATGGGTGTGCTTCAGCACAACCAAGCTACTTAAAATGCAGCACCTGTTTCATCAATGTCATCAGGATCTGCTGAACTATTATGAGGAACAAGACCCACAGAGAAAAAAAAGCATACAATACAGGGAGAGCCTAAAGATCTGGTTGAGAATGTAGATATTAACAATTTAGCAAAATACACAATTATTTGGGGAATTTCATGGGCATAAAGAAGGCCATGTTATTCCCTGACAATTTTTAGCAACTGAAGATGACTGCAAGTCAAGGAAGAAAATAATAAGGGCACACTATAACTGGGGCTTTTATGCATCAGAGAATTCTTCCACAGAGGGTGTACTGAGACCAACAAACTATCCCCAGGGTAGATAACAGCTACAGCATGTGAGTACTTTCAGTCACTAGCCTTTGATGAGATGCTTCTTTTCTACCTGGTCATCAACAATTGTTTATGAACCAATAATAATGATCTTATTTATGCAAATGGTCCAGTAGCAAAAAGCAAACACAAAGACCAGCTAACCATGTGAAAGCTACAAATATTCATTGTAAATGAAGCAAGGAAGATGAAGACACATTCGTGTGCTGGTCTGGATAGGACCTTGGTCCATATGGATAGTCCCCTGCTACTGCAGCCACCACATCATGTAATCTCTTCATAAACTTATCAAGCTCCATTTTAAAAGCACTTAGGGATTTAAAATCCCTGTTTCCCTGAAAGGCTCTTCCAAACCTGATTATTCCAATAGTTAAAGCAGTCAGAGGAGCCACCCTGGCTGGAACTGAAGCCTTCTATGAGCCATTGCTCAGAGTAACCAGACCATAGCATGCTGAAATGGATAGTATGGCCAAACACAGCTCCACTTCCTACAGCAAGCACCCATAGAAAAACATTAAATAACTCTGCAGACCTTCTGGAAACATGTAATGCCTGATAATAGCTCCCTTATTCATAATAATTTCTTCTCCATTTCCGTGTCCTCAAATTACCTCCAGTCAAACAATTCCTTCCTTATCCTGATATAGGTGTAAAAAAACCCTGTATTTCTACAGAGGAACTCGAGAGGACTTTAAATATTGATCATCCCAAGGCTGAGACACTGTTGGTTCTCACTACATTATCTCAATACTTTCTGTCAGAACACAACTACAGCTGTTAGCTGTTTCCAAAAATCAGGTAAAAATTATAATATAATCAAATTAGAAAGTAGAAAATTGGAAGCGAGGGAAAAGCACACATAGTATGAATTAGGGAAATGCTTTATGAAATCCTGAGGCAACATGCCAGTGTGAATAAGAAATAACAAGAGCAAGGATCTTTTTGCCACCAGCTTAGTTGCTGGACACATCACATCATATAAGCTTCCTTACTATGTGTCAGTTTTCCATCTAATGTAATTTGGGCTCTAAATCCACTTTTATTTATATGTTTGAAGACAGTAATCTTGGATATTAAAATTCAGTGGGAAACTAGCACCAATCCTGGGGGCTGAGCAGCAGCACCAATTGCTTTCTATTTAGAAGAATCTTGAGACCGCACTTAGAAATCTTTACAAGTGACAGTTAAAAGCTGTACATCCAACTCTTTAAAAAGACATACTGATTTCATTGAACTGAAGGGAAGAAAGACCTTTATTATTATAATCATGAATTTAGTAATGCTAACTTCAACAGGTTCCTAAATCATTCATGTAATGGGAAAAGCAGTAAGTGAAGATCAATTTCTATCCAGACATTGGAAATATTGCTGCCCTTATAGAAATTCCTGAATCACATTGCCCTTTAGGAATAGCAAAGCTTCACAAACAGATGACAATGGGATCAGTAGTGAGAAATGTGTGTATCAAAATACAAGTAGAATTTCATTTCATTGCAGACACCTAAATAATGGACTGCTTAAATTGACACCTGTTCCTTTTATACTTCACTGCTCTCACACTATAGTTTTCTTGTAAAATTTTGAGTCTTTAACATCTTAATTGAATGTAAACTCTCTTTCTTTGCAAAGCTAACATGAAACCATTGCAAATACACACAGTCGTTTCACTGCAATGGGTTTATGAACTGGAACACAAAATCACCCAAAAAAGTAATCTTAAAAATATCTCCTCTAAGCAAGCAAAATGGAGAATACAGGCAGATCACATACTTTGATCCTCATAACAAGCAGGATTCTTGGAATGCATGTGTCAAAATCCAACAGATGGCTGTTATGAGTAATAAAATCAACGAATTGGCATGAAGAATTAAAACATAGCACTGCAAAAATTGTCACCACAGCCTATGAGTATAAGCAGATTTTTAGGCATCATTTTCCATTTGCTTTACTCAAGCTGCTTGACTTTTATTGCACAGCAGGGAACGGTACAAATAGGAGCCACAAGTCTGAAGTAAATGGACAAATTTTTCTTAAAATACTGAAAAAAAAAATCTGCCAGATTTCCACGGGGCCCAAATGTACGATATTGAAGTAACATCAGGAAGATCACAAGGTAAGTCATTGATTTTCCAAAAACAATCAGTGGGTGAGGTTTAAAAGAAGAAATAGAAAGTACTAACTTCCCAATGTATTTCAAGGTTTTAAGCATCAAGGAGAGAAAATTGCTAGAGTAGGTTGGCAGGAGGAGAGTATAATTAGTAACAACAGGAAATATGTACTACATTCAAGGCAAAACGATAGTGGAAAAGTTTCCAAAGGCAATGGCAAACACAGTAACTGGAAAGGTTAAAAATCAGATAGGATAAAATGCTTAGAAAGAGAAATCTCATAGAATCAAAGAATAGTTTGGGTTGGAAGGGACCTTAAAGATCATCGAGTTCCACCCCCCCTGCCTTAGGCAGGGACACCTCCCGCTAGACCAGGCTGCTCAGTGCCCTGTCCAGCCTAGCCTTGAACACCTCCAGAGAGGGGGCATCCACAACCTCTCTGGGCAACCTGTTCCAGTGCTTCACCACCCTCACTGTAAAGAATTTCTTTCTTATGTCTAGTCTAAATCTATCCCCCTCTAATTTATATCCATTGTTTCTAGTCCTCCCGTCCAATATTATGTTAAAAATTCCTTCCCCTGTCTTTCTGTAGGACCCCCTCAGGTATTGATAAGTTACTATGAGGTCCCATCTGCTTATTTTTAGTGATGGATATGGCTGTAACAAGCCCTTCACAAAATCACAGTATCACAGAATATCAAGGATTGGAAGGAACCTCAAGATATCATCTAGCTCAGTCTTGTTCATGGAGCAGGAACAGCTAGACCAGGTCACACTGGAAAGCATCCAGGCAGGTTTTGAATGTCTCCAGAGACATTCCCCACAGCCTATCCAGGCGGCCTGTTCCAGTGTTCCATCACCCTCACCGTGGAAGAGTTTCTTTTATTTCTGTGGAACCTCCTGTGTTCCAGTTTGCACCCATTGTCCCTTGTCCTGTCATTGCAGATCACTGAGAAGAGCCTGGCTCCATCCTCCTGACACTCTCCCTTTACATATTTACAGACATTAATGAAGTCACCCCTCAGTCTCCTCCAAGCCAGAGACCAAGGTCCCTCAGCCATTCCTCCAACCCCTTCATCACCTCTGCGCTGGACTCTCTCAAGCAGTTTCCTGTCTTTCTTGAACTGAGGTTCCCAGAACCGGACACAGTAATCCAGATGTGGTCTCGATTCAAATACTCTGCTGAGCTAGGCTCTCTTTTATCAGCAAAATCAACAGTTAGCAGTTAGCAGTACTAACTTCCACTATCAGCTCCACCTAAAAACTACACCAGAAATTATTTTTAGCTGAGTTTTGCATTCCTGGACAATACAAAGCCCTAGTGCTGTGAATGCTGCTGGCTTTATGAAATGATATGTGTCATATCATTTTGATCTGTTTGAAGCAACCCCAGTGAGGAGTCTGTGCCAATTCAGCATCTTCCTTTCCTTCAGTTAGCACTAAAGGCACTCATGAAGGCACGCTGCAATAGGCAGGGACAGACATGGAACAGACAGAGCAGAAGAAACCTTTCAAAGCATTCCAGCTCTTTGTCACAAAAAAATAAATACAGGACACCAAATCAGTCACAGTAATTTCCAGTGTTTGACAATGCAATCCACTCTCTGTGACTGAAATATTCCCACATAAGAGTAATAAGAGTAATATTTAAATCAAGGGTAATTTGGTTTTATTATTACTCTTCTTTCTTTTTAAACAACAGTGTGGATTATAAACTGAATTACATTATTTATTCTTAAAGCAGATCTGTAACATCCTGCCTTTATTAATACCAGTCTGAAATGCACAGCCATTAATCAAACCTTGTATTTTCCAGAATGATGGCTTGAAAAAAAAGCCTAGACCCTGAGCTCTGGATTTTACAGCCATTACTGTCAATTGTACACCCCACTGTGGGAAGAAATCTCTTTACATGCCAGCTCCATCTTTATACCTGGAATTTTGTAGAAGCAATTGTTATTTCAAGCACAGAAGGGGGGAAGAGAGAGAGAAAAAAGGGGAGAAAAATACCCATGTCAGCCATAATGTAGGCAACTGAGATTCTACTTGAGGTTCAGCGGCCTTGAAATATGAGCTTGAAATTTTTTTTAGAGAATCTATTTTGTAATGCTCACCCTAAATTTGTCTCTAGTCTCCTCCATGCAGAGATTCATACAGATGTAGCAAGAGGCATGTCACACATTACAAAAATCAGAACATAGAAATCCAGCAACTTGGGTAAGATGATTTTTGGGAGCTCTGCAGAGGAGCAGGGCACAGAACACACCCTGAGCTGCCAGTGAGGGTCTGTCTCTGAGAGTGGAAGCAGCACAGACACAGGAGAGCACCCCTGCCTGGGACCTCATTCACAGCAATGTGTTAGGGTGGAAACAGAAGTTAGTAGCTCTGCGTGGTGCAGCACTGATCTATCAGCTTGACTTGTGCTAGCCTGCACAGCAGTCCATCCCATGGAACAGAGCTGCCAGAAGAGATGACTAGAAGAGGTAAGAAAAGAGGTAACTCAGTCTCGGGCTGAAATAAAAGGGAATTCTACCATTTCAGTGAGGATGCAGTTTCCACTGAAATAGTGGAAATACCTCCCTGGCCTGCTCTCATGTCTATCAGACCACACTGCAGTGGCATTCCAGACAAAGTCTGAATACACTGTCACCCTGAAGGAAAGCAGGTCTCAGGTCCCGTGATTCTATCTCAGATCCTTACCATTACCAGACACGCACCACACATCAATGCAATTCTATATATCTTCACTTCATCTTCTCTCCTTATACTGGAACATTAATTAACTACTAGTTTGCAAAAACATGCATCACTTCAAACAAACATGTTTTTGAAAGTTTGCCTGCCTGCTTTAAGTGAGGAATAGGTACACCAGAGATTAGTGGAGGCAGGTAACAAAAGATCTGTATGAAACTAGGAGAAAATCAAATTTCACTCAAGTTCTATGAGGAACTCATGAGATCCTGATTTTTTGATAATTATGGCTGGATCTCTTATCTATCCAGATGCAAAGCCTCTTAATTTCCACTGAAATCTGCAACACAGGTGTACCTACTACAGAAGTCAAAGTATTTTCAAAAGAATCAAAAACTTCAGTCTCTGGGTTATGTATATAGCTTAACAGATCAACACATAGCATAGTGCTATTGTATAATACCTACATTTCCTTTCAAGGTGCAACTGTTAGCACATAAATTACTAATAGCACATAAAATGAGAAAATGTCTTTTCTCCAAATAAGAGGCAGAAAATCTCCTATATTCACCCAGCTCAATTCCAAATATCCCCATCAGTGACACTGACCTGCTGAGGTGGCACCATGACTTGAAAGGATTAAATTCCCTTTCACGGAGAGACTGCATGACACTGCACAGGACAGACAAATGGAAAACTGCCTTCATTTACACCCTCTGCTGCTGCTAAGAACTTATTTGGGAACTTCCACAAGTTACAAGTGCACAGTGTAGAAAATTTAGTGAACACAGACAAGAAAGTATCTTTGTGTCTCAAAAAATCCAAAAGCACACGTGTAGTATAGCAAAAAAAAAAAACTATGCCAGATCAAGGCACACCAATTTATACTTAGGGTATTAGACTTGCTTTTAAAAGGATGCAATTAAATTACATCAGTTGAATAAACAATGTTTTGATATTTTCACAGAATGGAATATTAACAGAAAAAAAAAAGGGAAATGAAACGTGGTGATGTTGACAAGTCCATTAGGCAGTATCAAATGCTCATATCTGGTCACTTATTTTAGTCAAAGAAAATATCAGCTCTGGAAGGGTTCAACTGCTGTTGTATTTTGCATCAGAAATACATAAAAATGAGATCAAAATAAAGTACATGAGCTGAACGGCTTCCTGAGCACTTTGGAGGGCACTTTTGCAACCTTTGATACTTTCCATTTTAAAGAGCAGTTTCCTACAATTTGAGTGTAGTGCAGTGAGAGGTGAAAGAACTGAACTGTGCTGTGCTAAGCAATGCCCAGTGCAGATGCACCTGATGTCATGGCTTCTCATCAAACCACAAACACCAAGGTGAAGCGGCAGTCTCTTAAGATTCAGTTACTTTTATGAAATGCACAATTTTTTATTACTAACACAACATGCAACACTGTTGTGAATTACATGAATTGACACCCAGGAAAATACCAACATCAGACATTTACAAGACTTTCACTTGGTTTAGCACTTGCTGATGCGTGAGGCAAGTCTTGCAAGAACATTCTGCAAACCACCAAACAAGTCAACGAACATACCTACAGTTTGGAAGATCAGTGAGTCCAAGGACAGCAATTCAGCAGTAAGGAAGACTCGTTACCTCATGCCAAAGACCACCAGAGGGGACCTGAAGACCCCCACCAGAAGGTATTGCACAAGGTCAAGTGGAAGGAGCTAATTTTAATACAAAGCAGGGCCAGGTCGTGCATATGTATAGGTGTATTGGGCAACCTAATGAACATGTAACACCTTAATGAATACAGCAGCCCAAGCAAAGTTCCATGGTGGCACAAGCCCCTGTGCACCAGCACTCAATAAAAGCACCTTCTTTATAACTCTACTTCAGTTACAGAATTTGTTTCCTGTCTCATTGTCACAACACACTGTCCTCAGAATGGGATGTTCTGGTTCACTGGATTAAGAAGCTTGTTCCCCCAAAACCTGCAGTGTGTCCTGCCTCTTCTCAAGAGTAACCAAAAACCTCTCCACAGAAGACTAAGTGCTGAATTGAGCTGCCTGGTCTTTATGAGGCAGTCCTGTCACATACAGGGGTCTTCAACTGGTGTTAAGAAGCCCTGGGCTTCTAGCTTCATTATGCTAGCCACAGCACATGCCTGGGGTTATGTTTTCCAAGCATTTTTGAGGGGACTCAAACCAAGGTAAAAGTTCCTGATGGTGAGAGTAGTTTTATTTCTGTATTTATAGGAAAGAGTACAGATGCGCCATCAAGTGCAATATCTCAAAAATAGTCTAATTGTTTGAAGAATAATAAGAATTCATGTAAAAGCAAAGAGCAGTGTAACATTTAGGCACCTAAGATATGCCATGGCAGGCTCTACGCCAGGAAGGCTTTTTGCCACATGCTGAAAAAATAAGTGAAATAGGGGCCATAGACTAGAAGTTTCTGTTCGACATGTTATTTCTCCAAGGCAGCATCCCTTCCTGAGAGAACCAAAGCAGTTATGCCAGCCTGCAGATGGTTTGCTGTAAATGGATGGGGCATAAACTTTTTCCTCTGCCCTCTCTCTTTAATAAACTAAGCTAATAAATATCTTGTTTGAAAGGAGATGAGCAGTTTTGAATGACAGCATGAGCACCTGGTATGCACAGAAGGAATGCAGATGCTTTCAAAAGAAATCCTATCGTAGAGTTGTTGGTTCTTAGAGGAATTACTTTCACCTTGTGGGTGAAGCTTGAGATCAATCTTCCTCAAGCCTCTTTTGAAATAACATCACCCCATGTGGCACATTCCCTGCTGCACAACTATTTTCTTCCCTATAGCCTCGCAAGAAAGCAAAGTGATGTTCCCCGACTACAGAGACTACCCAGAGGGAACATTATCCTCAGTGCTTGACTGTTGAGGAAAATATCCCCAAAAGAAATAGAAATCTTGGTTAGTCAGGGTATGAAACTGATAAAAACCACCCCCAGGATACTGAAATGGACAGCAGAAAACCTTTATACCTCAATGAAACCCTGTCCACAGGTGGCCATTTGCAGGGCTTCTGTATAAGCAGGGTAGTCAGAGGAGCAGCTCTGAGCAGTTTGTGCCTTCTGCCAGAGCAGCCCAGGCTACAGTCATTAAGAAATCAGTAAATGACACAGCCCTGTAAATTACATTCTTATTTCAGTGTCCAAAATGCAACTAAACATTAATAATCACTACAGTGTGGTCAGATAACAACCTGAGATTCCCTCTTTCTCATGAGCCACAAAAAACAGGTTAGCTGGTTGCCAGACCCAAGCCCCTAAGATGCAGATGCTAATTTATAGTATTGCCCTCAGGAAACTACTCCAGGGTTTTGGTTTTGTTCATGGAATTTTGTGGTAGTTTTTTGCTTTTATGCTGAAGCAGCAGCCAAGAAATGGCAAGATTTTCTTAGCACAGAAATGCCATATAAGACTTGATTTTTATGGCATTTTATACAAGAAAAGTCTTTACATAAGCACCGTTAAACTTTCAGAAAACAAACATTTTTTCAATGCAGTGATTTAATTGTGGGAACATTTTTAAGCCATGTAGGTCAAAGCCCTTACAGCAGCAGCAGCAGCAAACTTCTACATTGCCAAGTGCTCACGTCCAGGGTAAGGTCAAGTCAGGAATATGAAAAAACAAAAATAAAAGCAACAAACAGAGGTAAATACTGACTATTATTCCATCTTTGACTGAGTCAGTGTAGTCTGCTTTCTGTAGGGGTCCATCACAATTATGTCTCTTTTTGGGACCCCAAATCCTTCTTGCAATGAGAACAACACTGACAGGAGAAATTTGATCCTCTTCTGCCATTTACATTTCAAGGCTGTTTAAAATCCAATATTCTACCTGAACAAAGAATATTTTGTGCGTATCCTCATCACCTAATCTTTAGCATCACTCTGCTGTAGCTGGTGAAGATGTATAAAATGCCCTCATGCTCTTCTTTACTTGCTGTCTAGTTTCAATATTCTTTGAAATTATTACAGATCCCTTTTGAGCTGCTTATCTTTTAAAGGATTTATAATAAAAACAGTTTTCATCACATTTATTTACACATGAGTAAATAAAGCCTGGCAAGAAATGCCACAGGAGTGTTAGGAGAGACTGAGCTGAAGCAGATGGCTGAGGCATTGCAATTTCTAGTTAAGACAATGAGAATTTATGTTCATGGCAAACAATATGCTTTTCAATTTTTAAAATATTATCCAGATATTAATATTTCCTTTATTGGAGTCACAGAATGGTAGTGGTTGGAAAGGACCTTTGGAGATTACCAGTCCAGCTCCCTGCCAAAGTAGTGTAGCTTAGAACAGGTTGTACAGGAATTCATCCAGGTGAGTTCTGAGTATCTTCAGAGAAGGAGACTCCACAAATTCTCTGGGCAGCCTGTGTCAAGGTCCAAGTGCTGGGATGGACAGCAAGTATGAGCAGAGACACAAACTGCTGAGTCTAGTGGCCTGGATGTCTACAGAAGCAGAGAGGCAGATTCCTCACCTCTCACATATGTACCTAGTGCTCAGGGACAACTATTAAGCCTTTTAAGATAAAGGTGATGCACCTGAGAGTCCAACAGTAAAGCAGAAGAGTAGTATGTTCTTCACCAGGTTGCTTCAGTGAATATTACCTGTAGCTTTACAGATAACTTCTAAGAACAGGATTCCCATTATATTGGCATCCTTGGATTTGTTTGCTTTCTCAGGCTCTAGATCAGCCTCCAATCAGAGTACATCCATTTGCTTTTATTGTTTACACAGATAAATGTGTTACAGGAATGACTTGTAAGGAAAAATACTATAATGGTCTAGAAATGTCCAAATAAATGAGATGTATGTTTATTGTTTCTAATTGCTAAAAGCCAAGTTATATGTTTATTTATTCATAGAAGATACATAAAAAAGTTAGTAGGTTATTATAATTATTTAAAATGTAGGCTTTTTTCCTTAGACTGGTTAAAAACATATCCTTGAAGCAATCTGAATAAATGCTTCAGCACAGCAAATAGAAATGAGTATGTCTGCATAATCCACATAGCAAAAATTCCCAAATGAGTCTGCAAAAACAGCAAATAAACACAAAGAGCCCAAACCACTGAAGACTTCATGAAATTACAGTGCCTGAAGTGAATATTTTTCTCTGCAGAAAGGAATTACAAACTGCTGCAAAAAGTGTTCAAATTCCCTGCAATACATATATCAAGAAATAAATTACTCTGAATTTTGCTGCCCTGCCCTGGTTTAAGGAGTTACATAAATCAGCAAATTGCTCACTTCCACTAAAATACTAATTAAAATAAGGCAAAAAGAACATTATCATTTTGCTCTGACCTCAGATAGTGGCAATATTTCACAAAGCACAGTGACAATGCATATTGGAATTCAGCAAGGCAATAAAATAGGATATTACAGCTGCTCTCAAGCAGGAAAGCCACCCAGCATTCTGAGTACCTGCTCACCAGCTGACAGCTCTGAGTACCAAGAGGCAAAATATCCCTTCATCACTAAAGAGTCTCTTTCCCTGGCTTTCTCCACAATTTACAGTCAGTCTTCTAAGTCTGTTAATAACAGAGAGAATCCTTTGATGATTGTTCCTTGCAGCTCCTCTCATAGATAACTCCCACACTCCAGCACAACAGCTGACAGAGATTGAATGGCCTAAGGAGATACAGGAAATCACATCCAAACCACTTGAAGTATGTTACTAGTTTGATGCAAAGTTCCCTGGGTTTAAGGAAAGACACTAGTGGACAGGGCTGTGAAGGTTAATAAGTAAAAAAGAATGGACTATAAAAACCTTCTGATTCCTTTGTAGGACTGAATTATCCTGTTATCTGCTATAGACTTTGAAAAACTCTGATTAAAAGTGTTATAAATGGGTTTGGAATTAATGCTGTTGTGTAATTAATAAACTAGCTTTCATTGTAATATGGTGAGAATTAACTGAATTTCCCTTGATGTCTAATTTATCTAAAGGTATTTACATAAAGTATCCTTTCATTTCTGGATTGTGAAAGTCAACTCCAGAATCTTTATCTGCCCATTTCATTCTCACACTTATTCATCATGAGCCTTCAGAGATCATCAGCAAGCTTTAAGGTTAGGGAGTATTTTTGTAGAGCCATCATGGACTCGAGTTTGTGTAACACACACCGAGTGGTAGTTTACACAGGAATTGACACGTGAAGGACCCAAATTACAAAGCTCCCACTGGGAGATCTGTAAGGCGAGTAAGACTGGAAAATCTAAGTCAATAAGCCAGTTATAAGAGCTACAATAAATTTGCCATAGAATTATTGTATCACACCCATGCCACTCTTCATAGTGTTCTCATCTTCTCCTCACAGCATTATGTGTAAGTCAGCCTGGGCACATCCCTAATCTCTGTGCACTCAAGTAAGTGACGGGTAATGAATATATTACTAGTATTTATATGTTCAAGTGGGAGCAAAAGCTGAGCACTTAGTGATTGAATGTAGGAAATTAAAACCTGCTGCCAACAGTTTCTTTCTCTCTCTAAAAAGTTTTATCTCTTTACTATTCTTACTCTTGTTGCTTTAGCAGGAAAAATGCTGTGGCACTGATTTCTTTATTAGAAATGTCAGTAGGGTCTGCCAAATTTTAATCAGCTCACTTGGCTGTTTGACCAAACTGGCATAAACTTTCTTTGTGAAGTAAATTCCTGCCTTACTGAGTTTACTATTAAAATACTGCAAATAACCCAAATATGTTGAATGCAGTATTATTAAACCATCAGCTTGAATCTGAAATCTATTACGTCCCAGAGGAGGGGAAGTACTCTTGTCAGAGATTTTAGTTGGTACTGGCGACCTTCACAGTTCAAACTCTCTCCTTACTCTAGTTTTAAATGATTTTGGGCATGATCTCATTTTCTCCCCTTCTGTGTTCATACATTTAAAGCTCCTATGTCCGTTAATTCAAAACCAGCTGCAGATAGCCTACCAAGAGTAACCCCTGAGAAAGGCTGAGAAAGACATCACTTCATAACTTTGGAGTTGACTGATCCTTTCTTAATGGGATCCCAGAGGTATTAATTCCTCAGTGAGAAGCTCTGCAGCAATAGTCTAGGCTAAAACTTGACATATTTATCTCCTATTGGACACTCTGGAACCAGATAAGAAATGAAGAGGAAATTTTCTTCTCTTGTCTGTTCTGTATCACCACTGTGAAAGAGCAATGAAGGAGAAAACTGGAGACAGCACAGAAAAAAGGAACGAAGACTTCAATTCCAAGATTATTCGAGGAACTAATGATAAACCTGCCTTACTACAGAAACTGTGACTCAGCTTTTTAACACCCTGGACACCAGATTATTTGAGCATTTTTGAAAAATATGATCTCTGTTTCTAATTTGGAAAATTCAAATTTGATACACCCAAAATCACTGCTCACCTTAAAACTGTTACAGTGCTCCAAGGCTATCTGTTCAGCACTGCCCAAATCAAAGCATGTGTAAGTCTAGGGGTGCCTCTTCATCTTAGTAGTGTTTTACCCAGATTTCTCTGTAAATTTTTGTTAGCCTGTTTAACAATGGATGTCTAATGACTTATACCAGCTAAATACCCTTACCAGTGTGCCTTGAATACAGTCCTCACAACCACGAGTCCATCGCTTGCATCTCTTACTTGTTCCTTTCTCAGTTTGTCCCCACCTTAACTCAAAATGCTCTTAAATTCACCCCTCCAATGGATTAATTTTAAATAAATACTTTGACAATATATTTCAGAAATATTTCAAGAACCATTGCTGATTTTTAAGAAGTTTTGAAGTCCTGTCAATGCCAGTAAGATTCAAGATTATATTTAAATACTTTTGTGACTCAGGAAATCAGGAAGGGATGTGAGTTTTGTTGTATGTCAGCCTTACAGAAGTAGGTTGCCAAGATGCAATGAGAGCCATTCAGTAATTACGCTAAATCCACACTTTTAGAACTTGCTTAGAGAATCTTCTAGAACTTCCTTAGAGAAAATAAGGTCTCTCTTCTTGGCTAACCATATCAATCTGTGATACTCTGAAGGGAATTCACTCTTCTTTCTTTAGATTTCCCACAGTTCTATCTATTTCTACAAGATGAGCATTAGTTCCACTGACTGATCTCCTGCCTCCTCTTGTGCTATAGCAAGAATAATCAAGAGGAGGTGAGGTATGTGCATACTAATGAAATGCAACTAAATAGTGCTGATGCTAATGGAAATTACTTGTTTTTCTATCCAAAGTCCTATAGAATATTTCAAACTAAGAACAAAAGCCCGGAGAGTCTGTGGGACTTCCAAATTCTTTAAAATGAAAGCACAGGGTCATAGAGAAAGAAGCTGTGAATTTCACTGTATAAACATTATCATTTGAGACTGGGTTCTTTGAGGTCGAGCTAAAAGAAGGAAATGCCATCTTTGAGTCTTGGTATATTCTTCCTAGCTACTCATTTCCTGCAAGACACTAAGAAGGAATCATGACAGATGACTCCTCTGCACTATCTCTTTGGCCCAGTTTCACAGCAGAGATCAGAAAATTTATTGCATTTTGCCTGAAAAGGAGAGAGCATGTAATAAATAACCCTTGTCTGGGAGGAATAAATAAGATGCTGAGTGGAAGTAGAAAAGCACCTCATCCATTAATTGTACAGAAAACTGTAGAATCAATATGTGCTGCAAAAAAACACATGGAGGATGATATTAAAGTGATTGGAGGCAACCAGCACGGCTTCACCAGGGGTAAATCATGTCTGACCAATTTGGTGACCTATGATGGAGTCACAGCATCAGTGGATAAAGGAAAAGCAACTGACATCATCTACCTGGACTTGTGCAAGGCATTTGACACTGTCCCGCATGACATCCTGGTCACCAAACTGGAAAAGAATGCGTTTGATGGATGGAGCACTGGCTGGATAAGGAGCTGGTTGAATGGTCGCACTTAAAGAGTTGCAGTCAATGGCTCATTGTCCAAGTGGAAACCAGTGAGGAGTGGTGTTCCTCAGGGGTCAGTACTGGGACCAGTGCTATTTAACATCTTTGTAGGAGACAAGGACAGTGGGATCAAGTGCACCCTCAGCAAATTTGCAGATGACACCAAGCTGTGTGGTGCAGTTGAAGTGCCAGAAGGAAGGAATGCCATCCAGAGGGACCTTGACAGGCTTGAGAGGTGGGCCCAAGCCAACCTCATGAAGTTCAACAAGGCCAAGTGCAAGGTCCTGCAGCTGGGTCAGGGCAATCCCAAGCACAGACACAGGCTGGGTGGAGAGTGGCTTGAGTGCAGCTCTGAAGAGAAGGATTTGGGGCTGTCAGTGGATGAAAAACTCAACATGAGCTCCAGAGTGCACTTGCAGCCCAGAAGGACAGCTGAATCCTCAAATTTCAATGCAACTGGATTATTGTGTTCTGAAACCCTCAAATTCAAGAACCCTGCTTTCCTCCACTGCTTAAGACTACATTTGGCAATTTTCCACATCAGAGAAGCAGTTTAGTTCTTACTACACTACTCTAATAGCCCTAAGGCAAAGGTGCTGCTATTGGTGGTCCCCAGAAAAGAGACATTGTGAGAGTGAATGCATCACCCAAGGAATAGGCAGCATCATGTTAAGTCACCACATACTTCGCATATTGTGTCACAAATTGACATTTTATTGTGGTTCATTTAGTTCTAAGCTCTCTAAACCAAATAGGGCACAGGATGAAAGATGAAAAGTATACCATCAGAGACATTAAAGAGCTTCCAGTATGTACAGGAAATGTGACAACTCAAGTGCCTTCATTTGCATTCAGAATTTGCAAAAACTCCTGCAATTTTGGACAGACAGAAAAGCAGCACAAAGCTCCCCCTGAGAAGGTGTGCACTGTATTTATTCTTTAGATTTTGTTCCTCTGACCAGAAAACATTCAAATATTTCAATCTACTGTGTGCAATATCCTTAATTACCTGACAAAGAATGTAGATAATGTGTCAAGAGAAGAGGAAATAGAATGTTCTAAGTAAAACATGACTACAAATGGGGTGGAAATTACAACTTTCCTTATATATAAAACATGTATTCTTTACTAGGATTTATCTAAGAGGAGTGATAAATTGCATAAATTCCAAATAAGGTAGCAGAGGCTATTCACACTGTCGTTTAAATAAAAGTAAACATTCAGTCAGAGCTTTGGCACATGAATTAACATTACAAGTGAACATAGCACAGTATTTTTTTAAGAACTGCATCTTTTTTTACACAGAAAGCGGGGTTTGGGTGGGAGGGGGTCAACTTTTTTCTATACAGAAATCACAATTCAAAAAATAATTACATTATTAGAGTTTTTCCCAGGTTTTTCACTGTAAGAGTACAGTCCATTTGAATCTGCCCCACACACAACAATATTTAACATTTAAATTTAGTAAATTTGGCTTTATGCTTAAAACCCCACAAGAAGCTGAATGCATTTACATTCTCTCAGGTGCATGTTCAATACAGTTTCTAATTTCAAGTTAGGCAAATCACAAATGTCAAAGTTCTGCATTTTGTGTGTGTTTTCTTTCTTCCCTGCCTTCACAAAGTGATGTATTTATTTAGTTGTGGGCTAAAGAAAGCAAGAAGCCAGGGCCTTTTCTCATTTTTTTCAATAATACCTCAAAGATATTTCAATATAGAAATCTTGTTGTTTTATCTTTGACAAAACCTAGTCACAATGTAGTAACATTCAGTCTCACAACCCTTGTTCAAGCAAATACACAGTCAGATCAAGGACTATCAGAAAATCACACTTTTGTACTTTACTGCCTCCTGTGTTTGGTTGATAAATGAGGACTCCAAAGTCAGCAAGGTGGCCCATATCAATAACAAGAGGATTTTTCTGCACAAACCTCCCAACTGTCATCTCCTAATTCTGTTCCCCTCTTTCCCTCAGCCTACTAAACACCAATTTGTCTATATTTATGGAACAGACTCATATAGGGGAGAAAAGAAAAGAAACCTGTGTTGTCCACAATCAGCCACATGGGGCTCAAACTCTCCCATGAGTAAGCAACAGGAGCATTCAGGTGATTCTGATCCTTTTTAACCTCTGTTTTTCCCTTTTGCAGAATATTTTTAATGTAGTTCTCTTCCTCACTTCTCCATTTCATTCCTTTGGGAAAGCTTATTTTATAGGCTTCTTTGCAAGTCAGACATCCAAATCACACAGAAGTCTCAGTCTCTGCAGCCACTACTTTTATTTAGTTTTTTAATCCTCTAAAAAAATGTAAATGTTACCTTGTAGAACAAGAATTCCTCATTACCAGGATGGGAATTGTACTTTCTGGTGTATGAGTTATGGATGAAATATGCCAAAGACAAGGCCACTAAACGCCGAGAACTTTTCCACTATCCCACTAGAAAGGGTACAGGGAATTTCCACATCTCCAAACCATCTTGCAAAGTATTTGAGCAAAATGCCTCGGGATTCACCTTGACATGTTGACACCTGCACAGCATTTTAACCAGAACAATTTTTGATCTCTTCCTTTCACCCTAAGACTGAAAATATTTTATGCTCCCACCCCTTTCAGTTTCCATGGAGACTGAAGGACTATCACCTTTCCACCTCTTTTTTTTTTAATTAACACCATGGCCATATGCCACTTGGTGCAAATGCAGTAAAATTTTCATGGGCTTCACACTCCATTTCAGTAGGATTATATGTCAGTGAACCATGGACAGGAAGAGCTAAATGCAGTGTCTCCTTATAGACTATAAAAGCAAAGTCAACATGCCTAAGGAAAAGATTCACTGAAGGCTAATAGTTAAGTGCAGGAGTGAGACTTGCTACAGAATTATGTCCACTGTATCTCTCTATTTGTGACTTACAAGCCTTCCATCCAAGGATTTCAAACTATTTCATATACACTAAGCATGTAACATTTAATATTTTTACCTCAGTCTTAGGACACAGACTGCATGTGACATGTGTCATCACTTACCTAACGTCACACCAAGTCTGATGCTGCTGGCTTCCACCTGCTGCCAGGCAGGACCATCCCCACTGTGTCCTTGTACCCTTGCTGCTTCCTGCACCTCATAGAATCATAGAATCATAGAATAGTTTAGGTTGGAAGGGACCTCAAAGATCATCGAGCTCCAACCCCCCTGCCATAGGCAGGGACACCTCCCACTAGACCAGGCTGCCCAGTGCCCTGTCCAGCCTAGTCTTGAACACCTCCAGAGATGGGGCATCCACAACCTCCCTGGGCAACCTGTTCCAGTGCTTCACCTCCTCCCCTTCTCCTGGCTTGTGCATGGGATTTTCAATACATAATTTTGAAGAACTAACTAAATATTTCTAGAGTTGGTTGCTGGCAGTTTCAATGCCCAAACCATCTACCCTGAAAGGTCAGGCCACAAAGAAAAGGCAGGAGAAGGAGGAAAGAAGATTGTTTGCTCCTTCAGTCAGCTCAGCTGTCCTGTGATACCACAGCTTCCTGGCAGAGCAAAGATCATTGCCCAAGTCCTGGCCCCTTTCCTCTATCCTTAGATAGTAAATTTTGCTCTACACTCACTGTAGTGTTCCTATACATTTGACAAGTGATATTCATTCCTAAGTATTCTGGTTTTCCTCAGCTACACAGACATCCATCTAGACTAGAAAGCCACGGGGGATTAGTGCTGTTCTTTGGATGAGAATAGCACCCACAGAGACCAATCAATCCATTTTATAAGATCCAAGTAACACATTCTAAGACATCTGTGCCTTGAAGAGCTCACAATTTCAATAGGGGAGAGACAGAGAACAAGAAGATTATCACACACCACTTCTTACAGATCTACAGTTAAGACAATTTTTTAACCAACTTTGGCTCTAAATTAGGTGTGACCTGTATCATGCACAAGGACATCATCTTACCTTTACTATAACTATGGCAATACCTCTACCTGGTAACTGAATATATACAATGAAAATAACCTCAGTCAATGAACTTCTCTTCACCTGGAAATAATCAATCTCATTAGATTCTCTAACAACAGCACATGCATTACTCCTTCAAAACAACCTGCCTTTTCTGAGGGATGCAATGGGAACAGCTCATGACACTGACTGCTGTCCCAAAATGTCTCACCAATCTCAGCTGCTGTTGCAGTGCTGTCCTTCGTCATCATCTTGACTTCTTTTATTCATTTTAAAAACAACAAAAAGAAATAGGAAAGAGTAAAAGCTAACAGTTTTGGATCAATACCTTTTGTAAAATGGGCCAAGCAAAGTCCTGAATTAAAATTACATTTGTCTGTTGGGGCAAAGTCCTAACACCAAAATATGTTCCTTGTTCTTTGACCTTCTTAACATATTAATTGGGGCTTTACTCCCAAGGTGCTTGAAGAAATGCAGAAAGGAAAAGCTATTGACTTTGTGATGTTGAAGAGGGATGAGGCGATATTGCAGTGCTTTGTGTACTGTATGTGAACCAACCCAAGGGGAAGTAATGCAGCTGATCAATCTTTATTCCTAGGCAATCAAGCAAAGCTGCATCTTCAAGTCCCTTTACTGATGGCTCATAAAATGAGATTATCGATCGCAACACTGAAATTTGTAGTTTTGACAATAAAGGCAATTTGTTTAGGGAGGGAAATAGCTATATGAGGTGAATACATGTGGTTTATTAACTTTCAAAAGTTATTCTTCTGAGCAATAATGTGAAAGTTTAGACAAAACTTTTTTAACCTTGAAGATCTGACTGCCATTTTTCCTACTAGGAAATGTTGCTCTTGAGAAAAGTTCTATTTAATATTTTGGAGTCAAAGAGAGATAGTTCAGTGTGTCCCCATGCCACAGATAATATTCGTACACTCTTCAAAGTGAACACTGTTATATTCATCCTAGTTCAGGTGGAAGTGTGGGGTTCAGACAATATTTAACTAACTGAAGGGCTCGTTCTGCTTTATTTAATCCTTTCTCTTCCAGTAGAGTAGAATCAAGAGAACCTGACAGATGTTTAACAAGATCTCTGCTTCTCAAATCCCCATAAAGACCCCACTTTCATTCAGCTGCACTTTGCATCCTCCTGAGGAACTGAGGGAGGAACAAATGAATTTCCAGGCAGGAGATGTGAGAAACTGCCTCACTGCTAAAAACAGACACTGGTAATGACCACCATATCCAAACCCCTCTGCCCTCAGTCCCCTCATCAAGGGATCTCCAGAGTGACCCCACCACAGGGTGCCAGGACCCCTTTCAGCTGAGGTCAATGGCTTTACTTAGAGCTTTCACATGTCCTCAAACAGAGGAAATACCTGTCCTATCCAAGAGCCCAGTTTCTACTCAAGATCCCAGTTTTAGTTTTCTAGCTCCACACAATTAACATCCTGGTTGGGACTGAGCAGCAATTTAGTTGGATAACTCCCCCCTTCCTCCTTTTAGGATACAATAAAGTGGAAGCTTTACTGAACTCCAAATCCAGCCTACCTTATTTTTGACAAAGTGCCTTTCAACATTACAACACACTGACAACTGGTTTGCACTGAAGCCAGTGCTACAAAGGCAAGATTTTATGGAAATTGCATAAGCAGGAAAAAGAAGCAGCTCTGTGAGAACAAAGTAAGTAAAACCTAGTTTCCTATAGAGATTTGTCTCATGGTTGGTGGACTCTTGTGTCCAAGAAAGTACAAGCTCTTATTGAAGACTTTTCCATAATTGGTTATTGATAAGAATTCAGCTGCCTGAGGACTCTCTAATGTTTTTTTCCTGTACTGCCTGTGTGTTTTCATGAAACATATAGGACTATAACAATCTCTGAGTCAGCTATGCTGCTGTCAAATTTAAAACACATGTGCAAGGCAGCATGGTGGCATAAAGCTCATTTTCTCAGAAAACCTGGCTAGAAACCTAATTTTTTCCTGAAAAAAAACCCCAAATGCAATGACATTCAGGAAAAAAACATCCTAGATATATTTACTTGCTTTATTTGCTTCATTAGAAATGACAGTGGTATTCTTGAGTTTGCTCATCTATAGCACTGCTAGCTGCCTTTATGACATAAATAAGCATGAATTCTTTACTTTGCAAAAAAAAAAAATCACATACTTATTAGCAGTGGATCTGCAGAGCAGTTACTTCAGTTACTGAAGTAACTGAATATATATATTTACCTGTAGAAATCTTTCTAAAATAGGAGGGATATTGTAATGTTAAAATAGAACTAATATTGTTAAAGTATAAACAAAGAAATTATCCACAGATAGAAGATACGGTACAGTACGTAAATTAAGACCTAAAACAATGACAGAAAAAAAGTTTGTATTTTAGGAGGAAAAAGCTTAAAAAAATAACTTGACCTCTTCATGCACATTCATTCACACAGCACAAGTTTCAGGTGAACTGAATCTACAGTATCTTGAAATTGTTCTCACCTGATAATGTATGAAACTTAATTTGAATTATTTATTAGAGAAATAAATCTTAATGCTTGGTATGCATCTGTATTAATTTCAGATTTCTACACGGACCTTTAGGGGTAAAAATGCAGCAAATTTGTGTGTACCTTTTGCAACTATGTCACACGTTTTCCTTGAAAGTTTCTGGAGGTTTCCAAATCCGCATATCTCTAGGCTCAAGATTTGTTAAAGACTACGTGAAGTCAAGCTGCTTATGGCCACTGCCTTCACATCTACTTAATACCTCTGAGAGGGACCCTTTCCAATGACACACACTTCCACTATAACAAAGACACAGATCCTCCCATGCCAACAATAATGTTAAATCCTTCCCACAGAAAATCAAAAGCATTATTGTCTTTATTCTTTTTTCTATATACATCTGTTTTACATGAAAGACCTCCCTCTTTGTTCCTTTTCTCCAGCAACACCTTAAAAAGTAACCTGCCTTTTAACAGAGAACCAAACTCTGTTAGCTTTTATGTCTTCATTTAGTGACAGTTAAGGAAAAGGTATTCAGCAGAGTAAATTAGAACTCAGCAGTAGATGATTTGAAGTGTCCTTTAATCTTCTGGATGACTTAAGTTCAGTGGTTATTGCAGTTAGAGATCAGACCCAAGCAACTCCCTCTTCTCCCTCCTCCTTTTCCTCTTGTAAAGTAATTGTGATGGCCTGGAGAAATATTGTCTATCTTGGTTTCAGCCACTGCTCTGAAGATGTTAAGCTAGAGATGAGTTCAATACAAGTTGTTCCACTGCTAATTTCAAAGGGCATGTAGAACTTCTTGTTCCCCTGGCTTCACAGACAAATTGACATTCTAATTACAGAGTGGGAGTTGTGCACACTCACTGACCAAAAATGCTGATGGATTTATTTACAGGTTTTGCCATAGCACCTGAATGGCTTAGAACTTGTCATGAAAAAAGGAATACAGGAATGTTGTGTCACAGCCAGATTTTTAAACAGTAACCTTCAGACTGCTTATTCCTTGGAAGGTGAGAGTTTATAACAGCTCTGATTAACTTTGGCTACAGCACACCATGCTGAGAATTGCCCTGACTCAGAGGAGGTGAAGGGTCTTCATAGCCTGCCCTTGGCCATGAAGTTCATGTTTGTTATTGTACTGAACCTGACACCCACTTTGATCTGCATTAAACCTTCAGTGTGCTGTCAGGATACCAGCCTTCACTTCATTCCAACTGAATTATGCCCCAAACCCAACCTTTGGCAGTGCCCTGGCAATGATCTTTTAGTACCTACTACACACTAGCCCAGATGATGTCCTACCTGCCACCACAGCTCTAAAGAAAAGGTAATTTCAAAAAGAAGAGAGCCAAAGGCTCATCCCCACAGATGAGTGAAGGTCTACATCTGTCTTAGCTCTCAGGAATCTCTCTCTCTTGGGCAGATTCCTAAAGACTGGGAAAGTCAGATGGTCCATAGCCCCAGTGGCACAGAACTAGGCAACCTGACCAAGAAACAAACCATTAAGATCCATTGCTAATGCATTTTAACTGCTGCTACCAGAAATTTTAGCAGGATTTAGCAGCTGGCAGTATATAAAACAAAAAGCATTTATTGAAACTACATTAAAAGAATGTTAGGGCTGCAAACCAATCAGTGCAATTCAACCCTTATTGTATTTGCATGGAAGGACTAGATGGTCTTACAAGGTTACTTCCAGTTCCTGAGATTCTGAGATCATCATAACAAGCAAATTGGCTTTTATTCTCCATCCAAATATTTGCTTTCTTTGTTCTTACCCTAGCAACAATTCTTCCTTCTCTACTTTCCAAAGTTACATTTCCTGTATGTTTCTCACAGAAAAAGAAATATTTAATCTCCCAAGTAAAAGGGGGGAGACAGCATCATCTTTCACCCCAGCTGCACAGCAGACCTATACACCCAGAATTGTTCTTCCAGGAAATAATTCAGTTCCCTTTTAAGACTTGTTTTCACCTGTCTGATAATTATGCATACTTTTATAACATAATACTTCTATAACTTCTGTGTCTCTGACAGAGGCAGATGGATTATCATTGCCAGTTCATTAGGACTTTCTCAATGTGTTTACTACCTGTGATTAAAACTGTAGAATAAAATCTCTACTTGCAGTTTATGCAAGAAGCAGAAGCAGCATTTCTTTTCATAAAGAAGATTAATCCCTTAAAGCCCTGAACAGGAGATATTTCACTAGAGACTTACATAAGCATAATGAGAATGGCAAAATCAGCAACCTAAAGAGCAGAACAAAAATACTGCTTTTACAAAACAATTGCTGATTCCCACCATCTCAAAGGCTGATGGGAAGGACTGCATTCAAACTGTTCATTTATCCCCATGCACTAGAGACTGCTAGATCCTTGATCATTTGTTGCTTAGAGCCACTGAAAACAAGATTTATTCCCATGTCATTTATGAGAACAAAGTCTTGATTTTTGAATAAATAGTAATTTTTCAACATGACATTGTAATTCTCTTTGAGACTCTTAAGGTCTAAGTCAGGGGTTTATCTCTCTAAAATACATGAAGGAAATGTGGGATACACCCACGTCTTCTCTCTTCCACCAAATTTGTGGTACTGAATGTGCATCAAAGCAAACCTCATTCAATCTATGAGAAATTAAACAGAATTGCAATTTACCAAGAGTGTATGTGTACCTCTAACACAAAACAGAGATAGCAGTGAGAGTATGGGAATATATTATTTGTGGGTGTGACCATTTGTGCCCTGTCATCCATTCATTAGCTGGCAGGCTTGTCAAAAATGAAGCTACTCAAATACATGTCGGGAACATGTCTAGATTTGAAATTTTTGTGAAAACCAAATTCAAATTGTGGCCACTTATGCTCATATTTAAAGATGTTTAGAATTTTAAATAAATACTTTTTAAAAAGAACATCATTACACTGTTTTTTTATGCTTTCAAGAGGGGCCTTAAAAATGGGCAAGGGAGGTGTCATTTGGATAAAATTTGGATTTTGCATCCAAAATGAAAACTGCACTTCATTTTCCCTATAAAAATCTGCCCATGGGTTTCCAAATTTTAAGTCTCAGGCAGAGGGAAGACATCATTTTAAAAAAAGACATCTCAAAGAGACTTGTCAGGGTTTATCTTCCAGATCTTTCACTGCCCATAATCCTACAGAAAAAATACCATGTGTTCATGTAAGTAAAATTGTTTGAATGAATATGCATGGAAGAGTATTTCTAAGATGTGCTAATTTCTGAAACTTTCAAAAGTTCCTCTGATATAGCCGTACAACATAAATAACACACTGTACATATATTTTATTTAGGAATTCTGTGATAATCTTAGTATTTTGTTGTAGTCTTTGGTTCACTTCTAAGCCATATGCTTTCTTGTCTTAAGTACCTCACACAAAGAACTGCCTGTGTATGTGAGAAATCAATTGCCTCAACAATTAACAGGAAGATGCATCTCAGAGGAAACACTTCATGATCGATCTGTTCCCAGGTACAATATTTGCCAGATTAATTGGACTGAAAATTATTGAAGCTAATTATTTTCCTTGCAGTATAAAATTAAATGTGAGATTCAAATAAACTGAAAATGAAGAAGTCCCACACAGTACTTTACCTTCTCCTACACCCTCACTGAGGTCAGGCCCGATTCCATATAGTCCTACTTCCTAAGATGCTGCTCGTTGAGTGAGTGTGTGGCACCTGTCACAGGCCCATTTATCTGCCACACAGACATGTATTTCTTGGTCTATAGGTATGACAGCCTTTATCTTTAAGAAAGGACAGATAGAATCATAGAATGGTTTGGGTTGGAAGGGACCTTAAAGATCATCTAGTTCCAACCCCACTGCCATAGGCAGGGACACCTCCCTCTAGATCAGCTTGTGCTGATCCCAATTGCTGGCACTCATGTGACTCTGCTCACCAGAGGGGACAGGCTTTTATACCATAGCAGATGAATGTTTGGGAACTCCATGTTGGGGAGAAGCCTCATTTTCATGTAATTTTAGGACTTTTAGCTCCTTACAACCTTTTTCTAACACCTTCATGGCATGGGTTGGGGCGACAGGGATGGTCAGGGGGCTATGAGGACAAACTGAGAGTTGGGGTTGGGGAAGAGAAGGCTCCAGGAGACCCCACAGCACCCTCCCAGCGCCTGAAGGGGCTCAAGGAAAGCTGGGGAGGGGCTGTTTGCCAGAGTGTGGAGCCACAGGACAAGGGGAAATTAAACTAGAGCAGGGCAGGGTTAGATGAGACATTAGGAAGAATTTCTTCCCCATGAAGGTGGTGAGATACTGCCCATGGTTGCCCAGAGATGTGGTAGAGTCTCCATCCTTGGAGATATCCAAAGCCAGGCTTGCTGAGGCTCTGAGCAACCTGATGTAGTGGAGGATGTCCCTGTTACTCCAGGGGGTTGGATTGGGTGGCCTTTGAAGGTCCCTTCCAAATCTTTGATGCTTCTAAAGAAGTGAAGGTGGCCATTCCTACATATTTATGGGGTCATGCATCCATGCAGTGCCAAAGAACAGAGAGATGAAGTGGTTTCACCACAACAAGGTGTCTCTACCAGGCTTGGGGAGGTGGCAGGTCCCCCCCTCTAGGTGCTCACCTCCTCTCCTTCCACCACAGCCCCTGCAGCTGCTCTTTGCTGGCGAGGCCACCCACCGAACCTTCTACTCCACCACCCACGGGGCCCTGCTGTTTACAGACGTTTACAGTAGCATTAGCAAGAGCAAATGTATCTGTGGAGACTGTGGTTGGATCAAGAGAAAATGAAATGAAAATTATATAGGTATCAGAAACATGTGCTTTGGAATTGATTTTACAGTTGATTTAGAAAGGCAGTGTAAGAAACAAAAGAAAGTAATAGTCTCTCTAAAATGTAGTTTTGTCTACTTCTTATGCAACTTCTCTATGCATTCTTGTGTCAAAACATCATATATCATATACGATTCACAAACTTACACTCTGATGATGGATCTAAAATAAAATTGAAAGATTCAGACTCTGACAGAGGTGTGAATTGAAAGTGTAATGAACATTAAAAAAGCTTTATAAAACAACTAAAAATATATACGCCAGATCACTGTTGAGGCTAGAAAACATTTGGTGAAGATGAAGTATGTGCTAGAGGTGGAAATACTGCAGGCTTCTGCAGATTACCACACAGGGCAAGAAATGAATCGTGTCACACACTCCAATTATAGAATCCAAAATATCCAGTGACCACACAGACCCTGCTCAGAGCACTGACTGATACCGAGCTCAGTTATAGAACTCACTTCACTGCACACACAGTAACTCTAACAGATGATGTTGTGTTTAAACATCAGAACTATCCTCCACGTTTAGCTTCTGTCCTCTCTGCCCCGCTATCAAGCTGGGATAGTAGCTCTACCTAACCCCACTAGAAATGGTTAAGAGGCCAAGAGCTAACCAGAGTAAAATATTGAGAGAATGAGTTGTATCTGCATTATCAGTTCATATAAATCACTCATAGACCTTTGATATTGCAACCCTAGCTTGTTCATGCCATCAATAAATCTATACATTAAGAGTTGAAGCCATAAAATAACCCAAATGTTCCATGAACTTCAGCCTTGTACTTGCAGTAAGGTTTTATAAAGGATTAGCATTATTAGCTTTCCACAGATCCTAGATTAAATAATTCTCTTAACTTTAACCTTGCATAATTCCTATTTTTTCTGACAGCAGGACGGTGCTGGATGTTGGATGTTGACTTTTATGTGATAGCTATATTTAATGAACTTTCTCTAGCAAAAAAGCAGGATCACTGCCTCAGGAACAGGCACATTTTCAGCTTCAGTTCACATTTTTGATCATCCACTCATTCTGCAGCTCTCTCAGTATTACTGAGAGTATCGTCTGCATGCTTATGAAGTGCTTTCCCACCAACTTTTTCTTTTTAAAAGAATGAATTCATTTCAAACAAACAGGTGAAAGTTAGCTGATAATGCTGTCATCAACAAGTTCTTGATTAATATTTCATCTATTTTCTTTTGATTTGCTTCAAGACGATATCCATCAACTTTTTTTTCTGCTATGTTAGCATTTAGCAGGACAGTTTCGAGAGAAATTCTTCATTTCTCAATAAAAAAATACGTTATTATTTAAATGGAAAAAAAGGGTCAGCATGGAAAAGCATAATGAACCCAGATGTGAATCATAAAACTTATTTTGTCTCAACATCTCAAAGGGTTCTCTCTCAGGGGGCACATCTAAAGTTTTAAAATGAGAAACAAGAAATTGAAATTGCTGACTGATGCTTTCAAACAGTGGTTGGTAAACATTACTTTTGAGACTCTTAGTTGTTCTACATCATCACGGCACGTAAACTCTTAGGAGGATGGAGGTTTCAAATACAGAAAAGCCCACATGGTACACATTGTGTAACTCCAAAGATATCCAGGATAAATGCATTTAAGAGATGATCATTACTCATATGCATAGGAAATATAAATGCAGTTCACCTTTTGTTTTTCAGAATAAAATTAACATATTATATCTGCCCAATAATACACATCTTAACATGTTTTATCATCATCAGTGATGCTGAGTGAACAGGCAATCTTTTTAAGGGCCAAATAAATTTTGTCAGAAAGTAATTTTGGAACTGCATAGAAGATACTCTATTCTCCCCCCACACCCCACTAATAAATTGCAAATAAGGAAGACGTTCACAATCACAGCTGGGAACTTGTATAAAATAAGTCAAACCAGAAGCCATACTAGTTACACATGTACCTTGTCTTCATGTAAAATCCAGTATGTATGAGCTCTCATTTATTTTAAAAAGCATGAAGCAATGCTAATTATACTCAGCATGAGAAAGTAGACAGAAACCACAACCACTGCATCAAAAGTGACATTTTTTTTTGTATGTATAAGGGGTTATTTTGAAGGCTTGTCACTGAATGATGAATATCAAAGGGAAATAAGTTGCCAAGCTTCCATTCACCCACAAAGATGCATTACATTTTCTTGATGAGGAAGAAAAGTCAGGCAAATGCACAGTATGGAGCCGACAAAATAAAAATATGATAGAAAAACCATCATTGAAATAATCTTTGATTTTATTCCAATACCCATTTCAGTAAATTAAAATATTAACCCTATTTTCAAATAGCTTTGAACTCTGATTTTAAAGAATCAGCCTACTAGGTTGTACTAGAAAGCAGGAAGCTCTGATCTTGGCATTTATACACATTGCTGCTTTGGCCACTAAAATTCAGTCAGAAACAACAAAACATGTAATTTTGATGACAAAATTCAGGGTACTAAAGCAGGGAAACTTTGCAGAATCAAGTTATAAAAAGAAGAAAGTGATTTATGTCACCATTATGAGGGGAAATTATTTTCCCCCCCAAATACTTGCAAATGCATGAAGCTTCCTAGCTATTAGACTCGGAGGGTATTTACTTAAAAATTCAAACCCCCACATATAAAAACTAGCACAGCCTATAAGATTTTGTAAAACTTCAGAAGTAAATCACAGCACTCCAGTTCTATATTAAGTTTTCTAACAGCAATGCCCAGTACAATTCACAACCAGTCAGATCCTTACAAATAAGCACTTGAGGTATAGATCCAGAAACTATGGCAAGAAGCACCAAAAGATATAAAAATGTATTCATGAAAGCAACCAATTCAGATTAGAAAAGGAACATCCACCTGCCAGATGAGGGCTGTTTAAACCAGGATTCACTCTACTGTCTAAATTTTTGCACAATGGGAATGGCAGAAAATTCTCTTCCCTTATGTAGATTAGAAAAAAAAAATCTCACCAACAAAAATGTACTCCTGTTATCAAACTCACATTTTAGCTTCCTCTGGATAAAAAACCAACCAACCAACAACAGCAAAAAACCCCAAAACCAGCCAAAAATCACCAAACCTCAAAATCCATAACAAAAAAATACCTGAACAACAAGAAAACCCCCAAAACAACAAAGAAACTAAAGCAAAAATAAATAAATCATTTTAAAGTAAAATTGATACAAAACACCTTACAATTACCTCCTGCTATAATGCCTGGTTGCAAATAATTTGAAAAGATTTAAGTAGTGACAACAGGTATGACACGTGTCCTTCTAAATACTGCATGAAAACACTATTTCCTGCAGGCTCTCACTTCCTTAGAGCATTACAGGATGTTCTCTTCAAGGTGCATGTGATAGAATTAGCAAAGTGCTACAAAATAGAGGTGACCACAGCTTTCCCAAAAGCACTGTCATCATGCATTACAATAAAACTTATTCAAATGATGCAAAATGCTTTGAAAAGGAAAACCAGCCCTCAATTATTAAACAGCAGACTGCTGGAAATTACCTACCTGTTCTCAGAGACAGCAGATTTCCTCTGGCAAACAATCACAGCTGGTGCATATTTCCCAGTATAATCCATGCTCTCTCTGATGTCCCATAAGTAAGGGCTGCTGGCTCTTACACTGAAAATGTTCACACCTTTCTTCACCTTTGCCCTAAGAGAAACAAGAGGATAATTCACCAATTAGATGACAAAATGTCAGCCCTATCCGTTACTTACTTCTTCATTATTTTCTCCTAACTGCCCCACAGAAAATGCTACTGCTCATTAGAGTTTGATATTAGAACAGGGAGAAAAGATGAGAGAATTAATTAAGACTTCCATATTTTTGAAGAAATTATATCAAGACGGAGGTCTTGCTGAACTAATGGTAATTACAGCTTTAGTCATAGTTAAATTGCAGAGTAGATATGTTCTGGAGCATACACCTCTCTCTCTCTCCATTATCCACAATGTGTTATGGCTCTTTTCACTAGAATTTATTGTACTGGAAAATACCGGTTTTGTCCCCGGAAGAAGTCTCTGGAATGAGGAGCCCTGTTGCTAGTAAACCTTTCCCTCTCCCTTCCCTCATTAGTCAAAGAGCAAGTATTTTCCTGTATTTGCTCTAATCTTAATCATCTTTCTGAATCCACAGCATTTCTCGTTTGCACAATGGGAATGGCAGAAAATTCTCTTCCCTTATGTAGATTAGAAAAAAAAAATCTCACCAACAAAAATGAACTCCTGTTATCAAACTCACAAAAGTGTTGGCTTTAACCTTTCTACTAGCTCTGATCCTAAGAATAGTAGTATAGAGTCTTATTTTTACAAAACCAAGTGCTTTCTTGGGAAGTCTGCTTCCATGTATGAAGTTAACTAATAGGAAAAGATCTATGACAAACTATCACAGGACTGGCTCCTAGTCAGTGAACATTTCTAGTTCATACATGTTAGCCTAGTATCTCTGGTCCTGAATAATTAGTGAAGGGGAACAAAACATACACATATTTACATCTATACATAAATATCTGCCTTACTTCCTCTTAACATGTATTGCAATCCCAAATTCTTTCTTTCCCTTTAACGAAATGTCTAAATACATATCTTACTAAATTAATCAACAGGTATAGAACATTGGCCAATTTACTGGATTAGAAGTTTCTGGTGCTGTTAACTTCTGATTTCTGCTTATGTTTACAAAAACAAGAAGTCCATTGTGGTCCAACAGCCTTGCGTACGAGCTGTCAGGAAATGACAGCTTAATTACATTTGCTTAAACCCTCATAGACAAAATCCATTCACTGTTATGGCAAGTTCTCAATTCTGGGCAAGAAACCCAAAAGGTATGGGATTTTTTTGTCTAAACAGCTGCTGCCATGCAGAGATGCTAATGTCAGTAACACAAGCACTACCGGTTCTGCCTCTGCAGGAAATTGCATGTGAAATCTTTGAAGGACAAAATTCACACAGATGTTTTCAGAATAACCAGCAAAAGGATTACTTCAATTGACTTGGACAAAAAGGTTTCTATCCCATTTCTTCTATCCAGCTGACTCAATGGCAGTGGCAGTAGTTGCCTCAACACCTGCCAAATTGTGCTCAACTTCTATGCTTATTTCACAAAATCATTTTAAGCAGGTGCAGTTACTGCTTCCAGGCCACAAACATCCCCCAGGACAGGAGTCCAATGCTCAAAGAAGAAAGGAAACTAAATTACAGAAATTTTTTGCGTATTTTAAAAAGCATTAAAATCAAATTACAATAAGTGTACAAACACAGGAACACAACAGATACCATCCCTTTATTTTCTGTCTGTATTCTTTTAAATGCCAAATATGATGTAAACCAGCAAAATGGACTCAAAACCACTAAGATAAGCTGAGTTTGTTTATCCTTGACATTCACTTTGTCCACTACCAAGCTCCTATCCTGCACTGATTTCTAATGTCTCAAAGAAGTTAAGGTTTCTAATGAAACCTGGAGAAGAGAAGGCTGTTCACCAGGGCATGTGGTGAACGGATGAGGGGCAATGGTTTGAAACTAGAACAGGGCAGGTTTAAGAGTAGGTTTAGGTTAGACATTAGGAAAAAGCTTTTCACTATGAGGGTGGTGAGACACTGGCCCAGGCTGCCCAAGAGAACTGGATGAGGCCCCATCCCTGGAGACACTCAAGGCCAGGCTTGCTAAGGCTCTGAGCAACCTGATGTAGTGTAGGATGTCCCTGCTCACTGCAGGGAATTGGACTACATGGACTTTGACAGTCCCTTCTAGCCCTGTGATGCTATGATTTTATAAAAACATA
This sequence comes from Turnix velox, assembly GCA_013400935.1. Taxonomy (NCBI): domain Eukaryota; kingdom Metazoa; phylum Chordata; class Aves; order Charadriiformes; family Turnicidae; genus Turnix; species Turnix velox. The sequence continues at coordinate 177,986 of VZTY01001500.1, forward strand.
TGTAGATCCTTATGTACACTTCTTGGAATAATTGAAATTTATGGATCAGGATCTCCTAGAAGAGTTTTTGGTAAGGTCTAATTGAGTCATCTATTAAAATCACCAAAACCCTAATTTTACTGAAAAAAATAACACAAGATTGTTGTTTCTACAGAATTAAAGGTTAGGAACTCTTTTTAAAGAATCAGTTAAATATACTTCCATAATTAGCACAAAAGCTTCAGTTCCATAGTCATAGTCATCTAGGTTGGAAGGGACCTTTCACATCATCAAGTCCAACCATCAGCCCAACTCTTGCAAGCTTCATATGATACTAGTAAATGCTTTTTTCTCTACCATGCCTCAGTACTGTATCTGTTACTGTTGTGGAATTTTACTCACCCAATTTACAATGTTACTAGCACCTTGCAATTACCAAAGAATGACCTGGATGAAACAGGGTCAATAATAACTGGGGGTATGTTATTAGTCAACAGATACAACTGACAGCATTTGAGGAGAAAACAAAACAATTGCTGTGAGGGCTCAGCTACTTCTGTGCAAGTCTGCTTTACTGAACTGCCTGGGTGTCACAGGGCAAGCTTGCTGCTCAACCCTTCAGCTGCTCTTGAGAATTCTCATGAGACAGCGACTCCAGACAGCCACAATTCAGTACACCAACATCTCTCTACAGCACAAAGAAAAGGGTATGACAAAGCTTTTCTAGGAGTAGAGGAAATTACCTCAGGTTGTGCGAGGGAAGCTTTAGGGTGGATATTAAGAAAAAGTTCTTCAACAGAAGGTTTATTCAGCACTGGATCAGGCTGCCCAGGGAAGTAGTTGAACCCTGGAAGTATTTAAAAGACAGCTAGATATGCTGCAAAGAGACATGGGTTAGTGTTGGTTTTGGTTGTGCTAGGTTAATGGTTGGACTTTGTGATCTTAAGCTGTTGTACTTAACTATTAACTCTGGGTTGGAAAGGACCTTTGTCTGCTTGCTTACAGCACTGTGGCTGGGCAGCAGCAAGGAAAACTCTTTGAGTATTTTGTGTCTATCACAATCTGTGCTTGATTCTACTTTGAAAAGAGCAGGAAACAAAAGACTTACTAAACCTTTCAGTCTCTGGTGGTGTTGGCTGGTTTTCTATGGATTCTGGTTTTGCGCTTTTTTTTTCTCCAAACAAGAAACCCATCCAACCAAACACTTCCATAGGTGTTTCTACAAGCTGTTATTTACCTCTATTATCACTGATTCTGGTGCAGTGTCTTGGTTACTGAGTCTCAGAAGTAGTTCACCCCATGTACCAAATCAATCATGGCAAACAAATACCTTAGAAGTCCTCAATCCCTGAAAACCTGTCAGTGCTGACAGGGCACAAATCAAGGGAAAGGAGAAAGAAAAAAACATAGAAGAAACCCACAGAATCAATACAACATACCTCAAGTCAAGTAAATATGTTTCCTAAGCACACAAAAATAGTGATTTTTAATTCTATCTCATGACCCACTAAACACTATGTTTAGTGATAAAAAAGGTTTCAACTTGGCCACTTAAAATGCAGACAATGAACTTTCTCATTTAACAAAGCATCTGTTCTAGCATCTCCCAGTTTTTGCACTTTACAGCTGGTTAATGCTTAGCTTTGAGCCCATGTCATTACTGCAGGCTGGTAATGGCTGTGAAATTGTTAACTAAGTGTTATGTGAAGTGGAACAGCTGGTGAGGAATAAAGGCATTATAGGACGTGTGACTACAGGGAAGGCAAACAGGAAGAGAGTAAACATACAAATTCACCCTCAAGACACAAAAGAGATCAAAGCAGCAGCAGACAACCTGCCACAGGCCGGATTCCCCTCTCCATGCTTCACTCCTCACAGTGTCCCTCTTGCAGTACATCAGTGTTATCACACATCCCTCTATTTCAAAACAAAGATTAAATAAACAGATCTAACCCCTAAACGGCTCCAAATAAAGGTGCTTTAGACCCATGGCGTTGAATCTAGTTTTCTATCACTGTGTAAGCGCTCAGGTGGGAACCTTTCATGCTCCTTCTGAGAAAGTGAGCTATTCTCAACATTAAAGGAATAAAGAGAAAAGGGATGCTGTTAACACAGGTGATATCACTGGTTCTTATCTTGTTACCAGTGGTGACTAAAGGTGGCAGATAAATTTTGTTCAGAGGGGGCCATTTCTGAAGGCTTTCAGGAAGTGGGCTCTGAATTTGCCTTGGAATGTTGCACACCAGAGTCTCATACAATGCACACTGGAGCCCTGCTTTCCTGGGGAAAGGAACACCTGCCTGCCCACGGGAAGCAGCGAATGAATCCCTTGTTTTGCTTGACTAGTGGCTTCCACTCTAACTGTTAAGCTATCTTTATCTCAACCCATCAGTTTTTTTATCACTTTGACCCTTCTGATTCTTTTCTTGTCCTGCCAGGGGGAGATGGAAGGAGTAGTTGCGTGGTGCTTAGTTGCCAGCTGTGGTTACACCATGACAACATTTCACAACAATTAGGTCATGTAGTAAGAACACAAGATGCTTCATACTAACCATCTGAATGTCTGGCTTCTAATTTCGTAACCAATTTTGGTATGACTTACAAAATGTAGGATTTGAAAGCCAGGATTTAGTGTCATGGGTTCTGTAAGGCTATTTTTGTTTCATTTCCCCATTGAATGCTTCACATACAAACAAGTCTCATCAGTTGCTTTCAGAGAAGATGCCATGAATCTTCTTCAGATCACACTAATAGTTTCACTGATTAAAAATCCACAGAAGAGAATCTTCTGAGAGTCCCTGAGATACTGATAGAGTTAGAATAAGAGAGCACTATGTAAGCTATTTAAAGCTGTATAATATACCCACAAACTCTTATTAAGGTATGTGGTTCTCAGCCCCGTGAGACAGAAACCAGTTATCATTATGCATCAACATGAAAGCAGATTAAAATTAAATCAGTCTGTTTATCTATGGGCTTTAAATGGAGCGTTTTCAAAGCTTAACACATTCTCCCTCTAATTAACATTTCAGGAGGAAAAACCATTCCACACATACATTAAACCACCCTCATTCATAGAATCATCGAATGAGTTTGGTTGTAAGGGACGTTAAAGATCATTGGGTTACACCCCCCTGCCATAGGCACCTCCCACTAGGATCAGGTAGCTCAGCCTGGCCCTAAACACCTCCAGAGAGGGGCCATCCACAACCTCTCTGGGCAGCCTGTTCACTGGAACAGGCTCATAAAGAATGTCTTCCTTATATCTAGCCTGAACCTCCCCTCTTTCAACTTATATCCATTATTCCTAGTCCTGCAATCACATATCCTATTAAAAAGTCAAACATCTACCTTTCTCTAGGCCCCCTTCAGGTATTGATAAGCTACTGTGAGGTCCCTTCTGAGCTGAACAACCCCAGCTCCTTCAGCCTGTCCTCATAAGGCAGTTGCTCCAGCCCTCTGATCATTTTCATGGCCCTCCTCTGGACCCATGCAAATAGCTCAATGTCCTTCCTGTGTTGAGGACTCCAGAACTGGACACAGTAAGTCCAGGTGGGGCCTCACCAGAGCCAAGTAGAGGAGCAAAATCACCTCTCTTGACCTACTGGTCACACTTCTCTTGATACTTTCAAATAGACTTCCAATAAAATTTAATTAGTGAAAGGGCACAAGGCCTATTAAAAGCTTCGAAAGTTGAACTGTGCATACCAGGAGTTAATAGAAAATAAATCTTTTTGTAAGAGGTATGTCTTGAACTTGACAATTTGCCGATTCTGCTTGCAGTTTATGTGCAATTCCACAGTGCACAGCTGCATACACACATGTATACATGCACATATCAAAGAGAAAGCCCTCATTAAAAACTTAGTTCCCAAGATGTACAAGCCTCTGGAGAATTAAATTTCTTTCATTTAAAGAACACATGAAAATCAATTTAAAGCAGAAAAAAAATACTGAGTTTGTAGCTCTGACCTATGTTCACTCCCTTAGCAAGCCATGAGAGGTCCTGATCCTCAGTGGTATTCAGAACCCTTTGTAGTCTGTACAATTGTATCTTTTCATTTTAGAAAGACATTGAAGCTCAGGAAGAAACCTTCAGAGTTATGTGAGCAACAATAATAGCACTGCACGTCCCCAGAGACCCCAGCAGCTATCACTTTGGGACTCCCAATACAAAGAAAAAGTTAGGAAAAGGTTTTTCATGAAGTTGCCTGTCTATGCCAGTTAACAACATGGCTGCTGTACCCTTCAGTGTTACAGTGGGTAAGCTGGTACCCCTACCCACAGCCACATCTCAATATGAATTAGAAAACAAGCACAGAAATGTTTAAGGGGAGGCATTGTCTTAAGATGAAGAGTTAGAGGTCAAGTGAAGAGGTAATCCTTTCTACTCCAAAATGCACAGGCAAATGCAGTGTTGTAACAACACTGACTTAGTGCCACCTCTCCCAGCTGTACTCAGGCACCAATGAGTGACAGAACTAAACAAAACTCGTGTATTCAAGGATGTGAAGGAAGATGTTTGTTTACAGAAATGAGCGACAAAGATAAATAGTGCTGCCTGCCGACTTAAAGATGTTAGGAACCTTGTGGACTGTTTCTCAAAAGTATTTCCAAAGCATTTTTGTCCTCTCCTGGAGAGATGTAACTGCAGATACGCTTGCAAGCCTCACGCTGCTCTTGGTGAGAGACAGTGCTTCACATTGAATCTGGCTTTTCAGTTCTTCACAGCAATACAGCAAAACTCATAGGGTTTGGTATTTGGAAGTGATCTGGAAAAGGTTCTTTATTGGAAAGCCTATTTCAGAATTCATAAGCAGGACAATTCTGAGGTCTTTCCAAATCCTGTCCTAATGTAAAATGAAACAGCAGTATCACCAAACAATGAAAGAGAAGATTACCTTGACAGTGCTAACAAAGACTGATCAGTGAAAATGAGTTAGCACTGTTCCCTAGCAACTTCTTATAGCTGCTGATAAAATAATTTTCTGGACATCACAGCAATTGTGATTACTTAGTTCTCTTGTACAGGAATTCTCGCATCCATTATCTATATCCAGCCCCCTCCAGGAGGTAGCATAGGAGCAATTTGCAGACAGCTGCACCATTACATTAACTTGTCCACAAATTTTCAAAAAGATCCATGGATCCATATGTTCTCTGTTTGCCCTTCATTCAATGACACATATGTCAGATGTTCAAATAGCATGGGAGAGAGAGAGAAACTCAGCACATAACCTTTGCTGCAAATATCCTATGATTGCAAATCTTTTCTCATAAAGGCATTTCTTCTCATACAATACCTCCAGTTCCTGATGACTACTTTAAGTTTACAGAATCTGGACTACAGTAAAGGAAATTTAAAGCATATAAACAAAAAAAAATCCTTCATTGCTATTGGCATAAAATTGATATTCATTAAGCAATTCAAATAGGAATTTTTGTTCTATATTTTGTTCTGAGGTTGAACATCATATGTATACTGATGAGCAGCCACCAAAGCAACATTTGCTAAATAAAAGCAAGGACTTCTGCTGCAAGCAAACCCTAAGAGCTCAATGAAGCCACTGATGCAGAAGGAAGTTCAATTAATACAAAAATGATGCTGCCCAAAATGATTGTGTCCTTAATGTAGGGTACACTCAGTGTTGTGTGTATCCAGCTGCAGCAGATTACCCTAGTGCATGGCAGAGCAGAGTTACAGTTATGATTGCAGTATTGGAAGAGCCATAGAAGAGGGCTTGGCTAATCCACCAAAGCAGAAGCAGAGATCACTTAGAATTACACAAAAATCTCCCTCTCAATTATTCCTCAAGTCAGAGATATTTTGCAGGAGCACAAAGGCAGCTGGTAATCCTCTCTACATAAAAATCCTGAAAACCTAATAATTGTAGCTCCTCTCAGCCTCAAATTCCATGCAGTTCCTTGAACTGTTTTATTCTAATAATGCATTTTAATGTAGGAGTCATGGCATACAATTGTTCTAACAACCTTACTGCAGAATTCAAATACTTAAGAACCCCCTAAAGTGCATCTATGAGTGGCCAAAGGTAAATGTCTTATGAACACAGACTGAGCAAGAACTACAGCACATAGATTTTTGATTTATATTAAAACTTTTTCACTTGAGACAGCAACTTTACCATGTCACAACTTCTGGGAACAGACTGCTCTTCATAAAAGAGTTTTTAGAAAGTTCCAGTGAGCTGACACTAGAATCCTTAGTTGTGGTAAGGACTGATGTTCTTTATTTCTGCAGCAAAAGCCCAGCAGCAATCAGCCAAATACGTTAGAACTCCAAATTATTTGCCTCTTCTTGAAATTCTCTAAGAACTAGTGACCACTACATAGTTGTTTTAAAAATACAAATACTGTATCTTGGGCTACTGGCTGTTAGGACAAAATAGAAGCTGTTTATCAGGCAACTAAAAAAAAATCAACACCATGGATAAAATGGCTAGATGATTAAGTGCTGGAGTGATGGAATATACAGAAGCTGAAGGAATCACGAAGGAGAGAGAAATATTACAGAAAGGAAACCCACAAAAATAACCACAAATTTATCAGACATTGACTTTCTCTCATTCTTTGAACTGCAAGAAATAGGAGCTGTAGTTTCAGGAATCCCCATGGTCCTGTTAGACAGGAAGGATTTTACAACACAGGATAATGTTACCATTCATAATGGGAAGCCCATGTGGTTCTAGTAAGAAGGACATTAATAGTCTGCCCAGGGATTAAGGCATTCCTAAAACCCAGTGAAACCCCAGTTCCTGTTTGCTGGGCTTTGCCTCTGATCAGTTAACTCCTTGCCAAACAGATATGGGCTCAAAAATCAAACCTGTTTGTGGGGGTTTGGGAGTTTGGATAGACTTCCAACCCAGGTCATTCTATGATTCTGTGAACTGGTAAGTCTATATTACTATATGTGACAAGGGAAGACTTTCCAGCACATTATTCAAGGAAGTTAGTTATAATTTAAATGCTTACAACAGCATATTTATACATGCAGAGAAATATGCACATGTGCCTGTGGACAAAGTTTAGGAAAATGCTGAATTACTTTGTGTCTCAGGTTTTGAAAGACACTAAAAACGTGCCTCATTTCACAGCAAAAATGTTTGGCATATCCAAAGCCACTTTCAGAGCTCTTAGAATGAGCATTCTGCAATGTACGTGGCCAGCACAGAGTACCATTATCTTGATAATAATGTAATTATTCCACTGAAGTCTCAGTTCAAGGTCAAACCACAAGTCCAAGAAGCAAGGAGTGGAGTACTTTAAGAAAAATTAGCATGGAAAGTAAATTATATGTTTTATGAAGAGAATTTGATACTTGAAAGTTGTCAGATAGGTGTCCTAAAATCCCAAATCATTAGCAATAAAAGCAGATTGAGGACACGTATTGCTCTTTCACATTTTTCTCTCATTTTCAGACTCAGTCTTGACCACTACTCTCTGCATCTCTGCAAACTTAATCATCTTCTCAGACTAAATATCTCAGACTAAACTATTACCATTGTCCAAGAGAAATACTCTCAAGGTACTTTCAACTTAAGCTCCTGATGGATAAAAGACTATAAGAGCAGGCAAATAGAGTGATCCTTTGCTGCAATAACCTTGTGGTGGCTTGAAATTAATGCTGCCTGCTTCAGGTCTTGCTGCTCATTCCCCATGCAGGCATCTGGTCCACGAAGGCCTCCCTAGCACAAAGCTGGGTACATCTCTGCCCTGAAGACCTGAGCATCACGGAGATGTTTCTTGTCACTCATGGAAAGGCTAATAGAGGCCCAGATGCAGGTAGGAAGGCTACCGAGGTGGAAGAAATCTCGTAATCACGCAGGAGGAAGGAAAGTGCTAGAAGTGCATGGGTACTGGGATGAGGACAAGCTGAATAAGGTAAAAATTTTTGGTTTTAGCTTTCAACTGAGGATGTCCCTACATTGACACCAAGATGCTGCTGTCCCATGCCTGAGATAAACCACATCTTTGGAGCTGAACTCATGCAAACTCTACCCACAGCACCTTGAGCTGAAACACAAACCTAAAACACAACACTCTTGCTTTCCTGCTAAATGTTCACCTGACCACAGCTGAACCCAAGAGAGCATTAAGACAAGAAAAGGAAACACAAGGCCATCACCCTCCTTCCCATCCATCCCCCTGCCTAAAGAGGAGGGGGGCCAGCAGCCCCCCCAGCCTTTCTCCTCCCACTATGGCCCATTGAGAAATGCAACTCACCAGTGACCTGTCCTGCAGCAGAGACACCAGGAGGAGTATCCCTCAAGCCCCAAGGTGGGGGCAAATGGTGGCTGCTGCTTTTCCCCCCTGGTGTTAAATAGGAGAGTGGGTGGAGGGGGCTGATTTGGAGCAGCTGGGGAGGGGAGGAGAGGAGTCTCCAGTGGAGCCCAGGTGTGTGGGATCTGGGGGAAAATGGGCTGGAGAAGGTATGAGTCAGAGGCAGGAGATGGGGGGAAAAGAGGCGTGTGTGGAACCTACCTAGAGGCAAAGTGGGGAAAAAGTGGAAGGACTTGAGTGTTCACCATGAGGGCGGTGAGAAACAGGAACATGTTGCCCAGAGAGGTGGTGGAGGCCCCATCCCTGGGATCCAGGCTTGCTGAGGCTCTGAGCAACCTTATCTCTGTCCCTGCCCACAGCAGGGGGGTTGGAACTAGATGATCTTTACGGTCCCTTCCAACCCAAACCATTCTATGATTCCATTCTATGATTCTATGATTCTAAAATCAATGCTCAAAAAAGTATTCACAGTTTCAGCTACACACAGCAGTTCTCTCCTGGCTGTGCAATGGACCAAGACACAGTGGGTCTCCTCTGAGCCTGGGTCTGGAGGAGCTGCTCCACACTCTCTGTACACCTCCCATCAAGCCTTGGAGAGCACATGACATCTGTTTAAACTGAGGACATTGCTCTTTGCTTTTCCTCAACACAAGCCACATGGAGGGAGCCCTGGAGAGTAATAAGACTAAAACAAGAGTGAAAACACAATGTCTATGCTACAGCAGATTCACTGACTGTTAACTGATGCTGTCCTAGCCTGGTTCTGTGGTTTGTTGCTCCTTTAGCTGATGGAGTGCATTTGGTGACCACATCGTATGATTTAGCTTAATTGTAAAGCAATCTAACTTGCACTCTTCCCAACAGGTGTGTTTTATGAATTAAAGCAAAGAAAGTGAGACAAATAAGAGACTTGCTTTGGCAGTATGCGTATTGAATGTCACCCTTTGAAAAAATCATTTCTTCAAACACAATGCCAGCAGCAGTAGAGGCCTCTGTGAGTACAGCAACCCCACTTTCCATTGTCTTTGGTTGAAAATTTGTCTTTGTAGCATGGCTTAAAGATATTCATAATGTTCTCTTTCCATCAAAGTCACTATGGAAGCCTACTCTTTGACCCACTGAAATATCACAGGCATTTGTAGCAGGCAAAACATACGTTGATATTTTGAAAACTGTGTTAAAATTCACAATACTGGAAAACCTGCAAACCTTAATTGAGTTTTTCTAATAGAGTAGACAGAAGATAACACTAGATTCACATTTATTTGAGATTCAAAATAGAAGTCCCACTGAAAATAACAGGACAAAGCAGTCATGCTGTTTTGAAGATTTCTAACACAAAAGCAGACCTGAACCATACACACTGCTTTCAGATCAAGGTATTTCTAGGCAATTGGTGGAAATTAAAGCCACAGGTTCACCTTTTAGATTGTTTCAGGGTTTTCTGAGTTTTTAGTTACTTTAATGAAGACATCTGTTTCATACAGAACATTTTTCGAGCTGTAGCTGGAATTTCTCCTGCATAATATGTGCACACAGTGCAATCATTCTGAAAACCACAGTTCTATTCCCCAGTTGCAGAGGTAAATGGTGAGTCAATAAATACGGTAATGAAGATGAGCCACTTTGCACACAGATTGTTTATACTAAAAATTCTCTTTGAATACCTAATTCAAATCCACAGTAAAGGTAGCTCTGTGAGCATCACAGTCTACTACGTATTCCTTTGAACCTTTGCAACTCGAGGCAGTTTGTAGAGAAACTAATTAAACAACAGCCCCTGCTATCATGACTCCTACTGTGAGACAACTGGTGATACGACACACGTGCTGCAGGCAAAGAGCACAGTCAAACCACAAAAACAACCATTCACGTCAGAGGGTTGGGTGGATTTAAGTATTTCAATCTACTCTTTATCAGTATGCTGTAGTGATGAGTGTACAAAAAGCTCAGAGATGAGGTGAATATGCAGAGTTGCAGAAGGTCAGCATGGGGCTGGGGAAACAAAGACGTTGGAGCACACAATATTAGTAAAGGAAAAAGGCAACTGTCAGTCTCTGTGGCTACAAAAGTTTCCTTGGAACTGCCAGGAAACATGGATAAAATGTATGAGATTCATTATCAAGAAAAACCTCACAACCTTTCCTGCTGACTGATGCGCTGGCTGCACAATAACAGATAGATGAAAAATCTCCATTTTTCTGTTGATGCATTGCTTTCACTTGCGAGACAGGAAACAAATGTACTAAAAAATAAATATGCTGGAAGTGAGCATTTTAATAATCTCAGTCACAAATCGATTGTATTATAAGGATTACAATCTGTTAGAATTGTATATAATTCATGGCAAGTTTATAAACTGAATCTCAATGACAAAACCCTCCTACTGTGTTTCAGGAACTATTGGCTAATACTGAAAACAGCATCAAGAGCTACTCAGGGCCAGTGTGGTGAAAGGTGCCATCACTCCATGTAGTGGCCTATGCATGGCTTCCTCTAGGGGGGTTGTTTCCTGACCCCAAGGTTCTGACACCTCATATTCTTTGTTTTGGAATTTCCTTGCCCTAATGTTGAATACAGATATTGGTATTAGCCAGAACAGCATCCATCATGGGAGCACTGGGTCACTTGTGTGTCCCTGTGATCTGGCTCATAGCCCAACCCCCTGCACACAACAGAGTGAAGCAGCATGTTTCCAACAGCAGCAGAGAGGTGTAGGTGTAAAAGACAATAAATTAGTCCCAAGGTTTTGCTAAATAAACTTTTCCTCTCCAAAAAATATCTATCTAAAAGTCAGGGAGTAGTTGCTAATAGAGATTTACTGAAATAGTATACAGGGGAAAAAAACAAAACAAAAAAAAACCCCCATTTGAAAATCTGACAGGCGCTTCTGAAGGCTAATTTGAAGGCTTTCCCTTTTAGGATAGTTTCTGATAGAGCTATCACTACATATGTATGTTCTCTGCAATGTTGAAGGGTGCACCAATTAACTTTCACTCCACCTGGCCAAAAATAATAAAACCCAAACTTTCCAAAGAGAAGGAAAGCTATGAACACCATTTGAGAGTGAAACTAAAGGCTGAAGGCAGGGCTGTCAGAGAAGCCTACTTGTATTAGCAGGTAGGCACTAGCTCTGGTATATAGAGGTAGAATGAATTATCTGATGTCAAGTGTTCATTAAGTTTGTCCTTGAAGCATAGCAGAGTTAGACTGAAATCTGGAAACTGGGTCACTCAGTACAATACAATAAAAACAAGGTATTATCATATTTGCTTATGCATTGACTGATCAGCACTGTAACACCATCTTGAGATGCCCTTTGCCTGGAATAATGGATTAATTACAATAGAAGCTAAACACTGCTTATACTGGTGATGCAGGAAAAGAAAGTTACCTAGTGAAAAGCAAAGACGGGTAAGTGCAATAGGAGTCAAAACAGAAACTCATAGTAAAATATCAATTAAAGAAATAAAACACAATAAAATTTTAGGCCATTTTTAGATTAATAGCGCATTCATCCTTTCAAAAGCCAAAAGGAAAACTTGTGGCCTTCAAAATATTATCTGCAATACATACTCAAACTAATAATATTATAGCAATATGGTAGATTCACATTTTCAAACACTGCTGAGAAGCATTGCTATTTACCCCATGATATAATAGCATATTTTTCATTCTGAAGAGCTGAATGTGAGCAAACAAGGGCAACAGACAAGAAAGAACTAAGAATTGGACTAGATGATCTCTTCAGGTCCCTTCCCTGATATTCTGCAATTCTGCAAATTCAGAATTCCGTAATCAGAGACTGAGGACATACACTCAGTGTAGATTTTTGGAAAGCTCTGCTGCACCTCCTCTCCAAATTGCTACATCTATGCAAATTGCCAGCTTTCATCTGCACTGTCTGATTCGAATGAAATTGAATATAAGTCAGTACAGGGTTAATTCAAGCAAGAAATGTTCCCCTTAATAGTTTCATGTTCCATGAAGTCCCTTTGCAAGAAAGGAAGCTGTAAGTCCCATCAGGATATTGTACTTCCAAAGGTCAAAAAGGAAGCTTGATCAATAGTAATAGAAAGAAAACTCATCAGCAATAGGAGGGCATTTAAGAGCTGTGTGGCCTTACACACTGGCTTTGCTCCCAGAACTACTTTATCCTGTCATGACACTGTTATTGCAATAGCATCATAGCAGAGAATTTCTCCTCAACTAAAGCAGAAGGAGAAAAGGAAATGAGCTCTGCTATCCTCAGTATGCCATATTCTTATTGCAATCCTATCATTCACTTCTAGGAGAGAAATAAAGTGGCATCACTTCACCATAGCCCATGGTATGCCAAGTAAGTGACAATTACAGTGGCACAAAGCAGGGTGCCAGCCAGGCTCTTAAGGAAAAGAACATCCCTGTACTGCTCCTTTGAAAGACATATCTTCAGGGAATATTGACAGTCTCTGATAGAAAAAAAAAAAAAAAAGTAGACTGTCAAGTTGAACTATAGTGTTCTAGTGTTCAAAATCCAAGAGGTGATGTTTTCTTCAAAAGAAACTATAAGCTCACTGTTCTTCTCAAATTCCAGTCCTGACTGAGACACCCAAGATGAATGTTCACATTTACAAATGTGGGTCTCAACCTCAGGTTCTCATATGTAAGATTACAGAAGAACATAAACTAGATGAATTCCATGTACCCACAGTTTCTTCAAATTTTATATTAACCTGGAAGTTCTGTAATGCATTCCTTGTAGCTTTTCAGGGAGTGGCCATTCACATTTTTCCTCAACACAGAAAACTACTATTTTCTTGTCTGAAATTTGCATGCCTCTCTAACTTTCATCCATAAGGACCCCTTCACACCATCTCCATTTCAAGTTCCTAATTTCTTTTCTCTCTTTCCTGTTTTTGTTTTTTTTTTCACATTCACTCAATATATTTACTCAAAATCACAGAACATCTTAGTCCATCCATCTTTCTGGCTTCCTTAGAAATCCCTCTGGAAAATCTGGCTGGTACCATTGATACAAACTGGAGCTGCTTCAAAACTCAGCTAGCTTTTGATGAGAAAGCAGCCCCTAAAAACAGCCCTCTGAGCAGAAGAGCAGGAAAAAGGCTTTTACTTGAGAGCACTGAATTATAATGCTGATATTGCTGTTTCTAGAAAAATGCCTATTGATTTCATTGGCCACTGATGACAGCTCAGCTTCATTGCATGTAAGTCTCTTTTAAGACATCAGTGAAACAGCAATATATTGCTAAGCTGTATTAAATCACACAGCAAGATGTGTTTGGAAATCAAAGGGTGTAACATACATATTTGTCCCTGTTCTGAACAATAAATTATTTATTATAGCTGTTCGTCATTTCAGGTTTCTGAGACAGGTAGTTACATTACAGATGCTGCAAGCATTACCAATCTTGAATAAATAATTCTTCAGTTTTTATCTCAAAATAAGCCATGCTGCTTCCAGAATGTACTTCATTTTCACCAGTAATTCTGAGACATCTATAAAACTTCTGAACATGCTTAATAAATCTTCTCAAAAATAATTTATAAGATAAATTTCCCATGGAAACAGGAGGCGCCATTCATTTTTTAAACTCTGAGAGTTACCACATCTGTTAAATTTTCTAAGGTACTAAAGCTTCCCAAAATTCACTTATTTAAATAAAAATTTGGTGCTTTGATTTGCCTTTGCCTGACTACTTTTTCTACCTTCAGATCACTACTAAAGACACAATTTATCATTGCAGGAAAACATTCTGGCAGTTCTGTACCCTCAGAGCTACAGGATGGTTCATATTCAATAAAAATGTTCCCAGGCCCTCTCCAATTTGCACTCCTGAGAAAAGGACCTGTTCTAATGCTGTTGTCCTATCTTTCTTCCATTGTTACCAGAGCATAAGGGATGTGGTTTGCCATGCAGTTACTAATTAGAGCTTATTAAAAAGAAGTACAATCTTTGACAATGCAAAGTGGTACATCATATGCATAAGAAAAAAGGGGGCACTTAGCATACACAAAGGAATGCAGAAGAGATGGCACTACTTACACTATGAATACACATATTACAGGTCTAAATTTATTGTCACTTCACTAGATTAATTTTTCCCATGATAAGCCTAAATTTAGACACCCTTTGACTGAATAGGAAAACCTCTAGTTTTGAGATCTGCTTGAAACAGATTATTTATTAATATCAGAATATAAATAACATTTATGCACAGAGAAGGATCCCAAAGTTATCTGATGTGTAGGGTTTTTTTATTACTACAATGTATTTGATCAGCATGAGCCCCACTGAGTCTGAGGCTTATACTGCAACACTCCCTGGACTATACCAGTGAGCACCATTGTTGATATCATCTAACAGTTGCCTCTGTTAAATAATAAACTATACTTTTCAATTTTTTTTTTTAATCTTTATAAGGATTTTGTATTTTAAGCAGATACATGGACGTACTGAAAATAAAGCACACATATACAGTCCTTCACTGAATGAGGTCCTACAAATGCCAGCTCTGTGATAGCCAGAACAATTGGACTTAGAGCTACGCAGTCCTCTGTTAACAACATTCAAAATCAGAAAGCATCTATACAAATTACCACTTCCACGTATGCAGTGTCCACTTGAGATGTACCTCTTCCATAACACAATTCCGGGAGCTTCTACACACCATAGGAACAAAGCACCATTAGCAATCAGCAGGATCTAAGCTATGAAGTCCCCCACAAATCCAAACCCACAATCTAAACAAAATAAAAACACACTAATGTGGGCCAAGCCCATATCATATCCCCTTCTGAGCCCAGCTGCAGGTTACCCTAATGACTTCCATTTGCAACACATGTATAAAGGACTGGAACAGAATGAGGTCCTGTTTTCTGCCTTGGTGCAACACCATTTTTCTCTTCCTGAGATTGAATTAAGATTTAAGACAATCAGTTATTTTGGCTTAATAACTTCAGTTATTGACTTCAAAGAAACACATAACAATCCTGACACGTATCTGAAATTAAGTCCATTTTATTTGGATCAGAATACATATATTAAATGTCTTTTCCCACTGTTTATATCTGATTTTTTACTTTAAGCCAACCTCTCCCTATTAACCACAGAGATTTAGTGTTTGCTTGCTGGGTTTTGTATGGCAGCTGTCCAGGCTTTAATTCCCTCAAATCAGCTGATAACATTCTTCAAAGATTAAATCGCTGTATCACAGGAACATTGTATCAGCCTCTGGTTTTTTTGCTGGATAAGCCAAAGAGAGCCCCAGCATCTGAACAACTTCCTTCTGTTTCATCCTATAAAGTATTGACTGGCAATACAAGGGAAAGAGACAACACTCTGTAAGGTACATGAAACAATTTTCTGTAAATCTCAAACTATAATCATGGTGAAGGAAAGGGAATGCATCCCAAGGATTCAGAACGCTGCCTTCTATACTCTGTCATTGGAAAATTCTGAAGCTAAATGGCTGTTCTCTTGTCACCCACAGGATATGAATGGCTTAGTTGAGTTTACAGCAGTAATAAAGAAGAGGCTTTTAAACCAAGTGTGGACTGATGTGTACAGCAGAGTGAAAAATAAACAAACCAAAGCTGCTACATAAATCTGTCAAGCATATGGCTAAGTTATGATTTTATTTAGAAAACAGATTGTTGGAGTGAAGTGATGACAGATGAGAGTATGTTGGTCAGTCATAAATAAGAGAGTATTCTAATAGGAACTGGGCTTGTTACTGATCATCTGCTGCCACACAGATTTAGTGAGATTTAATCACATAGAAAATATGGTTTCTTAAATACATGTTGCAGCTCATTTTCCACTTTAGGTCACACAGTTGGAAAATCCACAAGCATTACTGCTCCTAAGTTCTAAGACAGCAATAATGGAGTTACATTTATGGACTTAATTAGGCATACCAGTTTCTTATAAAATGGGTAGAATTACTCCCTTCCAAAAGGCTTTCCAGCCATTCCCAGCAGCACTCTGCATATAGACGTTGGAACAAGCAAAAAGGAACAGTGAAGGCAACCCGACATCCCTTTTCTGACTCAGATTGATATCTGCCTAAATGCTACCTCACATCCAAGAGACCAGGAAGTACTTTCAAGCTCCTGCTGTTGGTTGCTCCATCTGCACTTGAATTTCTTCTGGGCAAGGCTTAAGTAGAAACCAGCTCACTCTTTTCAGGAAGGGAAACCACAGCATGCTCCAGCCAAGATCCCAAAAATGTCCCAAATATTAAAATTAAATACATTTTATGCTGGCAGTCCTTTATAGATAATGATCAAGCTGCACAAGCGAGGTAAGGGCATAATCCACAACTGTGACATTTTCTGGTAGCGATCAGGAGCAGTACCAGCACCCGAGGCTCTGAACACATAGCTTGTCACTGCTGAACTCTGTGCTAAAACACATTTGTGCTACTCTTGTTATTGGTTTCAGGAGTTACTTCCAAAAACATGAAGCTGGATCACCTATGGGATCATGTGTATGCTGCGTTCCTCCCTCCACAAATCAAAATGTTCAGAGCATATGCAAAACCTGTTCTCAGCCTTGTGTTTGTCTTTTCCCATTGTTCAAATTGGAAATTTTCTAAATTAGTTTTCTTGTTTTACATGTCAGATCTGTGTATAAGCTCTGAGGCTCTTAAGTGGCAGAAACAGATGCTGCATCTTCTCTGTAACACGAAGAAAGCACAGTATGCTCTTCCAACTTTTTTATCTGTGTGACATGAACAGCATTCAGAAGACCGTTTTTGCAGCTGCATCAGTTGGATCACATGCTGCATTTTGGTAACTAACAATTGTGTTTATGTATTAAAGCAGATACAGTGCAAGGTGTTCTTGCCCATTGCAGGGGGATTGGACTAGATGACCTTTGAAGATCTTTTCCAACTCAATACATTCTATGAATGCAGCTTATTCCAGCTGGTATTCATAAGGTACTGAAAGTGGCCAAATAGGTTACATTTCTTTGTTTGGTTTCACTGTAAGAGCAAGAGAAGCTACACAGAAACCTGTGACTGGCTCACACTGTCCCAGCATGGGGTATCTATTACTGAAAACAATTACATACAAGAGCAGACAAACAACTGATAATTACCAGGCTTTGCATGCCCATTAGGTTAAGTATTCTCAAAAGTACATTCATCTGGCATCACATTTGCATTCTGATGGCAGATGAGAGAAACTGGATATTAAATCTGTTGGTTCCCTTGGAGGGCCAACAGTAAACGGAGTCTATTAAATCACAAAAGGAGGAAAAAACTCCTAGCTATTCCCCAGGTATTTTCTGACCTATCTTCAAAACCTACCAGTGTGTTTAATATACCAAAGAGGGAGGCTGCAAGGCATCTGAGCACCATGGAAAAGGAAAATAATCAAGTGTCCTGTCGACTTGACACTGGGCAATTTAGCCTCACATTACATGCTTCACCTCACCAGATGGAAAAATGTAGTCAAAGATTTCTATAGAAGACTATGAAATCTAAAGATAAAATGAGATTTATAAATGCTAAAGTTCTTTTTATCTACTTCTTCTTTTGCTTACCATTTGTTTATTTTTAAGCAATACAAATGTGTATCTGACAATCACAATTATTTTTACTTTTTCCCAAACCTTCCTAACACACTGTATTCATTAATGTCCCACATAGAGCATCTCCTAGTTTGACTATGAAAGGCCTATGAGCTTCCTGTCAGCTCCTCTGTGAATTAATTACATGCTCCATACACACATCACTAGATTTTTTTCATGTGATATCCTGATCTATCAGGTGACATCTCCAACAATACTTCAAAGTTACTGGTACCTGGTTTTCATATGGTCACCAAGGCAAACAAATACACCATCAGTAACAAGTTTGTGATATGGACAAATTATCAAAACCTCCTCTTCTTCATGGACTTCACCCACAGACTGTTACAGTGCAAGTGATACACCAAAGGACATGCATTACGTTGAAGCTTGAAGAAAATGCCTCACTGGAGCAGACAGCTTCTGTTTTAGATGAGTGGTCTTTCCAGGCTCCAGCAAAGCCACTTCAACTTCTAGAAAAAGCCAGATCAACTACAATAGGAAGTTGAAGTTGGCCATACTAGTAAGTAATTTTGCAATTAATGCCCTAAGAAACAAACATAGAGTCAATCTCTCAGTGCCTCTCAGAAAGAGAAATACAAAAAAACACATCCTTGCACCCAGTAAGGTTGTGTCTTACAAAACCATTGCAAGATCAGTGCCAGGTCTTGCAGGCTTTTCTTAAGGTGAGTGTAGGGAAAAAACCAAACAAACTAGTGTTAAGTCTATTTAAGAGCAGCTGTTCTGAACAAAGAGTGCCAACACGGAGTACATAGCAGCATCTGGCTGGTCTGTAAACACCAGGAAAACCCAAATGCAGCCAGAGGGGATTATTTCCATGTTCAATTGTATTCATTCCAGTTTAAAGGCTAAAGCAAAAGACTGTCTACTAGACAATGACTTAGTAAATCACTTAGGGCTTGAAGGAGCCACTGGAAGCATCTTTCATTACATTCAGATGTAGTTTTGAAGTTAATAATAGCATCACAGAAACATAGAATGATTTAGGTTGGAAGGGACCTTAAAGAACATCTAGTTCCAAGCTTTTCACAGAAGCAGCACTTAGTCCCATATTCAAAGTGTCTGAGAATTTTCAGTACAAAAGCCTTGGTAACTCACTCCTCTTGAAATTTTTCTGAGCCACTTCAGTCATAATTACACTGTCATAATGAAGAGGAAAAAAAACTCTTCTATGAACTAAATTCTTGTTGTAAATTGTATTATGAAAGTGGCAATTCCCTCTGAAGTAGGCATTATCATATCTTACTGCCCACGTCAGTTCATTACAGATGCCTCAGCTATCTCAGTGGACTCTTTGCTTAGTAAATTAATGTTTTGGGATGATATTGCCAACTAGGGACTTACTATTTAATTGAATATGGAAACATTTAGACCATTAGTATACATTTTCAAGTCTCTTATGTCACAGATGTCAATTTACCTTGGGGAATGCCCTGCTTTCTTCCTTCCTCTTTTTCCTCTTTCAGCTCTTTTCCTACAGCCAACTTGTTTACTCAGTTTGGTCCTAGCCCATCCATTTGCAAGACTTTGGTGAATGATTTGCTATTTTAACCAACCTGAACTGTTTGGAGTCTACATTTCAATAAAAAAAATAGTAAAACAGCAACAAATCTCCAACAGAACAGACAAGGTCTTCCTATCCTCCCTCATAGCTGAAAGGTATCGCCATCTCAAGATGATTAAGAAATTCTAAACCTATTTAGCTCAACAATGAGATTTTCCAGGTATTCTGGATTGGTTTACCCACTAATTATTACAAGATTTCAAAACCATACATAAGACATTTCTCCATGGACAACCTCATTAGAGAATTTATAACTGAAAATTAATAAATCCTTGTTATCAAAAGGGTCAAGAAGCTAGAAGAGCACAATCAAGGAATTTCCTCATCAATAAACATTGGAAAACTTACACTAAATTCATGACACTTGCCAACATGTATTTGCCTGCATGTCCTAAAGTAATAGCAGATGTGTGAAGTCCTAGGGTGTGATCCTGATAAAACAATGAGAAATCCTTGCACAGATCGAACAGCATTAGAGAGAAAGTGTGCATAGCAAAGCACTCTGTGTTATCTCAAAACACAATGTTTGATGCTTCTTTATCTGTGTTAACACACCTTAAAATTATGCTGTTCCCCATACCATGCTCTCACCCATAGCCCTATTGGTTTGACTTTATCAGTCAGTTGGGGATTTAAGTAAATCACAGTGACATCTCCCACTATTAGGTGGAAAAGTGATGGATGGCAGGAGCAGCACCTGCAAACAAGATGGCTCACACCTTGTCAGTGCTAATCACACTTACCATCTGTCTTCCCTTTATCTAGCACAGACTCAACAGCCATCTTTCATATTGTTTCATTTCTTAATCACAAAGGAGCCTCTAATATTGTCTCCATTGAGAGCTGAAACGTTCTATAGGAAGAAAATAAAACTCAAAGATATTGATTCCTGAAATTTAACTTAGAGGACACCAAATCTCACCACTCCTAAAAACAAAATTAAAAAAAAAACCTACCACCAAACAAATAAACAAACAAAAAACCCACAAAACAAGCAAACAAACAAAAAAACCCACCCAAACTCATATTTCCTAGTTGTAACCAAGGTAAGCCAATTTCAACTAATATTCATCATCTCACTAAGTTAACAGTTATATTGAAAAACTTGTTTTCACTACTGAAACTCCCAATGTCTCCATAATGTAGAAGGAACAATAATTTCAAATATTGCCACCCTGAGCCATAGCTTTGGATAGAGAACATGAACCAAGTGTTGAATCACACTTTATGCTCTTACTACCTGAAGCTAAGGGTCACTGGGGTAAACTCTAACTGTAGTCTACATGTGAAAGTTGAGTTTCATTGCTTGGACTTTGAAAAAAAGCCTAAAAATATCAGTGTCAAACAGCTTCACATTTATTGATAGTGCTTACTTCTAGTTAAAGAATCAGTCTTTGTTCTTCATGTATTGGGAATAGGCCTTAGAGCTCATAGGTACTACTGCAGTGTAATAAACCACCATAGTAATGGTCAGCTGTAAAAATTTTTCATGTGAGTAATGATTTGCTTGTTCTGTCCCTTGGTTTATTAACACCTGCTTGGTCAACATGACCGAGATTCTCAAAGCAGAGGAACTTAACAGAAAGAACTATTTTCTTCTTAATATAACTTGGCAGTGCAGAAGAAGGTAACAGAGTACCCTAGAAATCAATAGCTCTTCAATACTTGTCTCCATGCTGCTACTGGATTTTGGCACCAGTAGCAAGTCACTCAGAAATGCAGGAAAGCTATTTCCCCAACAAGAAGATGGAGAAAAATATTATTGCTTGATTACCTCAGAAACAGGCCATGAAAGTAAATTCATGCTTGCATAGTACGTTGAACACAGATGGGGGAAAAAAAAGGCTATGGGAGAGTAGCCAGCAGCATAGGTGTGATTTCACCTGAGCACTGCTTTAAAAAGGCCATCACTGTCCAAACTTAAATTAATAATACTTATTAGAATGAAACAATAAAGATATAAAACTTTTCTTCAGTGGCAATACATGACTCCCACTTAATTCAATGTCATTTAGCTTATGTCACTGAATAGAATGTGACTGAAGTGTCAGCCTTGGACACCATCAACCTTGTGAAAGGCCACCTTTACAAAAAGGGCAAATCAAGCTACAAGTCCCTGAGGATACTGTAAGTTGCTGTTTAAATTCTCTAAGTACTAGTAAATAATGTCAGACTATGTTGCCTTTCCTGAACAGTTTGCCCTCAGTTTATTTTTTAAAAGGCTTAAACCAATGTACCTTTTATCCTCTTTTCTCTCAGAAGGATAAGACAGGTTCTAAGTTTTCAGATTTAGGGGTTTTTTATTCCTCTAGTCTCCTTAGTTTTAAATTGGCCAAAGTAGGCCACAGCTAAAGGGGAGCGAGAGCAGAAGTCATTATGGATATCGTGAAGACAAGAATTTTGGAGTTATTTAAACCAGAATGCAATGGAGGTTGTTTAAGTGACAAAACAAAGCAAAGCTATGGAGGAAGAAAGTTAAAAATGCACCTTAGCATTCTTTTGAGTCTGGCAGGAAAGGTGCAAAATTGGAGTTGGGACACTGTGAAATACCACATAATCTGAAGCTTAGAGAAAAGACTGTCTCATTACAGAATTTTAACGGGCCAGTAACCTTCTTGATCACCTGATTGTTTCTACTACTAAAATATTATTTAGTTCAGCACTAAGAATAAAATTTGATTTAGCACAGCACTAGAAGAGCAATAAGCAATTTGATAAAATGTCAGCCTTGTTCAAATGTTCTTGCTGTAAAAATTGAGTACAAATTATCTCGACTCTGCTACCCTCATATTTATACAGACTTTTTTTGTGTTTCCTGGATTTATGGATATTATCAATCAATTGCTATAATAAAATAACAAATAAGAGAAGTTCAAATAACCTAAACTCTGAACTCTGGGGCTCTTTTAGGAAAAAATTTCCTGATTATCAAAAATAATTGATTATTCACTACCACAATTTCACACTAGTCACTGTATTCCCATGACTATCATTAGAATAAAGACATTAAAGATACTACAGACAGACAACAAACTCTCTCAACACTCAGTAAAATATCTCCGACCCCCAAATTTGGTTCAGAAATACCATAGTTACAGTTTATACAAAAATCTCCCCTTTCTCACAATATCAAAGTTTTACAAGTTTATAGTCCAACCTTCATTCATTTCTAAGAACAATGTTATTTTATACTTAGACACAGGCCCACCTCTCAAGCCTGTAAAGGTCCCTCTGGATGGCGTTCCTTCCTTCTGGCACATCAACTGCACCACACAGCTTGGTGTCATCTGCAAACTTGCTGAGGGTGCACTCAATCCCACTGTCCATATCTCCTACAAAGATGTTCAATAGCACTGGTCCCAGTACTGATCCTTGAGAAACACCACTCCTCACTGGTTTCCACTTGGACAATGAGCCATTGACTGCAACTCTTTGAGTTCGACCATTCAACCAGCTCCTTATCCAGCCAGTGCTCCATCCGTCAAACCCATTCTTTTCCAGTTTGGTGACCAGGATGTCATGCAGGACAGTGTCAAATGCCTTGCACAATTCCAGGTAAATGATGTCAGTTGCTTTTCCTTTATCCACTGATGCTGTGAATCCATCATAGAAGGCCACCAAATTGGTCAGACATGATTTGCCCCTGGTGAAGCCATGTTGGTTGCCTCCAATCACTTTAATATCATCCTCCATGTGTTTTTTGCTGCATCTTCAGGAGGATCTGCTCCATGATTTTGCCAGGCACAGAGGTGAGACTGACTGGCCTGTAGTTTCCTGGATCTGGTTATGTTCCCCCTTCTCCAGTCAGTGGGAACTTCACCAGTCTGCCATGAGCTTTCAAATATGATGGACAGTGGTTTGGCAACTTCATCTGCCAGTTCTCTAAGGACCCGTGGGTTGATCTCGTCAGGTCCAGAGTCATGTGCTTGCTATACTCCTTCTTGGATGCCCTGTGGATAGTAAACTCCACCATTTCATGGTCAGTGCATCCAAGGCTGCCCTTGAGCACCACATTACTCACATCATTGGTGAGAGCAAGGTCCAGCATGGCTCCACAAAGTTCAGGGATATTTCAATACATTTTGATGGGAAGGACAGAAACACTTCAGACTTTTCTGATCATCAGCAAGTTAAGAGGAGATAAACTAGTCCATGGGATGGCACAAGTTGTGTCCAGGGCTGGCCAGCATTCAGGGACTCTGAGGTTTGTCCTTGATCCCAGAGGCACAGCAATGGGCAGGAGGTACCACATTATTTGTGCCTCTGCACACAACCCTCCCATGTGGCCAGTTGCAAAGAACACAATGAATAATTAACTTGTACTCTAAAGGAGAGAAGATAATAGGATAAAGGCACAAGATACTCAATCCTTATTTTATAAAGGCATTTAATACTGCTTCACAGGAAGATATAATTCCTTGTTGCTTGTAAGTCATCTTCAAATAATTGTTGCAAATAGCAGTGATAAAATGGCTTCAGTGAAGTGACCAAAGAGGCAACAAGTATGTGAATTAAGGAGAGAAATCAGTCAGTTTCTTAAGGCTTAGTGCTCCCATCCAAGCTTACAGCAGTATTCCATATTTATCTATCATTTACATTCTGTGACCTTCTTTAACTCTCACACCCATACAGAGTCAAGACAAATAGTTCTAATTTCTCTAGCTCATTAAAAAACAAAACCTAAATCTTGGCCTTTTGGTCCAACTCTTTGACAAGATTTTAAAAGTCCAACATTTTCAGGTTCAAAGCTCTAAATATTTCGCTGTGCAGAACAACATTATGACACGGGAAAAAAAACCCACAAAATTTGCCTTTCCCTATGCATTTTAATAACTAGCAGTTTCTATGAGGCTCTTCTCGGAGGCAATGTCCTGTTAAAAAGGGGATAAATTTAGTCTAAAGATAATTGTTTGGAAACACAAAATATTCAGTAGCGATGAACAATTTTTGCCTTTCAGATGTTTTGCATGGCTGCTTCTTCTTTTTTGACCTGTATATCCTATATTTTCCATCTGTTCAAGCCACAATTTCCAGTCCACTGGAGCAAAAGCAGTGGTAAAAGCATTTTGCCAGCAGCCCTTGGCCTCACTTTAAGAATACAGTTCCAAGTCTTGCTGCCACTCAAGGTAGAACTTCTAAAATTAAGAGACTGTTTCAAAATAAAAATAAATATAATTTTTCTCACAAAAGAGGAGGGAGGGCAGCTATCCTTTATTAGAGAGGAAATCAGAGTGAGAAGAGATCAGACTGATGCAGCACATGCTGTCTTTATTGATATTTACAGTACAGGAAAAGAAATCACAAGGACAACATCCATTACAGCACACAGCCACCAGCATTCCACTTGCTGTCTCAAGAAGCAGCGCTGCCATTGCAATTAGAGGATGCAGCATGGAAGGGGCCACTATTCCCAGCACTAAGGTTAGAGAAGGGGAAAGGAAAAAGGGGTCGATTCACTGACTTGCTTAAAGTCACTCTGGAATCTTACACTACAGTTTAAACTAAAATGTGGCTTACAGGGTACCCAATGTGTATCTACAAGAAGAAATCTGAGGTCCTCAGGATATGGCAACAGCAGTACTAGCTATATTAGACTCTTATTAGCCAGCTGCAACAGATATCCATAGAATTCATATATGCTCTTCACAAACTAAGCACCTAGAGCAAGTTTTTACCTACAGACTTGGGGATTCCTTTCCAAACCTTGGAACCACAAAATTGCAAAGAGGCTTCTTAGAGCTACGTCCTGTTTCTGAAGGGGTCTGTCAAAAACCAGTCTGATGAAACAAGGCATTTCCAAAGGAGTTACTTACTCTATAGCCCTTAGAAGAAAACTGACCCCATTGTGCATTTTAATGAGCAGTCCTGTGTTTTTCCCCATCTAGTTTATATTGCATAAAGGCATATTTTTTCTCCATTTAGAAGTACACAAAACTGGACATTGCTTGGTGACAATCCACACACTGTAAAGGAAGGAAAATACTGAGGGACCTTCTGTGTAACAACTGAGGCCAGAGACTGCTCTTCCTCTCTTCAAACTGCAGCGTTTTTCCCTAAACTCACCATTTCTGTCCAAGTGCACAAGGTCTGTTATCCTTTCCTAGCTAGGCATTATGATCAAACATTTAATATGTCATTTCTGCTTCTTTTTGCTCCGTCTCAGCCAGCAAGACCTTTAACACGTCTCTTCATTCCCTCATATTTACAGGTTCTAACAGAATGAAGTTTCTTTCAATCTACCTAGACCCAACGTCTGTACCTCTGCAAACCAAGGGATTTTATAGTTCTAGAGAGTTAAAATTCCATCAGGTCACGGAAGAGGTCTCTGATAGCTTTCACATACTGCCAGCTGGAGAGTCTGTTCCCAAATCAGAACAGGCAGCGTATCACTAATGCGAGATGGTTCGGGTTGAACAACCTTTTCCAGATTATTTTGTCATGGCTAATGGAGCTACTAGACAGACATGTAAGATTTCCAATCCCAAAATCAGCCCTTGTTTTAGTCAGAGGTCCTTTCAGCATGTCACTTGGAGTGACATTCACTCCTAAAGAGAGGGCCATGAAGGAGGCTTTAGGATCTTGTCTCCCTCTGGGATTACTGGAGATCCCAATGTAAAAAAGAATTTAAGACAACGCATTTAACTATGCTCAGTTCTTTCTCTTAGCTGTTAGGTACTGTAACAGGAAAGGTTTGGAGACTTGCAAATACAAGACAAGTCTTAAACATAGAGATACTTTATTATATGGCTAAGCTGATTTCTTAACTTCTTAAGCCCCCCACACGCAAACACCCCTGCAGAACAAGCAAGAGTGGCGGGTAAGGGGTTAAGGCTTACACTTCTCTGAAGGCAGGATCAAGTCCTCCAGAATTCCAGGGCTCTAGGGACCACACACATCTATCTCCAGGAATTTCCAGAGATATGACAATCCCAATGGAAGGAAATGTAGCACTCCTCCTTCTTTCTTCCTTTTTCCTTTGGTTCAGTAGCCCCATTTTCCCATCAGGGTGCCTTTGTTCTCTACTCTGCTTTGAAGGCCAGCTGCAAGCTACTCTTGTTGTTTGTACCTCCCTCTTATCAGCTTTCCAGCTGCCCAACAGCTCATTCCCAGTAAACATTAGGATTGGAGAGAAGGTCATCTTGACCCAACAAAGTTGTAAAGGAGCCAAAGGAAACCAAACAACAAGAACCACCTGGCCTTCAGAGATCATCTAGTAATTTTCCATTCCCTTTGCAGGTGCTTTTTCCCCTTGCAGCAGAAGATACATATATAAATCAGCAACCACCAGAAACTGAATTAGCAATATACATGTCAGAGGAATGAAGGCAGAAATAGACACTACAGTTCTGGCCAAAAACACAACCAAAGTTCAGACATGCTGTAGCTGTGTCAAAGACAGACAGGCAATGATGCTTCAGAAGCACAGTGAAACTACTTTGATACTGTAGGAGATTATAGTCTAAAAGGCAGTTACTGTTAGAAAAGCAGGTCAAGAGAAATCAAAACTCATGAAAGTGATACAATAACAGCAAACTGTTACAGAAGTTTACATTTTTAGAATGTAAGAGCAAATTGATGTTTTTGAAGAACAAACCAAAGTTTTCATTTTGAACTCATTTTTGCTGTCTATTTGTAGCTTCATTTGGTTTGGTACCTTAGATGTCAAAATAAAAAGCTAAAATTCAAACACATTGCTTTCTTTTTGTTCCAGAATGTCAATTTTAAAGTCATTCATGTAAAAGTTCAAGTGTTCGGTTTTCATCCTAAGCTGAATAAAGTAAGGTTTTTCAAAACTTTCATAAACCTACATAAAATGCAATTATCATGGTTATAACTAGCTGTCCTTTCAGATGATCACAGCTCACAGAATTATAGATTTTTTGAAGTCAGCTTTTTAGAGAGTAAAAATAATGAAAGCTTTTTAGTTTTACACTCTCTCAGTCAAAAAGTGCTTTTAATGTTTATATTTAAAGTATTATTCATACACAGTAGGAGTTTCAATGTGTGTCACAAGTAATAACCCTTCAAAGTCATTGGTATAGAGAAAGACATAAAGGCATCCCTGAACACTTTCTATGAAAATCTCAGATTTACTGTTTTTAGATAAGTCATAGAATTGAATAAAGGAAATTAAGACAATGGATTTTATAAACTATCGAATAAAGTTAAACAAGGAAGGCGTATTTAAAAAATTAAGAAACAGCAAAAGTTAAGAAATAGCTGTGAAAAGTTTACCCGAGCCAAACAAAATTAGGAACAAGCCTATCTCTAGGAAAGCAGGAGAGAACAGTACAACAGACAGGAAACATTATCAAGCAACTAGCCTAAATCACTGGAGCTTGCTTCTCATGGAGCTAACGCTGCTGAAGGATGAAGTATCATCAGTTAAGTCAGGCACGGCAGGAAGACTGCAATATTAACCACACGACCACCAGAGAGGGCCTGAAGACCACCACAGTGCTCAACTGAGCATGCTTAGCAAGGGCAGAGACTATGTTAATGAATATGTATAGCAGATACAGGAAGCAAAATAAAGATGTGTGAGCTTAGCCTAATAAATTACAACTGGATCCCTGACTTGCTGTGCACGTTAGGTAGAGCAGCCCCCCCATGCTGCCCAGATATGCAATAAAGAATACCTGCTTAATAACATTTGATTGTTATTGAGTTTCTTCATTTCAGAATCAGAGAATGTCAATGTGGAAAGGACTTAAAATTTATGCAGATTGACTCAGAACATGAAAACCTGATTTGTAAGGAGAACAAATATCCTCCTGTTGCTTGCTCTCAACTAGACGTAGGGGCAATAGCTGTCCCTGGGTCAACCACTAAGTGCTGTGGTTATTGAGTTTATGTATCACAGATTTGCAAAGGAAATATTGCCTAATTTTATGGCAAACCCTCCCTCCAGAAATATTGCACAAAAGTCCTTAGAAAGAGAGGTAGGGAGAGGGGGAAATAAAAAAATTACTAGTTTGAGACCTTACTACTTATGTTAGTGGAGCTAAATCTGCCTCACTCTTTACTCCAGGATGAGGTATACGTCCAAGTTCAGTAATGTTGCCTCATTTGTTCCATTTGAAGAACTGAGACCTGAAACATACCTAGGTGACTTCAGCCAGAGATTTTTGGATTTTGAGATGTATAACTACAAGGAAAGGAGAGCATATTCTGCTTCAAGTCAGAGTAGGATGCAATTTCTTAGGTAAAGGCATCAAGCACCTCTAGTGTGCCGCACAGCAGTTGAGTGACATCTTTAAGAGTTATGTCTGAGGTTCTACTATACACCTCTCCTACTGGAAGTGTGTCCTGTGAGCTCTGGCACCAATAATCATTTGTAGGACAAACACCCAAGACAAGCCATTCTCAATCTCATACACCAGGGAATGACACTTACCTCCAGGAGTAAAAGAACTGACATGAGTCACTGGTAAGGGATAAAAGAATGAAGTCAGCTCTACACACACACATCTGCCACACGTCAGCCTCACGGCCCTGGCTTAGAGCACTGCTATACAGAGTGCAAAGCTTGAAAAGAGAACTGGACAGTCTCATTTGCCTGCTTTTAGTTTGTCACAGTACATACTGTACTGGTAGTCTTCTTTGCTGCTCTTTTTTATATTATATTGGTGTTTATAAAGAGCTGTAGTAATACTCCAGTGCTTGGGAAGCAACAAAGTAGATCAATTCAGTACTTGATGTTACATTCAAAAAATAACTTCCACCACCCTCAGGTGTTTTTCTTTTTCAGAAATGGTTGGTATATCAATGATGCTTAGGAACATCAAGCATCCTATAAAACAAAACTTAGCTTAGGATAAGTTGGGGGAGAGATGACTAAGCATAGAAATCCTACTTACATGTCTAATTCTTGCACATTCCCTGTAAGTACCATTGCGGATTTGATCTTTACTAAGCTTAATGTGAGTTCAAGGAGAGATTAGGAGCACTGCAAACTCCAGCTCAGGGGACTTTAAATGTTATCTCCTATTAGCACGTAGATAAGTGTCAGCTCAACTATTTCAATTTTATAAGTACTCAAACAACAGCATCAAGAAAAGGCCCTTCTCACTGAAAGAGATCACAGCGCTTAGTTCATACAATATTGGGCCACACAGTGGGGGAATGTTGAGTCAACCAACTGCAGGACTTTCACTGCAGAGCAGCAATTGAAGCATTGTTAGGCAATTTACACCTGAGAAAGTGACTTCCCATATAAGAGTAGAAAAAACAAAAAAAGTAAGCACAAAACAGCCTTACCTCAGTGTGAACTGATCTTCTGTTGAATTTTTAGCAACAGATACCAGGAAAGTCAAAATGTCGCCTTGCTTGACAGTCTTGGGTGTGTACTGGATGGCAACATTATTATCCAATCTCATTTCACTTAAAGAAGGGACAGCATGTGTCTGGTATAGGAAAACACTTCCAATCCTCTGCAGCGGAGGTCCCGACTCATCAATGTCATTGTGGCCTGGTCGGATACCATTACTTTTCCTTACATCCTCCTTGGTGCATTCCCCTTTCTCATCTCCTGGTTGTATGACATAGTAAAGCTCCACAGGGCTCCCTTCAGACTGATCCATTGGTTTCCTACGGCCAGCAACAACCGTGGGGGGGTTAAACCAGCTGGGCAGGAGCTCCAGCTCTGCCACACACAGCCCCAGGTCCCCTTTCAGCCTGCAGCTGCCTCTGACCTCGCGCGTCTCTCGGAAGGCAAAGACCCGCAGGCAGGGCAGCTCTTCTGTGCTGCTGTAGTCATCCCAGTCCCTGCCCATGACATAGAACAGGACCTGCACTTTGGGCTTGCTCAGATAAATTTTGTCACTCATTATGAAGGCCTTAAGTTTCCAGTTAAAGGAGAATTTGTTAGTAGATTCGAATGGATTTGAAGACAACATTAAGTCCTGGGGCACTATTTGTTCAATTGAAAAAGGTCCATAGCTGGCATTTAAGATAGGTGGCCTCTTGGATTTGTAGATCAGAAAGGATTCCACTCGGGACTGCAAGCTAGAATTCCTCATAATATCCTGGTTGGCTTCCTTAAGGAAGAAGGAAACATCTGCATTGTGGATACGATAGGTCACAGGCAAGTAAGTTGGCAGTAAAGAAAATCTCCGTATACTCTCCAGGATTCCTCGACTCTCTGTCACTGTTGGAAGGAAAGGAGAGTTTAAAAGATCAGATCTTCAAGTCATACTGTGATATAACCTTGTTGATTTTACTGAAGGATTGGCAGGCCTGTAGCTGACATTAGTGACAATAACAAGCATCATCAATCCATGCAGAAGTAGCCTAGGTAGATGAAGATTTACCTAATTAGTTTGGAAAATAACAGTCCATGATAGGTTCCACATGGCAGCTAGATTAAAAGAAGTAGTTTGTGTGGGTTTACCCAGGCCAAAAATCCCACCTGCCACTGGCAACATACATTTACAAGCAAAATTAGCCAGTCACCATCTGCAATGTAAGATCCCTGCATGGGCACATTTTACAAGGGATTTGATCACCAAAGCAAGCTGCAACCATACAGGAAACTAATGCAATGATTTCACATCAAGTGCTGCACATAGATCCCTCAGAGTTCACTTCAACCTTCTTTTCAGAACCTTCAAGCATACACAGACATTAAGTGCTTTCCTGCACAAGGATGAATTGCACTTTAAGAATAGTTAGCACAATAAGCATTTACACAAAAGGTCCTTTATAACTGTCTGGTAGGCTAGAGAATTTCAAAAGGAGCTTTATTTGCATCCAATTTACAGATGAAGCAAAATAGAAGGGACTATGAAAAGAGGTTTTTTTCTGTAAATAACTACCAAGATTCCTTCCACTGTTGTTGCCTAACCCTACATTGTCCCTTAACACAACTGCATTATCTGCAGGCTGCGCATCACTGCACATTCAAAGAACATTTTCAATGACGCCAAGCCTCTCTTACTGCAGGATATCTATTTTAACTGTGCCACCAAGCCATTACCTGAGGCAGGCTATCATATTAACAAATAAGCTCTCTGTCCTTTCTAGGAACTATCAGTTCCAAAGAGCAAAGACATATACTGTTAACAAAATACAGATACAAATACAAAATGTCCTTTCCTGTTTGAACACTTGACCTTGGTGCTTAGATCTTCATGATCTAATTGTGAAATAAATTGCATTTTTTTTTCTATAGCAAATGCAAATCCTTATATTTATTCAGAAACGTGACAAACATTTACCAGTGGTGACATTCAAGGGTAACCAGTTTCCCAAGGTCTAGTCCACAAATGCTTTTATTAGTCCTTAATTTTTGTTTGGTATCCACGCTACATATTTATTTACTCATCAAGTGCTGAGGTGGCCTAAATTGCTGTCAGATACTCATAACCATCAGTCCTCTGATTATGTACTTCACAGAACAGGACAGAAGCGATGACTTATCTTCAAATCCTGTGGGAAGTTACTATTTCTAAAATCCTCTGATTTCAGACCACAGCTCTTCACCAAAAATTATCCAGAAAACACTTCTCACAGCAACAATTATCTTATCAAGCTATGGCTGTTTGCCCAGAAAGGGGAATTTGCTTTTGTGGGAGATGATGCCACTCTGATGCCCATAACCAGCACATCAGCCAAGGCATCTCCACACCAAAGCAGGGAATGCCAGAGATTTCACTCTGACATAGGTTTTTTCCTGTACTGCTGTACCTGGCCAACAGATAAGGGCATTACAATTTATTGCACCTCACCTTTTGTCTGTGTAGACTGCAAATGCGACAGACTATTTATATAAGAGCATCATGTACAATTACAAGGTTCTGATCTCAGCCTGTGATCCAGATGCTAATGCAATATGTAACAATAAACTGGATCAAAGAACTTTCTATACTGAAAAGCAAAACCAGACAGCTATTTAAACAAATCCAAACAAAACAATGATCCAAAACTCAAGACACAAAGCCCAGGTAAGGGCCTCATACATCTGCAAGAGGGCACAGGTCTCCCTATGGAAGGGGCCAGGAAGAAAGACTGCAGAGAAGAGTTTCGCAGTTCTGGAAATCTCTTGATGCATCTTGAAAACCTGAAATTCCTCTCCAAATAAATAATTAAAATAAAATCTTACTTTTAAAAGTTTAATGTCATCTCTTAAACCTCTCCTGGAATTAGAAATAAATTCCACCTCAACAATCAGAAAAATGGCCTCAGCACACATCATCATAGGAAACAGTAAATTGCAACAGCAGCAAAAGAACGACACACTCAAGGCTTTTCGGCTTCTTCTTAGTCAAGTTACTCTACTGCAGAGATGCTTTGCATGCAAACACACCCTTTATTTTAGCCTTGGTATTTTCCACACTCAGCTCCTACTCTCTCTCCAGATATTCAAGAATAGCAGATCAACTTTTTAAAGACCTTTTTGTAGATAATTCCCTAACAAAAATTTCTAACAACTTTAAATGGCTTTGCTAGTACTTAGAGTTGCAGGGATGCATCCCTTCTATCCTGGCCTGAGGCAAAATCTGTTCTGCTCTTGTACTCCTCAGATCACCCAGCCCATAACACTGTTCCTCCATCTAAAGTACCATTTATAGATTCCATGCTCATTTTTAACTGCCCCCAACAGCTTGGCAAAGCACCATTAAACATAGTGAGGCTTCAAAGAGGCAACTTGGAGGAAAAAAGCTCAGGGTACTCAATTTTTTATTTCCCTTATTTTGGTTGCAGCTCCCTCCCTTGCATTCCACAGGGAGAAGTACAAACAGAGTGTTTCATCTCATATTTTTTTAATCATTCATTTTAGTGCTTAATTATCCAAGGGATTCAAAATCTTCCTTCTGTATTTCCCATCTCCACACGATAATGCTCTTCAAAATCTGTAAATCAATGATGCTTACAAATAAGAGAGTAACCAAAAAAGTCCAAAAAACGATGAACCATTTATTTAAAAAAGGAAACAATCTCATCAGATAGAGCAGTGTCCACTGGTTTTTAAATTTTTGGTCAATGACAAACTGGTCTGGTCACTGTTGCATTGTGGACATGCACTGAATATGAATGGGCTTCTGCTGTAAGCTGACAGCAGCTTTCCAAACAGCCGAAGGCCACACATTCAAACAATTTTACACTTTTATCTGGGCAGAGTTATAATCAGCACAAACAGAAAAAAATTCTCAAAAACTTCACTGAGCTCCACAGTACCATCTGGATTTTTGACTGTAAAAATTTATGAAGGATTCTGAAGGATAGGAAATTCAAAACAAAACCAAACCAACTATCAGCATCCTTAATTGCAACCATGACTATTTTGGTAAAATTATGCATGTTTCTACAACAGCAAAATAGCAGAAGATCGCAATTTTGCATGTTATTGCATAAGACCTGGTATAAAAGTCAAGTTTTAAAGATTTTTTTGTATCCTTTGCTATCTATACAAGATTATTCCAGGGGACCACAGCAAACAGTGATTCACAGCACTACTGAATACCAACGGGCTGACCCTCAACTGGAGTAAGCTCCTCCACTGCAAGGTCTGGTGAAATCAATCTATTGCAACAGCAGAGCAGCATTACAGTACTCTGGATTCAGGAGATGATCTTCAACAGTTCAAAGCAAACCAATGAAATCTAATTTTGTTGCTGTGCTTATGCCAGGAGCTATTATTCCTCAGTCCTTTACAGCTAGATCTGTATTTGACCTCTCATGCTGTGAATGGGTTGTTGAGGATTTCAATCGGTGGCCACCTGGGAAGAGATGCTGTAATAGGGTGGTTTTCTTTCCTCTCTCTTTAGTAAATCCTTCCCTGACTGACACTGTTTAAAAAAATACTTGTCTTTGATGGAAGCAGCAAATTCTTTGCAGGTCACTGAATTTGAAAAAATACAAGAAAAAAAGCAGTATATTGACAAAACCTGAGCATATGATATATTCCCAAACATGTCATTATAAACATGTTGCATTTACCTTCCAAAACATTATACTGCTTTCTTCATTAGGCTATTAACTTTCTACACAGTCTGGCTAAAAATCTTAAATCTTTATTTCCTTAATATCATTTAACAGCAACTCTCAGTCAGTGACAAAAACCACCATTCATAGCTCAGTTTTACTGCAAAGTTATTGACCCTGGCTTCAGAAAAGTGAAGAAGTCTGCCAGACCACCAACTTCATTCGTTATTGCCAGGTTCTTGTGACTTTATTACTTTAACAGTTACCTTAATTTTTAAATGGTTTAAGCCACAAACATCCAGCAGTTAAGAGGAATTAAAAACTCTTCCAATCCATTATATAACCCTACAATTAAAAAAATCGTGCCTTTTTCTTATATATTGAAGAGAATAACTTCTTCGAAAAATTGCCTTTCCAGCTGCAAGCTCATACTAGTAAATGCAATAGATGAACTTCGTTGCTGCATCTTGACAATTGAGAGTGTTGTTAATTTTGCTCATCTAAAACTAATGAGTGGTTCATTGGTCCCACTTTGCAGAGGGGCTCAATTACAGCACATAGTGAGGATGCACTGGAGATGCAACACGCTGTGAAGAGCATCAACAGCTCAGATGCACTGGAGGGCAACAAATGAATCAGCAACAGGAATCACCACACCAGCAACACATGATCAAAAACCTGTAAAGCCACCTATCTGACTGCAGATGATTTTCCCTGAGCCACACACCTACTCTGTGCAGTAACAGAGCCAGGAAAGTATTTTAGAATCACAGAATCATAGAATAGTTTGGATTGGAAGGGACCTTAAAGATCATCTAATTCCAACTCCCCCCTGCCATAGGCAGGAACACCTCCCATTACATCAGACTGCTCAGTGCCTTGTCCAGCCAAGCCTTAAACACCTTCAGAGAGGAGACATCCACAACCTCTCCGGACAACCTGTTCCAGTGTTTCACCACCCTCACTGTAAAGAATTTTAATAGCTTTATGATAACACTTGAATCTATCCCACAGTTTTTGAAACTGAAAATTGCAAGCCAGAGACACTCTTGAGGAAGAAATGTAATCAATAGCTGCAAGACAAATTTTCTGCTAAGTTGACCTATATTATATACATCCAAAAGCAAACTGCTTGGTATCCTGTTGGACAGGATAGCTTTCTTAACTACTTAGCATCTTGTTTAGCATTATATTATTAAATTTTCATTACTGCTGCAACTAGAAGCCATAATTGAAATTAGAAGGAGCAGTATTTGACTGTAAGAAACTACAGTTCAAGTTAAGGTTTTAAGAACAGCAAACTAATGCCAAAATAGTGATGTTAGTTACCAAACGCTATGAAGCCATGTGCATTCAGGGTTAGATATCAGATATAAATCACTAATTACTCTTTGTAGTCAGTATACAATATGAAAAATAGTTTCTGATATCACAGAAGCAATCCACTATCTTAAGAACAGTCATTACCTGCTGCTTCAAAGGCAGGATAATAAATTGAAATGAACCTTAGTTTCACAAGGCAGTATGCAATCTGACAGCTTATTTTGTAGTGAATTTTTTTGCATCTTTTGAAACATATTTCATGGGTACATGACATATTACTGTATCCTTAGAATTCTCTCTGTTCTTCACTAAATAAACCAGTGTATTCTTTCAACTTTCTCAGAAGTGTAACAGTCAAAAGAGTTAAGAGGATTGAAATTATCATTTTATGGCTAAAAAGTATTCCACCCCCATCCTTTCCAAGCAAACTCTGAAGGGCATGAACTCTTGAACTCAACTAGCATGAATTCAGCTAAATCCAGTGAAAGTTTTTGCTCATGCAAATCTCCAAACTCTTATTCAGATTCCACCTTTCCTAATGATCTTCTTACACCTATTTAACTGTGGTTTCTAGGTGAGCTGATACTGATACAGATGCTACAGTGTTTGACACTCTGTAAACAGGTAGAAAAAAAGCTAAGCTGGAACTTTCTGGGTTTTTTCTGCCTGACAAAGTCTCCAGTGTTTTACTGGAAGTTTGTTCTGTCCTTTTTAAGTCAGTTTCACATCTCACAGATTATAAAAGTCATACTAAAATCTGCCTCAACTAATACCTTGTTTTCTTGAAGTCTAACTAGAAATTGCAATGCTATACCTGGTGCCACAGTCAGAATTCTCTGAGGAGGATGCCATAAATTGTGAAGCCAAGGACTGGCTAATTGCACGAAAGTTTCTCTTGGAGAATGTGGAGGATGTTTGAAATTCATCAGCAATAAAGACTGCAGGGGAGCTGCACAAGCAGTACTGAGAGCTCAAGATTATTTTTCCCTACCCTGTAATTATCTCAGATACTTAAAAATCCCTGCTACTTGGACAAGAATAGTTTTGCATTTTAGTCCCACTGAGAAGCTTTGAACAGAAGATTTACAAAAGATTTTAGAAGTGTGGCTGAAAAATATACAATAGAAAGCTCAGAAATAACAATCCTATCTTTAAAATAAATTACAGAGATATCTTTTGCCAAGCAGGTCATCACACTTCTAAAGAATAAACTGAAGTCTCTGTCACAGTAAGCTCTTACAGGCGGGTTCTCTGAGCATTCAAAACAATTATGAGTGTCTCAGTTCATATTCAAACATGTGAATCTATATGCGTGTTTCAAATACTTTAATTCATTTTTAGCATCTATGCTTGTGTGCAGTTAAAAGCAAATCCTACAGCAAGCAAACGTGTTTATGCAGCAAAGCTGTATATGTTAAATCTGTACCAAATGCTACAATTGTATCATTGATTGATACTTCACATCCCTGCTTGTAAATAACAGATTAAAAGATTAAGTTCTCTGACTGAACGTCTACAGAACAAGAAGCAGAATCTACTTGGTAGAGTAAGACACAATAGGATTTGTCTGCAAGCAAAAACCAGCAGGGAGGCATTACCTATCTTCAGTTGCATTGGGAACAAACATTAGCCATTGCATTCTATTCAGTGAGGCTTATTCATAGAACTGATGCTGCAATTCAGTAACCTGTGTGAATTTTTCAGCTGCCCACCTAAGTGATCAAAACCAAAGCTCATCCAAGATGAATTTTTTTTTCAACTCATCATTGGAAAATGAAAGTAAAGAACACCCCCAGAAAATAATAAAACCTTAAGAAAACTTTGTGTCCTCTTCAGAAGTTAAAAAAAAAAAAAAAGGAAAGCCTCCAAACCTTTCTTCTGAAGTTCCATCTTAGATTATTAATAATGTTTTCATGGGAAAGCTATTCTGGTGTCCAATTTTTTCCACAGCCTTTCTACTAAAATGGCATGTAAAGTAAGTACTGTAAGGTTTTGGGGTTTTTTCAGTCTAATACAAGCATGATAAAGCCAATTCATTTGAAGCCTGATATCAGCCTCTCATTGTGAAGCAGCATTTTTGAACATCCCAGCTGTCCTGTTCAGTTAATAATCAAATCACAGGGTAAATGGAGTAAACAGTTGAGCAAATATTTCCATGCCTAGTTGCCATGATCCACAAATCACCACCAATTTATGTTATTACAGAATAAAGATAAGGACTAAACCTGCATTAGGAAGACAAGGAATACACAATTCAGGCTGAACTGGAAAGCACTGATCACTTAATCGGATTTACATTACTATTTATTATTTTACAATTAGGCTAAGCTTTTTTCTGTATCTATGCATGAGTCTACAAACACTAAAATCTCTTTCTTGGTCAATGAAAAATGGTGTGAGTTGCTCAGATAAATCACAGAACATGCAGACTTTTATTGTTGGCCACTTTAGGAAATATCCAGGAAGTAATCATCCAAGAGAAACCACAGGAAGTGAAGGAAAGCAAAAGCATTAAAAGGACACATTAAAAGTGTCCTCCCAAATGACTTACGGTTCACAGAGGTGCCATGCACAAAATTTAAAACTTGAGGAATTTGAATTGTATAAATATCAGTAGCATTACTGATATGTTATTCATGGAAAGTGAAGGACATCACATATCTTAATTTCAAGATCTTACTCTTTCAACTGAAGACAAAAAAGATTCATTGCTAATACCTTGGCAGAAGATACTTGTAAGAGGTGAAGAATCTCATCTACTGTGCAGACTATGACTCAGCAGCAGAGCAGCAGCTGGCACAGCTGCAGCAACAGACAAGGGCTCTATAGGAGTCTGGTGCTCGAGGTGGGGCAGAAGTTAACTACAGCCCTTAGGTCTGGTATGTGATAAGGGTCCTGACAAATCTGATGAATAATTGTAAACCCACTGGTATAAATTGTGAGCAAGCCTTTATACACATGCTAGTAGGAGCTATCCCCCATGCTGCCCAGCACTGCCACAAAGAATGCCTGCTTGATAACACATTTGTTGCTGTTATTGAGTTTTCCTGCATTTCAGGTGCGTCTCAACCTTTATCATAAAATTAAGTTATATTTTTGTATATTCAGTCTCTTTCAGACTGCTATTACTCCTCTGCTGCAGCTCCTTCCTCAACACAAAAGAACTAAATTCTGTCTGTTACTGTAAAACAAGCTAATGAATGGGGGTGGGAGCAAATGAAAACCAGAATGCAGCTCGGTCAGGATGCCCTGGTTAGGATCTGCTAACTCTAAAACAGGATCAGACAGGACAGAATGCAGACACCTAACTGCAAAATGAGAAAACAAGATGCTGCAGCTGTGCTCCTTAATTATGGACCACAGAAACTTGAGGCATCAGCAGGTGCCCAAAAGTGAAAAGTGCAACTCTGAGGAAGGCTTCAACATGAGATGGCAGTCACAAAGCGACCACCGACCCATTTCTTCAAGACTGATTGAGACTGTGCAAGAGGGCAGATCCCAAAGCAAGAACCTGTAAAGAGTTTCATGAATATACACGTATCTCCTAATAAATGCTGACAATTTCGGGACCTGGGTGCACACATATGGAAGAGCTACCCCCCATGTTGCCCAGCACTGCAATAAAGAAATACTTGCTCAATAACGCTGCTTATTTGGTTTACCTTTGTTTCTGTTTCACTAAAAAGCAAATCGTTTATATCCAGAGCAGCCCAGGGTTTTCAGTAGCTTTTTTCCTGCTCTTTTCTTCCCTAAATCAACTAAAATCCATAATCGCCTTCCATTGTGAGCATATCAGCATCTCCAGAGCTAAATATGAAGGAACAGAAAGACCCTGTAACTACCGTCCCCAGCAGTCTCCTTTAGTTACAGGACAAGAGACCTCTGAGACTTCCCCTGCTGTTTGAGGGTATTTCAGTTACAGTGAGAAACAAAATCTTTCTCTTTCCCATAGCTGAAGATTTCAGATTGGTTTTGGATTGTCTGCGCAGTACCTGTGCTTTATTTTTGGGAGGGGAGTGTTGTTCTCTTTGCTGTTGGTATTTTTTTGTTGTTGGGTTTTTTTGTTTTTTGGTTTTTTTTTTGAAGTACTGATCCTAACATGATGTTTCAAATCATTTACATTTAAGAGAATGCACAACCATGATATGCACTTAATTTTAGCTCTGCTGTCTGGTCTCTGCTTAGTAACATGCTGAATAACTGAAGGTAGCAATATATCACCTTTTTTCACAGATACAAAAATAAGTCAACTTCCACCCCTGTTCATGCAGAAACATCCCTTAGGGCTTGTGCCCTCTGGTTTCTCTCAGTCTTCTAAAGGTCACAGTCTGACATTTCAACAGTGTTACAAGTCACTGTCTTCATCTTTATACTCCTATCCCTACTTAAGTATTATTCCCTTCCAGTCACGGCACCCACAGCAACAAATTACTTCTTGGTGAGAAGACCAGACCTGGTGGCTACACTTGGAAGTGGGGTGAAAATAAGGTAAGGCAGCTCACCTGAAATAATGGCTGGCTGGAAAGAGGCTATCCATAAAATCAACAAACCACAGAAAACATGAAATAGAGGATGCACCTTTTTTAATCCCCCTGTCTATGTTGAAAATCAAGTCAAAAGCTGAAGTCAGCCTCATTCACAGAACAGAGCAGCTCAGCTCCACTCTTTCCTATTATGGCAAGTGGCACATTATCAGCTATTACAAATGTCTCAAATTAAATCCTTAGAATTCTCTCTCCACTAAACCATGATCAAAACATAGACAGTAATGAAAAAAAAAAAGAAACAATAATTTATTTTCTTTATAAAAAGGAATTGCAGTAAAGAGAGGTTGTAGATGCCCCCTCTCTGGAGGTGTTTATGGCCAGGCTGGACAAGGCACTGAGCAGCCTGATGTAGTAGGAGATGTCCCTGCCTGTGGCAGGAGGGTTGGAACTTTAGATGATCTTTAAGGTCCCTTCTACCAAAACTATACTATGATTCTGTGTTGTCCTTTCAAAGCTATCCTGACTAGCGAGAGAGGTCACCAGCTGGCACAAGATACTCTTTAAACGAAGAAGGGAATGAAGGGAAGGAACTCTAAACTCTAAGACGGCAGTAGGTTAAATTGCTTTGAGAGAGTCCTCTGTAAGTTTTTATATTTTCCAGTACTCAGAACACCACGCACACCGGTAATGCCTTTCCTGACACCACCAGTAATTCAATGGAAAACTTCCGATGAGAAAATTCTTAGGAAGTGTCAATGTCTTCTCTGAAACAGTCAAATAGCACTAAGGAACCACAGCAATCAGGACACAATCAAATTCTTCAGAAAGCATTTCAACAGTCTTTCCAGGTAATAGTCCGAGACATGAGGTTTTATCTTTTCTTTTTTTTTTTTTTTTGGTGATTGAAGGAAAAATTACAGAAGGGATGTTCGCTGAAAATTCCTGCAGTTGTAATTAAGGAGTTGAAACCATGCAATCTGTAACAAAACAGCTCAATGCCCTGGTGATTATTAAGCAGATATTCTTTATTGCAGCACTGGATACACGGGAAATAATTTTCACAAATCGTGAGTACTGAGTTCAGCAACAGGCATGGTATTTATGCGTCACAGACTAAGAACTGAACAAAAACTGATTACAGCGTTTCCATAAATTATGCAATTCCATCAATGTCATTATCTGGACCTTTGTTTCCTTCTGATGTTCCAGTCATTCCATCATCGCCATTATCTGATCCCAGCTGCTCTCGATGCTCCCGGCCATCTCAACCCATCAACAGTCGTTACCTGGACCAGCAACACCCATTCAACTCCCGCTTGCAAGGACCTTTCCGTCATTCATACTTTTTACAAAGAAACTGCTCTCTTCATCTTTGAGTGTCCCTGCATGGTTGGACACCCTATGGCTGTTTCACTGCAAGCATCTTCTCTTATTTCTATTATAACGAATTTCTTAATATCCACTCTTCAGAGTGTATCAAATATGTTGCCAATTAGCTTAATTGGTGTGCAGGCTGATTGGGACCTTAGCAGGAAAGGTTTCTCATTACTTTAGGGAAGATCAAGTGAAGACAAAAAATTCTCCTAAGCTTGCTGAGACGAAAAGGAACAGAGCGAGTATTTGACAACTGCTCATGATGAACAGTTCTCCAAGCATTTGAAGAGAATGGTTTCTCCTTCAAAGAATGGCTCCATTTCCTTGAAGAATGGTTTCATCTGTGCTTTACTAAAGTGCCACAGTAATGATAATTTTCAGCTGGCCCTACTATGATTTCTTTGAAGTTCAGACAGAAAAGAAAAAAAAAATTATAGTTATTCTGGCATCAACTAGAGCTCTGGTTTGAACTGTAAAATTATTCAGCTTCATCAGGACAGATTTAAGAGCTGCAATCTTCCAGCAACAGCAGTAGATGGCTCAGGTGTGAGACTGCAGGAGTTCTAATATTACCCAATGCCTCTTAACTGTGGAGTGACACACAATTTCAGAGGGAATTTGGAATTTCAGCCTTTCTTGACAGTGTTACTTTCTTGATCAAGTAACCTGAGCGTTAACCAAAGGCTACTCCCATTCACATGAATAACATCCATTTTACAGTTTCAGCAGCAGTTTAACATCTAATTTGAATAACTCCTTGTGAAAAGAGAAGGTTCAGCACATCCCATTTATGTGTTTATCTAAAGAGGAGGAAGCCATATGATGTAATTTAGTGTATACATCACTTTGTTAATAGAAAATCTATACACTAAGGAGATTTACTCAGCAGATTTCTCTAGCTTTAAACCTCAGCAATTAATACAGCAGAATAATTTAATTTTCTGCAGTAGTGTCATTGACACAGGTGCTCTTATAGAAGAATTCACACTGTCCATTGTCTTCTCAAAAGGAAGGACAAGAAATGACC
The DNA here is from genome assembly GCA_013400935.1 of Turnix velox. NCBI lineage: Eukaryota > Metazoa > Chordata > Aves > Charadriiformes > Turnicidae > Turnix > Turnix velox. The sequence goes on from VZTY01001500.1 coordinate 220,564, forward strand.
GTGCAAGACGAGACATTATAAAAGGCTTCACTTACTCTGAGATTAGTGGGAGTTGGGCTCTAGTTTAAACATAAAAAGCTAAATTTGAAGTCCAATTGAAATAGGATCATCCCATGCGACTCTAGGATCTGCCCTGCCCATTTAGACAAATTATGACTGGAATACTTCCACAGTCATTACAGAGCACCATTTGTCTTGCTTAGTGTCTCCCAGTAATGGAGAAGACAGAGACATGGACAGACCATGCAAGATTCATTACCTTGGGCACTGAGGATGGGAGTAAAGAGCAAACACAATGCCTTTCATCTCACTTTGACAGAATAGCAGGAGAATAATGGTCAATACACTCTGGAGAATACCTGACTGTCAGTTTGTGAGAAAGTGAGCACGTTTTTTGCCTTAGTCTGGAAAAGCAACTCTTAATTGGAATTAGACTGTGACCACCATATGCTCACGAAGTGAAGGACTCAAGAAGTCCTTCCTTTGTGAGCAGTTCAATGAATGTCAGCCAGGCCACTTGAGAAGTAAGAGAGCAGCCTGTTCCCATTTCCTCACAGTTCAGTAGCATTTTCCTCACTTTTGGGCATTAAGAACCTTTCCAATTTGCTCATGAAGTGGGGATGAATTGTGCTAAATTGATGTCAGGTCTCTCTTTACCCCAAGAGCCTACACATTATGGGCAACCAACACAAAATTCCCTATGTCAAGCTCAGCAATAAGCTTTACCTGTGGAATAGAAGCATGAGTTGGAGGTCTCTCATATCTTTAGGATGCCTGAGAAGAGTAATTAAAAGCAGGACATTCAAGTTCCTAACAGAAATGCCCCAAGAAACAACTGGATGAGGAAAAATCTAACTGAGGTTTCTTCTGACCCTTTTAAAGTTAATAATAAAGGGATGCCTCCATGAAATAGGCACCTTAGGATAACACAGGGGGGGGACATACACTCCACTAATATGCATGTAAACTTAAAAAAAAAAATAAAATTCTGAGTTCTCAGAATATCCTGAAATTTATCTAATGACTTAAGAGTAAACAGTGGGAGTTTCTGTATTTATTCATGCAAGAGTAAATACATTAAAATAATAATATTAAATAGAACCTTCATGCTTTTCATGAAGTTTTGCCCAACATGTACCTACAGCCTTTCTCTGTAAAAGATACTAAGACAAGATCTTTGACTTCTAGTCATCCCTAACTGCAGACACATCTTCAGAAAAACACTTTGCATTTGAAAACATTTCAAAATTTGATGAAAATGCTCACACAGAGAAGATGTAGAGTGCTTCTGGGTGGATTGTTCAGGAGAGGTTAATACAAAGGATATGGGATGCTGTGCAGGTACACAGATGGACCAGCACCCTCTGCATTGATTGGTGCTGATATGGGTACGACTACTTCTTATTCTTATTCTTGTCTTCAAACCCCTACCATAGGACATCCCCAGGTTAAGCAAAAGAAATATTTTCCATTTTAAAAAGTACTACAATATACTAAAGCAAATTAAAAAGGGCTCCAAAGTACTTCATCTTCTGATCAGCTTCTCTGTCTAGATACTGTGCCGTGATACAAGCCAAGACACAACTGATTATCACAAAAATACTCCATATATTTTCTGCTTTACAGAGTATTTCCATGGTGATCAGTAAGAATCACACAGATACGCTGATCCAGGAATAAGAGAGGGTAACCCAGTAATTGTTATGACAGGCATGCTCTGAGCTCTGCTGGGATTGCATCTGAAATAAATGTTTTCTGTTTCCATTGTCTAAGGAATGAAATGTGCCTTACCTTCCCAGATCTCATTTTATACCAGCAAAACATTCAAATATTGGGACCAGACAATCAAGTCAAGTCACTTACATACACCTTGATTTTCCAAGTACGCATCCAAAATTAAATGCAGACTTTCCACTGACACTATCTGTTATCAACAAGTTCCACTCCCACATCTGTGAATAGGAGAACACTGGCTTTACTCAGCTCTCCTGTTTTTCACAACCCTGATTCTTGTACAACCTTCCAGCTTTTTAGCTCAGTCATATAAATGTCTTAATACCCTACACTGATGTGGAATCAACACAGTTGCTGACACAGGGATAAAAAGCATCTGGAGAGTTTGCTGGTTGTTATTTCAAGCTGTTTATTATTCCTTGAGGACTCATATAAACACTCAGAACTATCATACCTGCATTAATACTGCTCTCCTACACCTCTGGGTACAGTTACATTGTACATTAAAGATGCTTTAGAAAATTGTTTGCGAGTTGATATTGCAGTGGGATTACTTTACACGGTCTGCAGCTTTGCACTAAATAAATACTGTAAAACTGCATGCTGTGAAGTTGGCAGTTTGAACTTCTCAGTCTTGCCTTTAGAACACTGTTCTAAAGTGTTTAAAGAAAATATAGCATTGATATTTTCCAAGATAAACTTTGAACCTTGGATTTGGCAAACCTGTGATTAATAAAGAGTCAAGAATATTAGTAATGCTGAGTTTGCAGTCTAGCACTGAAAAAGATCACTTACAGGCTATCAGAGGAATGCTGTGAAGATCTGCTCCAGTTAACCGCATAGGAGACAGAGATCCCCATTTTTATCACTATGGTGTAGTATGACAAAGGATTATGAAAAAAGCTACCACAATGAAAGAGCACAAGAGATGCAAGCATCAAGGGGAAAGTATCTGAAAACTCCTTGCTGTACTACATCCAATTTAGTGGGAGACCATCAGCCACTAACATACAAATAAATTTAAGTCATGCAATAAGAAAAATAATTGTAACAGTTGATTCTGTTGCAATTAGGACAAAAAAAAGGAGCAAGAATGAATCAAAACACCCAGAATGGGTTGGGTTGGATTCAGTTTTAAGCAAATTTGGCAACTGTTATGAAGCCAGGTATAGAGTGCAGTAATTCTTGTGGCTTATACTAGATCTTTATTAGAATAAGGGTCAAATCTTACTTGACTTTTATGGCACTGAGGCTGTTTAAAAAAGTCTTCTGTGACCACGAATCCATTTGCCCTGGAGCTAAACCTAAATGATGGAAAGGTTTTCCATAGAGGTGTCTGGAAAAGCAATTTTGTATTAGTTTTCTCTTTCTGGACACAGACTACATTTGTTAAAATGTAATCTCTTTTTCACAATAGGTTTCCCATTTCTTCTTCATGGGTAGATTCCTTACACCTCAAATTGATAAACCATTTGTGTCTTCATATGTACTGCTTGACAGAGCTCAGATGCAACATTCCATTTTAGAAAGGTCCAGCGATTCTGGCTTACTGGCTTCCTGAAGCCCTAGACATGGCTTTCAAAGATTATGAGCATAAGCTTGCTGCAAAAAGACTCTTAAGATGCAGTCACATTAACAGAAAAAACAGAAAGTAAATATCTGGTGTGATCTTCCCTTACCACCTGGCAATTATTTGCACAGGATGACATCAAATATTAAGCAATTAGTTAAAGGACACATTAGCCTGTTTGTCTTTACTAGTCATATGTACCATAGCCCTTTTACAATACCACAAATTCTTCCTAATTTTTCTCCAAATCATTCTTCTGTAAATTTCCAGGCATGCTGAGAATGGAAAGGGCAAACTGTGCTGCTGATAGATCTAATACATAATTCTGAGGTGCCAGACTGTTAGCCAGAACTCACACTCTTCTCCCCATTCCTCCTCAAAATCTCCCACTTCTTTTTGTCAGTAATCCCACATCTTTTCACAAACGTTTGTGCTTGTGCATGCTTCATTTCAACTGGAATACCTTAATGTTGGGAAACATGCCTTATATGTGTTAGCAAAGCACAGCATTAATTAACAGCATTATATACATATTGCGAATAATAATAATTCATATTTACCCAGTAGAGCAGAAGCTTAGATACAACATTCTGTATCAGAAGGTCCTGTTATTCTACCAGAATAGCAGTGGATTGACTCAATGACAAATATGCCAGTGTCAGAGACACAAGAATCATGCAAACACAGATAAAGATCCAATTCAGAAGATAAAATAGTAGGATCAAGTCCCCAGCATAACTCCAGAGATTTTTTTGACTTTAGGAGCAGTAGAGCATTGTACATGAACTGGGGATGTCCATTAAATGAGCCTGGGGAGGAAATATATAGTTGGAATAAATACATGTTTACTCTCTGGAATTTCAAGTTTGAACGTATCTTCCACATTGTTTCTTGTCTACACAGACCAGAAATAAAGTCAATAACTATAAAGTATAATCTGACTTCATATTCTTATAACATTCCTTATTTGAGGATGTTGCAGGCATTATAGTAAATACTGTACTCCCAACAAACTTTGTAGAAAAATAAATAACAAGTCAAACTAAGAACACAGATGTCCTCCTTGAATTTCTCCTTCCACTCAAAATATCAAAGAAGAAAAAGAAAAGAACACACAAACAAAGCAGTTGCAACCTTAATGTTTCAGTCTGCACTTATAGGCTTAAGAGTTAATGTATCTTATCACTGTCTCAGCATCTTTTTCTCCTGGCTCGGAAAGAAGGAATTGCAATAGCTTGGACAGAGATATTAAAGATTCCTTTTTGTTTGTCTTTAGATACCATCCTTCAAGACTCAAATACATTCAGGGTTTTGTCCACAACCCTAGAGATGTGAAATTTTAAAAATAAAGTGGAATTCCTAGCTAAATCTGTAAATCCTCAAAAGCACCAAATGCCACAAGACTGATCATTCTACCACAGCAATACTTCAAACACAGAGTACAACCACACCTTTAAACTTACCCATCAGTTTTACTGCATAGAATTGTCCAGGCCTTGAGAGTAGAGTATAGCCTTTGGTAAAATGTGAAGAAATGCTGTGCTCATGCATGAGTGATCAAGCTATTAGAAGGGATTTTCTGCTTAAGAAGGAAATATGCGTGATGCACAGATGAACAGACTGGAGAGAGAGGAGACCTCAATCTAGTCTATGGATTCCACAGAAAGTGGAATCATATATTCAGATCAACCTGCATTCTTCAGGGAGCCTATATAGAAGAAAGGGAGAAAAGCATTCTAAAAATGGAAGTAGAATGAATTGTGTTCTCCACAGTCCCTCAGGGAAACAACATAAGAATACAATGTGAATTGGAGCTGTGCTGTCTCAGTCCCACAAATATTCCACTCTGCCAGAAACAGCATGCTCAAAAACTAATGTCTTCAGCATATTCTGTCCAGTTTTCAGGAATACTGGCACCTTCATCAGTTCAACTTTCTCTGCCTCTGCTGCAATCATGCCTCTATTCATAGCTTCACTGTATCAACAACAAAAACCTTCATACTTACAAAAAAAAAAACAGTGAAGACAAATAATCCACACAGGATCAGGAAAAGGAGTATCATCTACTAATATATTATGAATGGGCCTTTTTGTTTTTGAGTAAGTTTTTTTGCCTTAATCCTCTTCCTAAAAGAGCTACCAGGAAAAAAAAATCACTGTCACTATTCTCCTTTTTTAAATACACATACATGGAAACAGAAAACACACATATTAAGAACAACATATGTAAAAGTGTTTTGCCACTTCCCCTATGTGATTATATGGTAATCTTCATGGAGAAACTGGTCATGTATTTGTTTATGTTAATAACTTGCTAACTAATGATAAATGTATGGTAATTTATTCTAAGTGAAATGAAGTGTGCCCAGAAGACACAGACTATGCAAATGAAAGCTTCTGCTCACACAGGTGTAGAGCATGTCTTAACTGCAGTAAAAACAATTGCATAAGTGATACATTTAGGCAGATCAGGATGGAAGAACACAGATTATACCAGGTTTATCTAAAATGCTGTGGAAGCCCAAAAGTCTGCTGTGCTACCACTTCCAATGTTTCAAGGGCTGCAAATGGGAATACAAGAAGTGGGCCATTATTTCACCTTCTCTTAACAAACATACTTTCCAAGCTTTTTAAAATCTTTATGCCTTCCAGATTTTGCACTATTCATAAGGTCAGTTCATTTTCCTTGCATGGAGGCCACAAAAGGGTGAGTGGCCATGACTATCCACATTTCTTATATTATAGAGCCAAGAATTAAAACATATGCTCTTGTTCATCTTTGATTTCACCTCTTTAATGTTATTATTTGTATTCTAGACATATCTGTCACATTTGAAACAAAAATGTCACTTCACAAACCTGTAGTTATTGTCCATATATTTTACATTCTGTTTTGGTTGTATTAAAAAATGGAAGGTGGCTTACACCACAATGTTTGGGATGTCTCCCAGATACATGTATGATGATAAAAATGTTACTAGAACATTTCATTTGTTCTCAGCAAAATTTCAGAACATTTTCGCTCTCTCATCTGAACACTTGCAGCCCAGCTAAATTAGCAGATAGGGAAAAGTGAACCTAAAACTACCATCCAATAAATTCCACAATATTTCTTTCCAGATATGAAGAGATGATGACATCTCTCCTTATGCTCAGTAGCCCCGACTTGCTTCTGCATCTTTTCCTCAACAAAATATCAGCATAGTATTTGACCAAAATGTGAACTTTCAGCATGAAAAATTACAGAACATGGCTCCAGAAATGCTGTGTATTTTAATAGGATCATTAGATGGTTTTCACAAATTTTCTAAAGCAAAGTTATCAAAAGGTTAGAGTTCAAGGCCAAATTCCCTTGGAAAGAAAAATAAATCTACTAAAATAGTTACAAATATATCCCATGGATTAAAGGTTATAGAAAAAGACACTGAATCAGAAATACCTGTCTTCCTCCTGACCTTCCACAATGCTATCTAATTAGATTGAATGTCTTTTTATTTCATTCAGTGCAGAGAGTTTCTGAAATCCCAGTTTAATCTAGCCCAAGTCTTACTACTCCTCTGAGGAACAATTTCCTTCAAAACCATAAACTTCAGCCAAATTTCTGTTAATTTTATACTCCTTTTCCCTTCCCCTTAAATTAATAACACACAAAATCTAATACTATTCCAGTGTTTCACCTACTCTTTATTAAAACGCTTAATTTCTGATTTCTTTGAATATTCTCCTTTATGCCAAGATCTCTCTCATGTGTTACAGAAAAAAAGAAGACATTTAGAGCAGATGATGAACACTCAGAGGATATTAAGGAGGTCATCAGATGCTAGGAATGTAGCTCAGTGCTCTTATCTATGATATCCAACCACAAGCAGGTATAAGTAGTTTGAAGGTTGTGTTTCTCTTTTGTAAGAAGAGAATACTGGATATTGTGCAGAGTAGCTGCAGATGTAATTTCAGCTGCAGATGCTGATTTTTCATCCACCCATCATTTTTCACATTATGCCTCCACTGGCATAAAGGCCAGCTCTTGAGCCTGCAGAGATCTGAAGGCAGTAGATACCTACCTCTCTGTACTGATCACAGCATAAATAGCACAGGTGAGGCATCCAGAGAAACCCCAAAGTAGTTGTGGCTGTGACTGTGGATGCAGAGAGCAGAGCGGTCATTTGTGTGCTCCTGGGGAAAATAAAAAGTAATTCAATTCTACAACCAATGAAGTATTATGAGCAACCCAATCAATGCAATTTTGCTTGAAAGGGAAATCGGGTCTTGCTAATGCTTCATGTTGCTTCAGACAAAAAAGGAAAAAGAAGAGTTGATTCCACACAGAGGCAGACTCTTCCCTAGCCCTCCCCATATCCCTGAAATTTCTGTTCCTTTTATCCAGTCACATCCTACTAATTCTAAACTCCCACTGCAGACAGGAATTACATCACATTTTCTAGAATCAACTAGGATGTCACCATAAGGAGTTGTTTTCTTCCCATGTCAGGTTAAGACATTCAGTGCTACCCTGGTACTTCTAGTGCTTTAAAAGGTTTAAAGATATATAAATGTATTCTGGTGCTTAACTTTTTTTCCCCCCCACGCCTTATAAACCTCAAATGTGATACAAGCTGAGGGTTCCGGATATGATATCTGGAGCTCTCCATTCGAGCCACTAAAATAGGAGAAAGGAACACTACTGGAAGCAACTTCTGGCAGGTAACAAGAACATGAGGTTGTAATATAGAAAAGACATAAGGATTGAGGCCTCAAAACTTAAGTGTTCATGGAGATGAATATCTTTCAGACTAACAACTTGCTGCTTTAAGTAGAGAGTTTTTTATTGGTACTCATAAAAAAATGTCTGAGTTATAAAAGCAGCACTGTGTGCTGGTGCTATGGAGACATTCCTTCAAACTGACTGCATTAGGAGTTTGCGAAATATCCAGTCTGATGGACAAACCACTACACATCTCACTTTGGCTGCTTGCACCCTGCAGATACATGCAGTTTTGTAGATGATGCTGGGGAGGCTGCCTTGCAATTCCTCATCATAGCTCATTAGGTTCCTCATAGACTTGACACAACACTGCACTTCATGAAGTTGACAAACTAATGGCTGATGTACTTGCTCTTTCATTCTTTATTGAATTTATGCTGTTAACACATTGCTCCACCTTTTCCAAAACAAGAATTTCTAGCATAAGCAATGCACTGTGTTGTGGCTTATGACAGGAACAAGCTAACACAATTCAGAAGATACAGAGGCTGGAGAGGTCCCCACTGGTGGACGCTGGAATGGGGCAAGTAGTGTTCTTTACTGCTGAATTGCTGTCCTTTGGACCTATTGATCTTCTTCCAAACTGCAGGACCTGGTTCAGATGGCTTCTTGGGCCCAGTTCTGAGAAAGCAGGATACAAAACTAGACATTTCATGGCAAAGAAGGATGCAAAACAAGATGTCTCATGATCTTTCTATTCTATTTTGGTAATCTTGCATGATAGGTGGGATACCTCAAGATTTTTTTATTCTATTTCAGTTATTTTTCAGCAGGTTATTATGTAACCTAGCTTATACTAAATTACCAATGATCTAATACTTAACAGATAGCCTAACCAATGACAATACCTATGTTTTCTTATAGTGTTTTAATTCTTAATGTATTGCCTAAACGACATCAATACTTATGTCCTTTATCAATACCCCATCAGCAGTTGCAGTTATTTCCTCAGACATCTGCTTCCTGTCTGCTCTTCTATAGATAGATTAGTTCTTAATTTTGAGCTTGGATAAGTTTACAGCAGCAATTTTGTAAGTCTGTGGTCTCTTTCCTTTGTAAAGATTAATTCCCTAAGATTAAGCACAACAACAACTCATCTGTAAATTATTACCCCCTTTATCACAGCCAAGCTTCTGTCCACTGAGCTGAAGGTTCCAAGTGAGTCAAGACCCAGATTTGCTAGTGTTCCTCTCCTTCAGTTAGCAAGAGAGAGTTCACAAGTATTCAGCATTCACCCCTTTCCCCTGCAGCATTTCTGGGTGGACTTTCAAGAAAGCACACATTAGCTTTGAGACCACCTGTAAGCCACTTGTATTGGTTCTTAAGCTTAAAACCAAATGATTTCTAGAAATCTCAGCCCTCATATACAGAGAAAAGAAATGCCATCTTTAAAACAGATGTATTCATGCAGTTTTGTTATCTTAAACAAAAGGAAAAAAATTAACCAAGGCAAGAACAGTTCATGCCCCACTTTCACTAAATATTATATGCTCCCTGCTTTGCTTTCATTATGTGGAAACAAAAGATATTTTAATTAAAAAGAAGACAGTTACTATAAGCCAAAACTGGAAAGCTAAATGCCTTAAGCAGTTCTTTTCAGGACTTCACAATGTCTGACAATTTCAATCTATTAGGTATCTTGCTGCCCACAGAGATCATGATTAGCCAACAAACTTATTCTTTCAATTCACTCAAAGCAGCTACTTTAATCTATTCCATCTGTGCTCTCTCAACCTTTCATTTCCAGTAAGTTCAGACTGATTCAGAGCATCCAAGGATGCTCACAAGCTCTCCCTTTCATTCACATTCCTAGGTCTACATGCTGACATCTTAAAAAGAATTTGGAAATAAATACAATGCCATTCTTTCACACAACAAAATTATGTATTCAAATTCCATTAGGGAAGCACACAGGTATAATTAGGAATTGGCTCATGACTTAAACAGCCATTTGCCCCCACGCAGAGCTGGTCATTCCACTGTAATAACATATTCCCGTGAGCTTCCAGGTTTCGACTTAAAAGCTGAATGCTTTAAGAATCACGATAGACATGGTATTAAAAAACTGATGAAGAGAAGTAAGCATTTGTAACATGTTGATAAATGCAAACTGACAGGAGTGGTACTTGTGACAGATTTACAATTCCCAGGTGGCATTTGACTATTAGTACGTCCATTCTGGGGGTCGGAAACAGGAAGCCTGCACAAGATATGATGAGCCATAAAAACTCACCAATTTAGTTACAGCAGCAATTCACAAGGAAAGAAAAGAAACCCCAAGTGACTAAGAACTGGGAGCTGCCTGTGTGATAGGCAGATGTGAGACATCTCATACAATAGTAGTCTGTAATGCTTAGGACAGAGCTGAAAGCCAAAGAGAAAGTGCTAAGCTCACCCAGACCTGTGATTTTCAAGGGGGGAAGCTCAGCTCTCTGGAAACAGTTGTAACTGGCGGTAACTGAAAATGACCACACCACTCCTCTGCCCACTGGGGCAAAGAAATAAAATACAGACTTTTTCCTGGATCATCCAGTGCCTTACATCTTCATTACCATACTGCAGCCTGTATCATCACTGCTACAGAATTTAGCTACTCACAATTAGTTTGTATAAGGAGGATTCCAAAAATCTTTCAACTCACTCATAGCAGCACACACAGGTAAGCAGTATCCACTTCAGGACGAAGAAGCATATCTGAATACAACAGTATAAAGCACATCAATCACCACATAACATCAGCAGGAGGTTTTCCCTGTCTTCAAAAATTTCACCCAAGAGATTAAGAGGAATTTACTGACAGAAAACCAGAATTGATAATATTTGTTATATAAAATCACTGTATCTTTGTCTGACTTACCTTGCTTTGCCTTGGTCATCGTTAAATACATTTTTATTTAAAGACTTGCTGTTTTGTAGATGAAACAGGATATTGCTGTGTTAAGGCTCATCAGCTGGAAGTTGAAAGATATGAAATTATCTTTAACCTTTTTCCAGTTTCACTGGTTTACATGCTACTCCATAAGGTTAAACATCTGATTTCTGTAATCATGACTTTTTCTATGAGGGAATAAGAATAAAAAGGCCTAGGAACATCACTGGAGGTACAGTTTGGTATTGCAAAAAAAAAAAACCAAACAAAAGAAGCGTAACTGCAGGCTACTGCAGGCACATACTCAGTTTTTCATCTCAGTCATCTCAAATTTGATGAGCATGTGGCCTCAGTGTGAGATTATTTACAGTCCCACATCTATTGGAAAGCTTTTCTTTTTGGTAGGCTAGTTTTCCATCAGATCAGGGAGCTGAATCACTTCAATACACAGCTGCAGTTTTGTTGGAGCGGTATCTGCAAAAAACCTCCTAATCTGAATAAATGAGGAAAGAAAAATTAGCTTTTACCTCTCCAAGTCTAGTATCTGCATAGTTCATTATTCAACTGCATAAATGTCAGTGTCACACAAGAAAGAGCCTGTAGCAGCCCCAGCCAAGGCTGACTTGGCCTACTGAAGAATTGTATCATCCATCTTCATATTCTGATCAGATTCAGCATAACAAAGAATGGTTAGAAATTTTCTTCTCATTGCTTAAAGCATAAAGTTAAGTTAATAAAATTCAACATGCAAAATACAGGAAAGCACCAGTGCTGTTATGCACTGTATCTCTAAAATACTTTTTTTTCCAGGTTCCTGGAAAGGTCTGCTATAACCATTTTATATAGCTAAATTATTAAAAAAATGGGACATTTCTCCAACAGAGATTTTCAACATGAGACTGCACAGTGGATTTTCTGAATCAGCCAAGTTCTTTATCCAGAATTTATCAGCAAGAAAGACTTTCAGCAATTTTGGGAACTACCTCAGAAAAACAGCTCTGATCCTTGTTTATTTTGTGTAGAAAGAATAGTGACCTCTTCACTCAAGCTGCTTTAATGAAGGTGAAGGCAATTTTGCAGTTTGATAAGAGATCAGTTTTCTACAATAAGGTCAAATATATGTGCAACTTGCCCCTGGGCTATGGTATAGGTATATGTGAGAGAATCTGAGGACATTCATACTTCCCCTGCACATAAAGGCAGTTGCTATCAGGACATCTCTGTGAGTGATCTTCAGTTTTGAATTCACTGTTCCTGTTTTAGGCTGTCAAAGCCCAGATTTGGTAGCACCACAAATGTGCCGCTAAATTCATCATATTTTTCTGAAGCTGCTATAAAGAGAGCAGTTGAACAGAATCTCTTTACGAACCATCTTTTTTTACTATTATTGATATAATTTAATTATTTGATGAGAACCTATAATGCTTATAAAGACACTCTAAACACCAAGACTATAAAAACCATAACAAAGGTCTGCTATATATTGTATTCTCCAGCTACAAACTTTTTCAGGGTCTGATCCAACCCACATTCATAATTCTGACTGGAATACATTGAAGTACGAAAGGAACATATGACTGCATAGAAATAGAAAAAAAAACAAACTAATGAATGCTTCAGTGGTGATTATTGTACCATTACTTTGATCTATTGCTACTCAGAGAAAAGAATCTAAATAAAAAGGAAGGAAGAGACACAGCTGATTCTGCTGTATCTATTTTATACTACTGCAGCAGAAGCAGTAGGGAACATTTACAGCAACAGCCAAAGTTATGGTAGGACAAAGGTGAAAACAAAGTGACAGTAGCCACAAATAAGTATGTAACAGTCACAGATCTCGGGTTTTTACCTTGGTTATCATTTCATCTATTACAGAAATGAAGCATTAGCAAGAGCAAAGGGAAAGTAGCCCTGAGATATCATTCAACGTACCAAGCTGCCGGTCCAAATAGCATTTGGGAAGTACCATTTTCATTCTCAAAGGAATCCATAGTGATATTTGCTTGATAATTTTTCTGACCTGAAATTAGAGTCATTAAATTTAGGTCTGAATGCTGAACCTCAAGAAGCTGACTAATTTCAAATGACAGCACTTGGATGCAGCATTACCAAGAAGTTTCACAGGCTTTCAACCAAACTGATACATTTCAGTCTGTAAAATTGAGGGGTTTTTAATTAAATAGAATTCTCATTAGCCTAATGAAAAACCTTGACTGAGTGTATACATTTTTTTAGCAAAGCATTTATCATGTCAATGTTAAAACAACCCAGGCAGCAAGCCAGAACAAGGGAGTGCTGCTTACACACCTTATCAAGGCAAGATGCAGCTGGTCTGGAGACCATCTTGCTAGACCCTTGAGAGGTCAAACATGGGGACACAGTGAGGAAACAGTAAAAGACCACTAGAGACTGCTGATGACTACCCTGCATCTAACTGGGCATGCACGAACAGGCAGACACTTATGATAATGATTTCCTGGAATTGTAATGAAAATTCCTAGAAAAAAATGGATATCTAACACACAAACCCCAATATCAATACCTGAAGGGGGCCTACAGGAAGGCTGGGGTAGGACTTTATAATCGCTTTTAGTTTATCCCCTTATCCTACTCTACTTTTCTATTCTTACAAGTCTCTGAGATGTTCATGTTGTCCAATGATTGGGATAACCAGAATCCCACATTCCAAATTCTACCTCAGACACCAGAAGTGAATTATTTTCATGTGGTAAAATTCACATTCACAGCTGAGGAGAGGAGCAGATGCTATATAAAGAACAAGTAAAACAGGTTGGGCTCTGAACAACTTGTATTCTGAGCAGAGAAGATAGTTAAAAGGGAAAGCAGAGAAATTATTTTCCAAAGGCTGCAGAAAGCCAGTGGGTACCCCGAGTCCTAAATCACCATTATGAAACACTCCAGCTTTCATAAACAAGGAATGCCAACAAGGTAAAATGATTGCATCTTTCTAAAAGGACAATAATACACGATTCTAAAAAATGGTATAGGAAATAATGCTTTATAAGGTCATTTAAAAGAATAAAGAAGACCATTGCAAGCTATTGGTCATTTTCCTATTTTAATGTCTATAAACCAGAGATATTTCTGCCTCTGCAAAATACTAAACAGTAATCCTCAATTTTGTTGAAGAAAATGTTCTCTTTTCTGAAGAGATTTTGTTTATTTTTTAGTAGTACAGTGCTGTCATGGCTGTAGTACAGGCTTGCTCAGTGGAAACCCATTAAAACCACTTTACTGGGCAGACAGTGCCAAAGAGTCAGAAGTATATAACAGAATCCCAGTGTGCACAAGTGTTCAGTATGCAAGAAATCATCTCTTATCAGACAACCACTGCAGGGGGGACAGTCAACCACAAAGAAGAGAGCAGAGCACAGCTAAAGTCATGATAGCCTTACAACTGTTTGCCCAGTGATATGAGAGAGGATATGTAATGAGAACTGTATATTTATTATTTAATAATCTTATAAAGTGCAAACATACACCCTCCTGAAAGAATTCCTGGTTTTGAACTGTGTAGATGGAGGCAGCTTGAAGATGGGGCCCTCAGTCAAGTGAGCCATGTTATTGTAAGTAGGGGTGGCCTGATGGTTTGAGCCTGAAGAATATTCTCTTCATTTTATCAGTAAGAGTGGGTTAATTTTATACACATTGGGTAGTTAGTTTTCTTGTCTGTGAATGGTGAATCCTGTTTATGTAATTTTCTTCTGTTTGATACAGAAAGAATAAAATTAATTTGTCTCACATATAGGATAGCATCTGCCCAGTCTAAATGTGTGCTGGCCCCCCAAATAGTTCAGCCAAATACTTCCAGTTACTACAGTTAGTCTCACAACAGTGCTTTTTCTAAACCTTCTCAGGGAAACACCTAACTTTTGGAGAGAAACACAGAGCATTTTACAGTATTGTCACAAAAGTCTCCGTTTACAACCAAACACAAATTGGGATGCACTCTGAAAGCATCCTTGTTACTTCTGTGTCCTCCCCTTGTTTTTTCCTAGCTTGCATGCATAAGGTTACTGGCACTGGTCTCACACTACTGCTCAGAAATCCTATAAATCACCACTGGTATGTGGGCCACAGCCTGAAAAACATCGCCCCGGAAAACTGGCTGCACTCTGAATTAAACCCCACATGCTGATTGTAGCGGGCTCTGGATCACACCCACTACAGCTCAATAGATGGATACAATGTGTTAAATTATATTGCAGAGCTGGAAGTAAGACCATTCTCTAAGTCAAGTTTAAATCACCAGAGTAGAAAGCAGAAGTTTGCATATATACTGCGTAGGCTGCACCTCTTTGGAGGATGAAGCTTTAAATTCATTAGCTTGGTGGGGCAAGCAGACAAAGACCTTACACTGGAATTAAGTCTATTCACTAGAAGAAGAAATCAAGGACATGAATAAGCCAATCCTCATTCTACAGTTAATGCTTCCTCCATGGAGGAGGGTCAAGCAGCCTTCAACATGTACTTTAAATCTGCTCATAATAATTAGTGTTATCTAAATGTCTCTGAACTATTTAAAATCCACTTAATTTTGGCCTGTTGTTAATAATGCAGCAGGCAATATTACAAAGACAGGAAGAAATCAAGTAATATTATGTAACACTTTCTAAACCAAATCTGCTGTGAATTTCAGCTGCCTCTTCAGCTTCTCTGCAACCAATCTGTCTGGGTTCATGTTTATGTATCCTAGGAACACATGATAGACTGCCACTAGACTTGGCATCCACAACAGCCTCAGGAGGCTGATTTAATGCGAATGCAGCATGAAAAATCAGATTATATTTTTTATTATCTCTTTTATTAAATAAAACTGATCTTTATTCAATAAAGCTTCTTTTATTAATACCCAAGACACTAGTTGGTGTCGCAGAGCCTGCCAGTCCTATGGAACTAATAAAAGCAAAGACAGAAGTAAAAAATGAGAACATTATAGGGAAATATTAGAATCTAAATCACATTGAGCCAGTATTGCAGCTGACAAATAAAACATGGGTCTAGCTGTAGAATTCTTTAGTTAAGTCTGAATTTATTCTTTTTTCTGAAAGAAAAGAAGTTCTTCTCTCAGAAATACACTGGGCAAAAAAGTAAGAGTGGAACAGCGTAACTTAGTTTCCTCTTCCCTTATAAGATGTCGTGAATGACTGGATATTTACTACAGCTGAGACAGAGTTTGAAAAGCTTTAGCTTTGCAGGAACAGCTTCAGCCTTAAGCTGGACAGATTTCCTTTAACTTTCTGGTTTTTAAGAAATTTTTGCTAGTTTCCTTACATGGGCAGAGTTTACAAGAAAAATCCTACTGACCAGACCTGTGCTCATTTAAGAAGTAGTCATCTGAAAACAGCATGCAGTATGTTTTCTATCCATATCAATTTCACAGCTAGAGCAACAGATGCCAGCAGTGTGTCTGTCCACTGAAACTCCGAGAAAAAGAATGTCCCCCCATCATCACAATCAAAATCTCTCAACATGAACTGAAATTCAACTCTGAACCCTTGTCTAGTCACCACCAAGAAGAAAGGAGGGAAAAAAGAATATATACCTAAAATCAAATACAATAACCTTCAATTTTATTCACCTATATGGTACTATTTTGCATTATTAATATACCACCAATGTTCCAGAGCAATGAACTCCCAAGTAAGAAGCAATGAAACACAGGTTGTTGCACTCCTCAGCTTGTCATTTTCCATGTTTCTACATGTATTAAGTCCATAATACACTTCACTGCCAGTCAGAGATCTGCACATTAAAAAATCTTCAGAAATGGCCCACAGCCTTCTGGAAGATGGAAAAGAAGTAACAAGCTCAATTGTGGAGTTCTTTGTACATCACATCCCCTGCTGAAGTCAGAAGATGCACAAGTGAGATTAAAGTGCCGTCCTGTACAACTACAACTCAGAGAGATACAAACTACTGAAATCATAAGTATTTCAGCAATTATTGTGGACATATTCTGATATAAACTATCATCATGCAATCAGTAAAAAAGTGTAAAGAAAGCCAAATGTAAGGTGCCCATAATGAGACCCAAAAATACCTACAATGTTAGTCAATGGAAATAAAAAAAAATTCCAATAATACAGGAACATCAATAATTCCAAAGGAAACCATGCAATTTAAATTCAAATATCCAAGTACTTCTCTCCTTAAATACAATCAAAACAAGATGTTCAAGAGTCTGGATTCTAGGAGATTTGCATACATACTTCCCTACAACAGAAGACTGGCATCGTTGCAAATGTGCTACCCACATCTGTAGCCTGTGGGGAACACTCTTCGGGGTAAAACAAGGTAATGCTGCCTAGTACAGTTGCCAAGCCTGCACATTATAAAAGCTGAGAGAAAACAAAAATCCAAACAGCTATGTGGTCTGAGATCTCAGTAGAAAGCAACTTGTGGGAAGATTTCATCCCAAGATGACAGAGAAGAACAGGGAATGCTCAGCAGAATCCAAGTAGAAAAAATGTCACTAAAACATTCACTTCTTTTGCTGCTGTCAACTTCGACTTGATATTTGAAATTCATTACATCAGATTCTTTCTGAAGACAAACATTTCTCATGTAAAAGTCTCCGTAATCCTAATTTCTTAATATATACCCTAAAATGCTTGGTTCATTATAGACTTAAACCAATAATGGAACCTGGTGTTTAAAGAAAGTATTGAAGTTTTTATTCTATTCCAGTGAAGCTAATAAGAGGTTTTTCCCTTAAATAGGAGAACAAAATGCACACGTTATTGTTCCTGTTGCATTGGCATATGGTTTGATTAACACTGACTGATTTTTAATTGAAGATTTCTGAAGAATTTTTTTTCATAGTTGAAACCAAATAGCAAAATGCCCAATTGACTGAGGTTAAGCATTGGTTACCCGGGATTGACTCAAGGAAATTCCTAGTTGAAGACAAAGCTGTGAAATGCAACTAACCACACTAGCACAGCCACAGCATTACAATATCTCCTCTTTGTCTATGGATATACATGCATATATATAATTAGATTGATGATACATTAAAATACATGGATTATATAATCACAAAATATTCTGGTAAGAACATAGAGCTCATTACTGAAAACATTTAATTGCTCAAGCTGGACCTATTTTTGTCACTAGCAAAGCAAAATTACAATAGTATTCTCAAGTCTTCAACACTATTACCTGAAAGATTCAGAAACTGCAGTAAAAAGGTGAGCTGCCACGGTTCTGAGTAATCAGCAGCAGACCTATACACAACAGACAGCTGATTGCTGTTGCTTGTTTAAAAAGTTTATCTCTTTAGGAAAACTTTGTCATGTCAGAAATGAGAGAGTTTTTCTATTGGCAACAGAAAGGCAGCAAAGAAACATGCACTCTAGTAGCTTGTAATCAAGTCTTTATTTTTGGGGTTTCACCTTCTCACAAGTTGGGAGGAATTAACCTTTTACATTGCCAAGTTTATATGATAACCCTCTGGAAATCTCTCCTCTTTTCAAAATGTACTAGAGCACAACAGTACAGATGGAATCTGTTACCAGTATGGAAATAGGCGTGTCAAAAATAAGTATTTTTATTACTAAACAGCTAAGTGTCCCAGAAATCCCACAGCAGTATAATGGATATCTGAACTGTGAAATAAACACAAGCAATGCTAGCAATTTGAACGGGATCTGGTGTACCTGGTTTGAAGACACACTAAATTTAATGAGACATCACAGTACATTAAAAA
This sequence comes from Turnix velox, assembly GCA_013400935.1. Lineage (NCBI taxonomy): Eukaryota > Metazoa > Chordata > Aves > Charadriiformes > Turnicidae > Turnix > Turnix velox. Next base: position 239,231 of record VZTY01001500.1, read on the forward strand.
GGCTAATAAAAATAGTTAAGTGAGATTTTTCTCCCACCCGGGACTTCCTTAAAATGTCCATTTTTTTTCTGCCCAGGTTAACCTTTCAAAGGAAACACGCAATGCTTAAGAATAAAATATGAATATTATAATTGCTGAGCGGTAACAAAACAAACATTGTACTCTGTAGGACCGAAATGCCACTTGTTCTCCAGTCTTGGAATAAAATGCAACCTCAGTCCAACACCATTTTAATGCAGCCTTAAGGCTGCAAACTGAAACACAACAAAACCAGGAGATTTAAAAGTTAATGTTCTTACTGTATTGTTAGCCTATGGAAAGCACTGATACTCCCTATCATAAAACACACAATTTACATCCTAGCTGAGAAATCAAAAGCTACCAGTGTGCAATGTGAATGGAAAAATCTTTTGAAAAGACTCAGAATTCCCACCCCTGCTGCTAAAGCATCACCAAATGCAACTTTAAAACGGCGCTTATGTAGGCACTGCACTTCGGTAACATTTGAAGAAACCCGTAACTTTGTTCCTTTCTTTCTTGACCTGTTGTAAGGAAGAAGGATTAGAGGTGAATTTCAAGCAGAAAACCACCACAGAAATGCATAGCTGTGTATTTTGCCTTTTGTCACTAAGTTCAGTTCCGAATACAAAGTACTAAGTAAAAATAACTCCCTTAAAGAAAAGTGTTGATATGTGGAAGTGTAAAGAAGTTTTAAAAATAACCAGCACATTTTTTTAAACAGTGATATTTATGAGAACACTGTAGCCAGCACATTAGCAGAATCAAAGGTTGAATGAGTATCTTACTATTCCTCTTCAAAGACTAATCACATGTGAACTTTGTTTTCCTGACAAAATACAGCTGTTGATGCACAATGTCTTCTCAGTAGAAATGTCTATTTCTCCTAATTTATCTTCCACAGGAACGCTCGGAATTATCTAAACACAGAATTGCAGAAATACATTCACCTCTGGCTGGGCTCATCAAGGTAAACTTGATCAAAGAAGGACCTAAATACACACAAAAATGTCTATAGACTGGTGTTCCAAATCTTGCTGTAAACATGTTCGAGGACCACAAGTGGCCACTGAGAAGCCTGAAGTCCTGCCATCAAGACATTCAAACATCATTCAGCACGTCAGACACCCGGTTCAGATTCTCATCAAACCTTTTAAACTCTTCAGCAAACATACTTCTGTGGCCCAATAAAACACTGGCAGCCAGTATGAAATAGAGGATTTTTAATTTGAAAAAGTACTTAGAAGATTATCGTGGGGCAACTAACCTCAACAGCTTGCTCCTTTGGAGATTTCAAATTAGCAAGAAACAAACCCTTTGTAATCCAAAACTGAGATTCCTGCTACTCAAGATTTCCTCTCCACAAGTCCTTCAGACGTGGACTGTGGATATCACACTCAGGGCTTTAAAGAGAGAGAGAGGCTTTGGGTGCAAAATAAACAAGAAATGATATGGGGTGAAACAGAAGAGATGGAGCCTTACCTTCGGAAAAAACTGCTACCAGGCTCAGAAGGAGGGGTGACAACAGATGCGCCATATTGCTAATCCCGAAAGTGTACATCCTAGGGATTGGGGAGAAGTTAGGGCGCACTTTCACACACTTTGTAGTCAAAATACAAATCGGTCAAATGGAGAAACTGCATTTCAGAAAACGTTATCTGCAGAGCTCAGAAAACATTTCCTTCGGTAAGAGGACTTACTTCTTCAGCTTTAACACACCCCACACCACCCCCTTTCTTCAAACCAGTTGATGCTGTGAAAGAAAAACCCCTATCCGCCCAATAAACACATAGGAAACAGTTCTGGTTAAAATCCCAGTCCTAAATTTCAGTTGCCTGAGGTGGGTAAGAGCCCGTTCCCCCACAGCAGCCCACACCGTAGGGTCAGGCGTCGGGCAGGGGCTGCGGAGCTCCCCGCAGCGGGCGGTGACCCCAGCGCTCCCCCCGCCGCTGGGCTGCGCTGGGCAGAGGCTTGCGGCGTCCCGCTGGAAAAGCACGTCCACTCCCCGGCCGTCACCAAAGTTTTCCTTGAGGTGATGCTGATCAGCCCACAAACCATCCAGACGCGGAGACGGGTGGTTGATGTTGCGCACTCTTTTTTGTTTGTTTTTTTGGTCTTCTCAAGTTCTCAGTTTCCTCATTGACTTGTTTGACTTTCTGCGAGAAAGGGAGTGGGCGAGCGCGGCTCCCTCCCGGTCATTGCCACAGAGATGTTCAATGCTGCCGGGGCCGGCAGTCGCGGCCAGCCTGGACCTGTCGCTCCAGCGGGCGCTGCTCGGCTGGAGACCGAAGCGGGGCGCTGGTTCCGGCCCCGCCACCCGCCCGCCTCCTCCGGCCCATCCTACGTCTGCCGCGGCTGCTGTGTACAGAGAATACACGGATTTGAGCCAGGAGGTGCCGCAGAAAAAAAAAAAAAGAAAGAAAAAGGAAAGAAAAAAAACCAAAAAAACCAAACCAAACCAAACAAACGAAAAACACCCGACAACACCCCACAGCCACACACAGCAAAAAGAGGAGAGAAACAAATAAATAAATAGAGGCACGAGCGAAGCTCCGCCTCGAGGCGGGCAGCCCGACAGCGCCAATCACCGAGCAGCGAGGCGGGACGCGGAGCGGGGCTGGGCGGAGCGGCCCGGCACGATTTCCCCGCCCGTGGGAGAGGTGAGTATCGCCGCTGCTGCTGGGGACTGTGACCGCCGGAAGATGGCTGTCGGAAGGAAGGCATCCCTGGCGACACTGGCTGCTCCGCGCCGAGCTGCCGCGCTGAGGCGGAGCTGCAGCGGCGGGGCCCTGAGGCGAGAATGGCTTTAAGAGGGTAGATTCAGGCTAGATATAAGAAAGAAATTCTTTACGGTGAGGGTGGTGAAACACTGGAAGAGATTGCCCAGAGAAGTTGTGGATGCCCCCTCTCTGGAGGTGTTCAAGACCAGGCTGGACAAGGCACTGAGCAGCCTGATGTAGTGGGAGGTGTCCCTGCCTATGGCAGGGGGGTTGGAACTCGATGATCTTTAAGGTCCCTTCCAACCTGAACTATCCTATGATTCTAATTGTCCTGCTAACCCAAACCTTTAATCAAGCTTGATAATGAGATTTATATTGTCCTCAAAAGGTAGAATGGAGGCAAAATACAACTTACTGCAGCCCAAACTTAAAAAAAAATAATATCTATGAGAAATTAGATTCACATTGTTCTTTACAAAAGTACAAGTTTGGAAACAATAAAAACATTCTTATATACAAGTTCTCACCAAACAGATTAATCTCCAAATTTGGTCCTGTAAAAGAAAAAAAAATTAGAGTATCATATTTTCTTAAAAGCTTAAAAAAGTCACTCTGAAAGGTCACTCCACTAGTCATTAGGTTTTATGCATCAATACCCTATTCACTCCAAAGTGCTCTGCTGACATTTTACTTTTAGTAGGCTGTAATGGGCATGTCATATTTTGTCAACATCCTCCTTTTCCACTGTCCTGTTGTCCCCAGGACCACCTTCGGGTCTCAAGCCTGCTCAAATTCAAGTCAGTAATGTATCCCTGCCTCCAGTCCCTTCAGCACCAAGTAAGTGAACTCATGTTCCAGGGGTGCCCTGCACAGAATAATCTACCATTTGCATCAGTGGCTGCTTCACTGAAGTGACAGGTGAAGGTGCAGCCACTTGCCAAACTTCACTCTGCAGAGTGGTGTCCCCATTCCAGTTTCTTCCTACAAGTGCAGGGGATAACACTTCAACTATCCAAACTCTAGCCTGGCCAGCTAATGCTGTCTGAATTAAAACCTTTCCTAGACACCACACATGGAAAATCACATCACTCTGTACTACTCAGTAATGAGAAAACATCTTCCTGTTTTATTTGTAACATGTTATTTTGGCAAGTATGACAAATCTTTTCCGAGTAATGAACACAACTAAATGCAAAAGAAGAACTGGCTTTAGCAAAATACTAGAGAGAATGGAGAGACCTGCCCCATAACCTATAGCTAACAGTGAAGGTAGAAAAGTGATTTATCTGGATCCAACAAGTTAATGAGAAAATTACCCTTACTCCGAGACTTCTTGTTTCATCTTCAATGTAATACATCAACTGATATGTATGATCTCATTTATGTAATTAAAATTGCTAATTGTTCTAATCAGTTTATCCTTCAGATTTTCATCGGAGGTTATGGGATTTTTTGAAGGCAGTAATGTTTCCACATTGAGAGGCTGAAAGGGTAAGCATGGGAGAAGCCTTATTGACACAACAAAGAGCAGCAACATAAAGAAAAGGCTGTAGCCAAGTAGAGTAACAAAAATGTTCATCTGCCCACACTCATATATATGTATGACATAGAAATATAGAATGGGTCCAGTGATCCGAAAGCCAGCAATTAATTTCAAAAGCTAATTGCAATCTAGCAATTTTTTCCAGTGCCCACAGACCTGCAATAGCAGGGCATATGACTGAGTCTTTTCAACTGAGCAGCTAGACATTATTCTACAGACATGTTTCTCATTTCCCATTAACTCAGAGAGAAAAATCCTGGCACTGCTAAAGTTTTTAACATTGATTTTTAGAAAGACAGATTTTTTACTCCTATTTCTCCCTTCACCACACACCTCCCCTCAGCTTCCCTCCTCGCTCCCCCCCCCC
>VZTY01001500.1:243964-262808 GCA_013400935.1 Turnix velox
CCGCTTGAAGACTGCACAGAGGATGTTGAAATGGAATATATGTTTGTTACTGCACAACATCCAAAATAAAAAGCAATTAGAAGCATAGACTCTGAAGATAAAATGAAACAACATGATCAGTTTGACCCCCCAGCGATTTTACACAATTAAATGCATTGACTTCAAAACATTTTGTTGACATGAAGCAGCAGGAGCACTGAGATCGCTGTCCATACTGAAAAATTTAAATCAATCCGGTGTTATTTTATGTTTCTATCACTCTTTTCTTGATCACATCTGTCTACAGCCTTTTCTCTCTGTCTGGGAAATGCAGAATCTTTGGGGAAGGGATTACAAACTCAGCATGAGCCAACAGTGTGCACTCGCAGCCAAGAAGGCCAACCAAGTCCTGGGTTGCATCAAGAGGAGTGTAACCAGCAGGTCAAGAGAGGTGATTTTACCCCTCTACTCAGCACTGGTGAGACCCCACCTGGAATATTGCGTCCAGTTCTGGAGCCCTCACCACAGTACAAGCATACAACTGTTGGAGAGGGTCCAGAGAAGGGCCACGAAGATGATCAAAGGGTTGGAGCAACTGCCCTATGAGGACAGGCTGAAGGAGTTGGGGTTGTTCAGCCTGGAGAAGAGAAGGCTCAGAGGGGACCTCATAGTAACTTCTCAGTACCTGAGGGGGTCCTACAGAAAGGCAGGGGAAGGAATTTTTAACATAATATCAGATGGGAGGACTAGAAACAATGGATATAAATTAGAGGGGGATAGATTTAGACTAGACATAAGGAAGAAATTCTTTACAGTGAGGGTGGTGAAGCACTGGAACAGGTTGCCCAGAGAGGTTGTGGATGCCCCCTCTCTGGAGGTGTTCAAGAGTAGGCTGGACAGGGCACTGGGCAGCCTGGTCTAAATGGGAGGGGTCCCTGCCTATGGCAGGGGGGTTGGAACTTGATGATCTTTAAGGTCCCTTCCAACCCAAACTATTCTATGATTCTATACTTTGTCTCATATGAACACTGCATCTTGGCCAGCTGAGTCACTGTCAGCAGCTGAAGTCTTTTTGTGATGTTCCCACATGAATAATACGGAAAAACAGAAGATGATAATAGGAGATGCTGAGTCATACTCTTTAATTTCATTTTAATTTCTGGGTCTTACTCTCTTTTGACATTAACTGTCACTTAGATTTTTGTTTTAGCGACAGCAGGATGAAGTGTTAAATCTTTGTTGATTTTTTTCAAAACTAATCTGTTCATTCATATCACACAGGAAAAAAGTAAAACCACTACACTTGTCTGTAATCTTCTGTTGTGTGAGAAAAGTGGATTCAGTTCAAAAATCCTCACCAGGTGGAAATGACAATTTATTTGACAGTTTGTACTTCTACTGTCAGTGGCAATACCCCTTGGAGTGACTATCTCTTTAGTGATCAAAAACTAACCTTACTGGTGAACAGTATTTCCATCAGGCTACTTTGTGTTGGTGGATTTGCTCTCGGGTCACAATAGCTGAAAAAGCAGATGATTTCAGGCAGAGTTTTCACTCTCCTTTACTCGTTTCCAATGAAAACTCAGAGATAGCTTAGTTCCAAATGAGCTCTAAAAATGACAAAGAACCTTATCACAAGGCAGCTAGCCTGTTATCAGCCAAAATAGCAGCAGTATAACAGACAAAAAGTGTATCTAAGAGGGCTTTTTTTTTTAATTAATGAACTAATATGTTAATCTGCTTCATCTAATGGTAGGATTTTAAAAGTTGCTTTACCTTTACTGTACTCACAGTATAATAAATTGCACTGATATATAAGGACCAAATCATGTAAAATGCAGAGGCCAGCTCAAATAAAAGCTCAGTAAGTAAACCAAACAGTATATATGCACATCAGGGTTAAAAAATCACTATTGGAAAAATAAATATACAGTGAAGAAATGCACAGGTAGAAATAAAATTCCTTCTTCCACGTTGGGTTGAATTTGAACCTCCATACCAGTGAAATGCTGTGTCTTAGCACCAGAACTTGCAAAGTTACAACAGTTGAAATGTTGGAAATAGCTAGAATGTGTGTGCTAACATGCAGTGTCCATCTGAAAACTGTTAACAGTCTCAGTAGTATAATTAAGAGACTGACACTGGTTTTTAGGAGCAGATAACATGAAATAACATAATAGAGAACGATACTGGGACTGTTCTGAGGTGTATTGACATTGTGCCTTACAAGCAAAGAGGGCAAAGTCCATTTAAAGTTATTATGGAGGAGACTAAAACATTCCCTGCGGTCACTGCCAACTTCCTTTTTACAATATCATTGTTTATATAAAATGAAAATGAACAGAGGACTAGGACAGATCAAAGGTCTGTGTAGCCTGCTATACTATCTCCTCTAGTTACAAAAGTAGATGCATAGGGAAGAATGTAAGAATACAGAATAATTCCCTTCAATGCTCTCCCAGCCTCCCTACCTGAGACAGAGATGGTCTCTATGTACTTATAAACCCACAATAACTTTTCATTTCATGGATCTTCTGAACTCATGTTAAATCGGGACATAACATCTTGGTTCACAAGGAAAGGGATCTCCACAGTCTAATTGCACCTTATGCACAGAGCCATTACCCACAGACAACTCTTACAGCCCACGCTGCACCCAACTTCTGGCCTTTACTGTATGTTGCTGTTCTTTAGAGAAGCAACGGGACTAATCTTTTATCCCTGAAGAGCCTAGCATGCTATCAGTATGAACCAGAAAAAGAATCTTTGCTTAGAAAAATGTCCTTCATTTTATATGGACTGAATAAAAACACTTTCACCAGAATAATTCTGGCATGTGGTGAACACATGCCAGAAAAATTAGTATTTTCTAACTTCTCTGCTGAATTCTATCTTGAGATTTTTTTCTTGCTATTAATAAGCTACTCCAGAGGGGTTCTTATTTATAATTTAGACCTTCCATTTAAATGGAAAAATTACTGAAGATATTATTTATTAGACAAGATGTATTTATTAAACAAGATTTAACAAAGCAAATTTTATGCCTAACTGACAAAAGTTTTAGTTATTAAAGGCACTCTGTTTTTATAATGCATTTCTGTGAGTAGGGGCTAGATCTTCGGTGAGCAGACACTTTTTTGAGAACCAGTTCATATTCTGTTTCCAGTCTCTCTTAGAGAGACTCACATTTATTAGTGTCACATGCTGATTTTAAATCATGCTGATTTAAAAGGTATACAGTTTCCTAAAACCCAGCAAAATATGGGTATAGCAATTTGTAGGCTGACTGTAGGTTAGTATGAAATACACAAAGAAACACAATACAGTCCAAGAATTTGGAAGGAATTAGAAAGCCAAATACACTAAGAATAGCAGCTCTGAATTGTTTCACAAACATATCTTTTTAAACACATACAGCATCTTCTTATGTCTATACATTAGACTTTAAAACAGTTGGCTTTTGGGTGCAGAAATATTACTAAACTTTACAACAAAATAGGTTTGCTGCTGCGACAAAACTCGATTTCCACCAGATGCTTGTTAATAATGGAGCGTGGGTGACCCCTATTGGTATGTTTATTCTTGGAGTCTTTAAACAGTATCTTGGGCTCATTACAGGACCTAAAATTTAACCAGAACTGGCATCTGTTGGAAGAAATGACACAAGTGCAAAGACAAAAAATTAATCTGATAGGGTGGTGTGACACTGTCTCAGGCTGCCCAGAGAGGTGTTGGAGGCCTCATCCCTGAAGATATTCAAGGCCAGGCTTGCTGAGGCTCTGAGCAACCTGATCTAGTGCAGGATGTCCCAGCTCACTACAGGGGGTTGGACTACATGGCCTTGGGAAGTTCCTTAAAACTCAGTTTCTACGGAAGCTGGCCTGGCTGTACACCCAGGGATCTGCTGCCATCCTCCCAACTGCTGGGCACGGATGGACTTCTGAGTTTCTTCAGCACCAGCACTTTCTTACATGTGTCACACATAGAATAACTTCATATCTTGGCAAAGATTTAATTAGCCTATTTAAACTTAATCAGATGTAGCTGGCACCTCAGCAGCTTTAATAAATTCCACAGTTTCTATTTTTAAGGATTTTTCTAAAGCTCTGTCTTAGAGCTTACATTTTCTTTGTGTAAAGAGCCATATGGTGAAATACATCCAGACTGCTGAAACTGGGCAACATTTTACAGTTTTCAAAGCTAAGTTCAACTGTTTGTTGAAAAAGTGTCTATAGCTCTTGTGTTTAATTTCAGTGGTACAGTCACGCTTTCCCAAATGGTTGCTTCTTTCCCTTAACACTGTCATTACCTCTGTAAAATCAGTTGCAGAGCAAAACTTGATTGTTTTTCAATGTAGTTTATAATTTGTTTTTAGAAATTACCCAGTGTTCTGTAACTGCAAATAAATGGGAAAAAAAACCTTTGGACCCAATACCTCAAACAGCTAGAGGGTTTTTATTGAACATCTGGTCCTCCCATTAATAGTAAAGCAAAGCAAAAGTAAAATTTTGTTTTTCAGTATGTTCTCTTTTGCCTTTTAAAAAGTAACTACACATTTTTGCCTTATGCCTTATCATGGTGCATGTGTACACTTTCCTTCTCTTGCAAGATTGGCTATTCTACATATAATTTTTTTGAATTAAAAATTTCATTGGATTTAAACAGGAATTGCAGCATGACTGCTCTGGGCACTACTCTCTGTCTACACCACTTTGGACATCCTAGTGTGTTTTTTTTTAAAGCTGTAAACACTGCAAACGGTTTCTTGTCATTAAGTTATTTTTCCAAGCCCTGATCAAAGAATTACAAATTTCAAATCTGTACAGTGAGCATTTGTGGCTGCTTTTTCCTATAAACTAAGAGTGCATGTCAGTAAATGATTGCCGAGCGACCCCTCAAATGTTGTAAAAGCTTATCATCTAGTTCTTAATTGAATCAAAGTGAAACCAGACAGTATACTGCATACAAAAGGTCAGATCTTTGATCCTTCCAAAACACAGCAGATTTGAGCACTCCAAGATTTAGCTGTGTGCTAAGTCTAAAAGTACACATTTGATTATCCACTCCATGGCTGATGTGAGCAAACAGTTCCAAATCAATTGCTACTGGAAAGGGCTACAACAAAATTCAATATTCCCTCCCAAGACTTTCCCCTCTTGTGTTCAGAACCTATAAGAATTCTCATACGTTTTTTCCTAAAGTATTCTTCTAAAAAAGAAAAAAAGCATAAAATGTCAACATGTGCACACACTCTGATTAGAAAAGTAGTTTAAATCTCATGGTTTCACATATCTGAATTTTATACTCATTCAGTAATCTGGGGAACATCTATCTGTCCTATGGAGAGAGTTGGTTTGAAAGAGATTGAAACACAGGAGAATATGCACAAATCAGACTTTTAATAAATAAATAAATCACACTCACAGCTGCTGACAACCATCCATCCTTAGGAACTGGTTATTTCAGGATTACTCACAAAAATGCCTAGGGATAGTATCCGGTCATAGAAAATATTCTTTTCAGCTTCTTTTAAGATAGTGATCTTACCAAGATATAAATGAAAGCAGATTTTGGCTTGTGGTGCACACTTGCATGCAGGCATAACTTCCTATGATAAGCTGTCAGACTAGAGGATGAAAAATCCTTTTGCTTAACTGAACTGGAAATGCTACAGTGTGCATTAAATAGATATTTATAGATGACATTTCCTTTTAAAGTAGTTTGGTGGCATTTTGAATTTACAGAAGCTATAACATTAAGTATAAATACAAAAGCAATGCTGCTATTCTAACAAGAACTCTCGGGCTACAGCTCACCAATATGTTCCCTTATACCTCTGCAGAGAATTAAGCATTCTTTTCCAATGATTTATTTTGACTTCTTAATCGCTAGTATCCTTGTTAGAAAAACTGAGAGGCACAAACAGAAAAGGCAAGGAAAGTTGCAGTTCATCCAAATACAAAGGAGATTACCTTTTGATATTTATGATACATTGTATTAAAAAAGTTTTGTGAAGCTAGGATAAAAGAATTACTCCTGATACATACTTCTTGCCTTATAAATACTGTAGAAGCAAGAATGAAAAATTATTTATTATTTGAGAGACTGGTGATAGATCAGAGTGAAAAAATTATGTATTTATACCTTCAGAAATCGATGTAGCTAGTGAATTTACATTGAACTTTGTATGTTGGGAAAACATTGGGGTTCTGACAAGATATGGTTCTTGTTCCACAGAACAAGAATTTTTAAAGTTCAATTAATCATCATCTGCATAAAATATATCCTACAACAGATACTAATTTGAGTGTCACATTTCACTTTGAACCTCTGTTAGCTGAAATAAATGAGGCTGTACATTTCATTTTCAATATCTGCAACTGGATATTTTCCATACATTATAGAGAGGAATATGGTAATAATTTCACAAAGTGAGTAAAAAACCTTTGTGAGACTTAGTCATCAACATAGCAATCCATCATTGTGTTTTTATATTTGTAACTGTAGCATTGTGTAGGACAATATCTGTACCAGGACTCCATTCTGGAGATTCTAGAATAAATGCAGAACAAATTAATTGCATTTTAAACATCAACTTTTGCAATATGTTGCTCCAGGATGGAGTCGGGGAAAAAACATACTCCTTGATGTATTTGGTGAAGGTTTTTTTACAAAGCAGCAAACCCTTTGAAGCAGCGGGAGATAAGAATACTGTGAATACTTGGAGTACTGGGAGGGCTGCCAGTTCCCATGAATGTCAAATCACATCCTTTGCCGTGTACTACTGGTGCCCCAATGAAACAAGAGCCTTGGAACTACTTGGAACTACCACAGAAACACAATCTGCAATAAATAGCAGTGCCAGTCTGCATGAGCACCTTACACAGCTATTAACTGTCTCTGCAGATGCTGCATTAAATCTCAGATTATTTGTCTGTTCTATAAAGTGGTGCACACTGGCATTTGGGTACCAAAGTCCAAGTGTTTTATAATTGCTAGGGTGTTACTCTCTTCATCTTAGGCAAGAGGAGAGGTAACTGTTGAAGGTGCAGAGGTGCAGAGTCTTAAACTTCTAATACCTGTATAACAGTTCACAGCTGATTTGAAAGCCAAAGTTGGATAGAACAAGTGTTTCTTTCTTTGCTCTACTATCTAGAGTGCTGAAGCTGAGCACTAAGTTCAGGATTTATTCTTCAGTCAGAATGGATACATATGCTGTAATGAAATGCTGGCCTGCCTCTGGAAGATAATGACCTTGGGATGCTCCTGCCTCATCCACAAAATAACCCCAAAACATGATGATCAAATTTGGTAATATCACCAAACCAAAAACTCTGATGGTAAGCAAAGCTTGGTTCTCCTGGTTTTTGAGCATGATACATGGTGTGAACAACAATAAAATCTGTCCTAGCTAGTAAAAAAAAAAACAGCTTGCAACTGTCAAAAGAAGTTCAAAAATTAAACGGGATCTGCACAGCTCTTCTGAACTGCACGTTAATGTCTGCTACCAGGAGGAAGATAATTCATCATGATAAAAAGAAACATGCATTTTAAACTTGCTTGGCAATGAGGATGTTCTTATTTACATAGTGATGGTTGTTTGAACATGATGAAAATTTGCCTGAGCTAGACTCAAGCTCAAACACATTCGGATGTGATACAGTCAGTACAATTTTCTCAAGGATTGTAATTTAATTCTATTCAACTAATGAAAGAAAAAGAAATATTGGCTGTAACAATCCCATTATGCTTGAGAGATAGTTTTAAATTACATTTGAATAAAGTAACTGAGTGTAGTCCTCAGGGAATGGTAACACTTCCCAAAATGATGAAAAATAACATCCTTTTCTGGGTAGCCTGTGTCAGTAGAGGACTGAGGAGTTAATGGAAACAATGCAGCGCCTGCTGCACTTTCAACACTATCAGCCACAGCAGCATCGAGCAAAACATTTCACCAATGTAAAACAATATCAAAGATTCCTAAGGCCAAGTTTAAAAAAGAAAAAGGCACACAAACTTTAATAAAGAGAAATTCTGGTAATTGTAACCATTTAGTGAGGAAAGCTACGGAGAGAACATTATTTAGCATATTTAGGATGTCCCCGTTACTTCCGATCCATGCATTCCTGGGCTGGAACCAGATGACCAGATGAGGTGAAGTTCCTGTCAGGTTTATTAATATGCAAGTGTGAAAAAAGATCTGTCCACATAGAAGGAAATAATATTATTATTAATTAATATCTTTCAGTTTTGTATTATTCAGTTCATGCAGACATGGTGGCAGCCTCTATTACCCAAGACAATCTCCAGTTTTATTTCTGAACATTTCTAAAACCTCGGTGATGTACAGTTCCAAATTATAATTTTGCCATGCCATGCAGAATAAGCCAACAGTGTGCACTCACAGCCAAGAAGGCCAACCAAATCCTGGGTTGCATCAAGAGGAGTGTGACCAGCAGGTCAAGAGAGGTGATTTTACCCCTCCACTCGGCACTGGTGAGACCCCACCTGGAGTATTGCGTCCAGTTCTGGAGCCCTCAACACAGGAAGGACATTGAGCTGTTGGAGAGGGTCCAGAGAAGGGCCACGAAGATGATCAAAGGGCTGGAGCAACTGCCCTATGAGGACAGGCTGAAGGAGTTGGGGTTGTTCAGCCTGGAGAAGAGAAGGCTCAGAGGGGACCTCATAGTAACTTCTCAGTACCTGAGGGGGTCCTACAGAAAGGCAGGGGAAGGAATTTTTAACATAATATCAGATGGGAGGACTAGAAACAATGGATGTAAATTAGAGGAGTATAGATTTAGACTAGACAGCCTGGTCTAGTGGGAGGTGTCCCTGCCTATGGCAGGGGGGTTGGAACTCGATGGTCTTTAATGTCCCTTCCAACCCAAACTATTCTATGATTCTATTCTAAGATATTTTTGTTATTTTATTGTCAGATAAACCTCTACATTTATTCAGGATATTGAGCAATATCTCTAGTAAGTATTAAAAAAAAAAGTCCTGATTTTCAAAAGCACACCTCAAGGGGAAGCACTGGATGTAGATAAACTGGTGTTGAAGGTGGAGTCACTTTGCAGTAGACACACAGCATCTGGCTGTTGGTAATTTCAGATATGAAAGTGTTTTTAGCAAGGATGCTATCTTCTGATTGCAGAGCCTTACATATGTCTTGCAAACTTTAAATGGCATAAGACTGAATAAGACTGCTGCAGATGTTGTGGATAATTAATTAGGAAATCCATCCATGTAAGTGAGATTATTTTATTTGTATCTTCAAGGGAATAAGAAAAAATATGCCTAAGCTCAGTTCAAAGCTGATCCTGCTCCTATTAAAGTTTATGGGTTTCTTTGCTTCTGAAGTTAGCCTGAAATGACTTAATTATTCCAATTATGCCTTGAATAAGGTTGTCAAGAAAGCTTTGTTCTTATAAAACAAAGTGTTCTTCAGAAACAATTGAACTACCTGAAGCTATGATCTTGAGAAGTTAAAAATACATCTCTAAAAATGGAAAAGATACAAACTGGTATTTTTATTGCATTTCTAATAAAGTGCCATTTGTAAAGTTAGCCAATTTATTAAATTTTTTTTTAATTACTTTTTTTAATTACTTTTGTCCTTCTGAACTTCATGAACTTTCACTATAAGCTTTTTCTGTGAATCTATCACATCAGAGAGGCATCTACACCTCTGATTAAAATCCCTACAAATTTAATGGAATGTTGCCACCCATTTCAATGTGTGTTGACTGTAGTTGTCAACTTGCCCCATGTAAATGTCTGCAGCAAATCATTTCAAAAGTGGTTATTGCTTCAGACCAGTTGCCAGAAATTCTGGCTCCTCCCCTCAAAGCCAGGGTCCTCTGGCATTTTTATGTTAACCTGGCTCATCAAGATCAGCAAACAGGTCTCTAATAAAGAGAATTACAATTACAAAACCAGTTCACATCTCCAAAAATTAATTAGCAAAATGTGGCATTATCATCTAATATACAGTACAATTTGCCATTATCTAAATCCCCTTAACCAACTCAAGCAAACTAAAAAAAATAAGACAAATTTCTTAACATTTAGTACCTCAAGATGCTAGTATTTTACCTAAGTTGAGCCCATTGGCTTCTCCATCCTGGTGTGCAGGGTTCATGACTTAGTTGGCAATCAATTTTAAGAAGACATTTTAATCATTTTTTTACAGCAGAGTTATTATCTTGCTATTACCTCTATTTAAGAGAACAGAATTTCACTCACACAGCTTCATAAATCATTTTGTTAAAAAGAAAGGGAGAAATGAATGCTCTTACAAGTAGTACACCAAACAGAATGCCTTTCTCAAAAGAGAAGTCTGAATGAGTGTGTTTGGAACATTTGAAACTACAAGATAAGTTAACATGATGAGATAGGAGTGACTGTAACCATAAAGTGGGTTAGCACAATGGTTTAATAGGACAGCCTTACCTGTCTGGAAGGTAGCTTGTGAGTTCACCTGTTTATTTATTTAGTTAGTTACACATGAATCGCCAGCATGCACTTAGAGGAATATCAGTTCCCCTTCCACAATGTGACCCATTTTATATTGCATCCTTTGTCTCTTTTTGAGAAGTGTCTGTTTTCACTGAGAACAAGAGTTATGATGAGAAGACCTTTGTAGGAAGACACTATGTCAGAGCACCAGTATTTCAGATCAAGTCTGCTAATTAATTCTGTTTGCAGGGAAACCATCTCACCATAAAGTATTCATTGTACTCTTACATGTGAACATAGCAAAAGTGTTAACAAGACACCTTGTGCTTCCCCAGATGTTCATGTTGCAGAGTTCCATCATTAGGCAGAATGTGTTCTGTGCTTATTAGCACACAATATGGGAGTCAGCTGAAACTCTCAGCACAACCTGGAGAGAGAGTTGACACACTCTGCTAAGCCAGATGGGAACTGTTTAGAATAAACAGATCTGAGTTTGCGCAGACTGGTTAATAATATACTCAAAGCAGATCAGATTTTGGGTTTTCTTTGATTATTTGAAACTTTTTTTCTACAAGGGGTTAGTATGCTTCATGTGGATGCAATATATCTATCTAGGAGAAGAAAATACTGCTTACCATACCATAGAAAAAACAGACGGTAGATAATGTTGCCTGGAGGCATTAAATTGATCAGACCCTCCATTAGAAAGGCAAATGGGCTTAACTGTGTTCACTGACATGTAGCTGGAATAAGGTTTGAAACAAAACAAGAATCTGAAAAACAATTGCTAAAATAAACCCATCTTACTGCAGTTGACAGCATCTTAACAGGTTCATATCAAACTATTTCTTCCTATATGCTAGACAATTTGCAATTTTCTTCCTGAGCGGAATAAAAAAAGATGAGTTTTTCTTTGTAGATAAATACTATAATTTGATAGGTATGCTCCTACTGTTCATATCTCCTCTTTCTGAAACTCCAAGAGAACTAAGTTCCCCTCATTAC
This sequence comes from Turnix velox, assembly GCA_013400935.1. NCBI lineage: Eukaryota > Metazoa > Chordata > Aves > Charadriiformes > Turnicidae > Turnix > Turnix velox. The sequence continues at coordinate 255,410 of VZTY01001500.1, forward strand.
ACCTAGAGAAATTCCACCATAATTCTGGCTTCACTGAAATGTCACAGAAGCTGGAATAGGCCACAGGAGTATTTGAGATAATGACCAGAAGCTCTGATGTCTCTGATTCTGCCCTAAGTGGAGCACACTTTGTGCAACATTAGGTATCCACAGTAAAAGGTCCACTAAGCCTGTCTGCAGTCACTTTACATATTACTGCCCCTTCCTGCACACACAGGATGTGACCACTAGCACACAAAGAAGGTGACTTTGCAGCCCATATAAAGTCTGTCTTCAGGAGTGGTTTAAACTAAAAATATCAACCTTACTTAGCTGTGGTTGAAATGGAGGGCTGCTTTATCTTCTGCAGGATGACACAAATCCTCTCAAACCACTGCAGGAAGACTCAAATGAGTTTATATGATAACGCGCCAAAGTAGAGCATAAAAATCTAGCAAGTTTTTTTGATAGTAGAAAACTATTTTTCATTTGCTCACTAAACTGGCATTTGTGCCCAGACTGTGTTTTCATAAGGAATATTTGTCATCTCTACTGACTGTAGGGATGTATCTGTAGAATACAGATACACTCTCATGTCACATAGAAGCAAAGAGTTAAACATTAAAAGAGCTAATATTAAAAGAGGAGCCCTGTGTTGGTAATCAGGATCAGTGTAGAATCACTCTAATGTGGGGTTAGCTTTACTGCCATCATTGGAGCTTGAGTGACATTGTAACACAAATACAAACAATCTGATTTTAATGTTTTATTTAGAACATTTTACAAAAATATTTGCTTGCTTTCCAAACAGGAAATAATGATTCCGTCTCAGGAAATGTAGGATATTGACAATGGTGAGGAAATGATCATGGCAGCATTTCTCTATAATGAAGCAAAGTTAACAGTTTGATTCTATTATAATTCACTGAAGCAACTATAGATATAAAGCATTTTATGGTAGCATTTCCTTTCCTCACACTGGTTTATTTTTGCTCTGGGAACACATTGCATTGGTGGCAATTTATATGCTAATGAATAAAGTGGTGTATAAATTTTCTACCTGCATATTAATGAAGAACGAGAGGGGTATAAGTTATGATGCCCTCATACAGTGGAGAGAGAAAAGCATTTTCTCATCAACTGTTGATACCTAGTCCTTGGACTGTTCTCTAAATCAAAATTCCCACAAACTGCATAGAATTCAGAAACTTTGGAAAGAAGATAGGTATAAACTTAAACTGAACTGAGTTTTTATTCATTTGGAATTAGCTAGAAATGCCCATGGAAAATAAGAGTGGCTAGCCTTGGCTTCACCACTCACAAAAGAGATCTTAGGCCTTAAATGTCTGAAGTCAGAGATCCTGGTAAGAATTTATTGTTTTTTTGTTCAGCTGTTCTGTCTGTGCTTACTGGACATTTAAAAAGGAAAAAAAACCCCACTCTTTAATCTTGTTCTCAAAATATTAATTGCAAGACTAATTAGGAATATTGCTCAGGCAATGTCTTTGATTACTGCCTGTGTTAGTGTAGCATCTAGAGTTAATGTACCACCAATACTTGGGTGCTATACAAAGAAGAAGTGGTTATCTCTGAGAGATGCCCCTTTAGTGAAGCAGTGTATTTTTTGTCCTACAAGCCATACTAAAAAATTCCTAAACAAGTCATCGCCATGCGTACTTATAGATATATATATACATATGCCAGCAGAAAAATAATTTTAAAAACTCTTTGCTCATAATAACAACATTCTAGCTCAGACTGATTACATCTGTATAGTTACACTGAATGTCTGCAACAGCTAAAAACAATTGCGAAAGCCAAATAATATTCTCTTATCTGCCACACTAGGATCACTGAATCATAAAGTTGGAAGGAACCTTCAAAGATCATCTAGTTTAGGCACCCTGAAGTGACCAGGGACATCCTGCACTAGATCAGGTTGCTCAGAGCCTCAGAAAGCTTGGCCTTGAATGTCTCCAGGGATGGGACTTCCACCACCTCTCTGGACAACCTGTTCCAGTGTCTCACCACCCTCATGGGGAAGACCTTCTTTCTGATACCTAATCTAACCCAGCTCTATTCTAGTTTAAAGCCATTACCCATTGTCCTATCACTACGTGCCCTGGCAGACAGTGCCTCCCAACACATTAGACATTCCTTTAGGCACTTGAATTAGGATTTCATACGTGTTACTAACAAGGATTTTTGAACTGTATTTGGGGAAAACAGCCAAAATCACATCTTTCAACAAGTCTAGGTCTGGAATGCACTATTGCAGGGAATATTTCTGAATATGCTGGGGTGCCCTTCTTGGGGGTAAGTGAAATCCCCAAGCCTTAAGGTTTTATTATGGTTGAGTTCAGCAGAACTGATTCAGTCATGTCTCATTGAGAGAGACATGATGACAGCTTGAGAATTTTGATGTTGCGCTAGAGGGGTTTATTCACATTGTGCTATTTTAAGGTAGCTGATCCATTATACAAGGGAAATAATATTTTATTCATATTAAGTAATTTTTAGAGCCTGGTTGATGTTTTTGTATCACAGGATCTGTTAAGGCAACTAGATGGCATAAATCATATTTCTACTGACAAATGAAATCTGAGCATCCTTTTTCAAACACTTAAGTTGAAGAACTGCTGCTTTTATTGTCAATCACTCTACTGAGTCATTTACCAAATAAAATCCAGCACAGATGCTAGCATACATTGTGAATCAATGCTAAACTCTTACCAGCTAACTCTGCTTTTCTCTCCTAGGCCTGAAACCCACACCCTAGTGAACATATGGCTTCACATTATTTGCTTTGGGGATTCTCTGAGTGTGTGCTTTCAGGCACAGGCACTTAGAGTGCAGACTAAAAGGGAAAGGCTTTAGCTGTTTAAGGGTGCTGAATTTTTAAGGAAGCCTATGGGGAAACTATTTTACTTGGAAAAGAGATATGCTAATCCTTTGCTTTAAAGGCTTCTAGATCAGTCTAGAAATATGATGGATAGCTAAGAAAAAAATGAGAACAGAAAGAACATTTTTTCCCTTCTGTTATTTTCCTAATCATTTCAGCATAAACTTTGCATAAACTTTCTTGACATCTTTTATCACTTAATTTCAAGGATTTCTCTGTATTATGAAATTTAAAGGTAAAAGAAGTTGGTTAATACCTACCTTCTCCAAGGTAGGTAATTCATGATGTCAAACCATTTCTTGCTGTCTTCTAATGATAGACACTAATTATAGTGTCAAATAGTCTCCTAGGACAATCTATTTCAGAGCATTATCTCTACAACTATGTTAGCCATCAGAGAAAGACATTTAAAGTTCTTTTTTGCACTTTTTAATTCCATTATTTATCTGTTCATCCTACACTGAACAAAGAATCTCTCATCCTAGGATGTCTCTGCCATAGCAAAAGAAAATTTCCTACTGTGTTCACTTGTTTATGAGGTCCAGTCTTGATTCTATACTGTCATTGAATGTTTCAACCTTATTATTCATTGCTATTAAAAATCACTTCTAACTGTATGTCTGTTTTCTCCACTTCCTGGGCCAAGACTTGGCTAATCATTCGAGTGTGACACTCATGCACTTTGTTCCTGCCTCATGCTGCTTCACAGCTAAGTCTAAGTTTATGCACTGCAATAGTTTGCCCACCTCTCCTTTTTAACACCAGATGACAGAAAGCTCTGTTGTTCAATTTTCATATGATTTCTATTGCAGTTGCAGGAACACAAAATGTTATGGTAACAAATGGCGACAGTAAACCCTAAGTAAGATGTGTAGAAAATGTGAGGTTTCCTAATTAAAGAGTTCAGCGATAGAATCTTCTGTCAACTTCTACTTACTCAGCAAAAGCCTTGAAAAACCTAGGAAAATGTGGTGTTCAAGGTAGCTTGAAAGACATGATTCTTTACTAAGATTTCAGTTGCTAGGAATCTGAGGAGTGAGTATTAACTGCCTTGCCTAGATCATGGGTAACAAAGATTATGTGTGTTATTTGTGGAAAAATAACAGACCAAATTCCAAGTATTTGACTTCATTCACACTACTAAAAAATCCCTTCTCAAAAAGATAGTTTATTTCCAGTTAATAGCTTAAAATCATTTGGATTCTAGAATCCCAGCTATACACTTCTTGTTTCTTCTCATGTGAAAGTCATGAGTGAGACTTTCAGTGAGATAATAAATAGAGAGGAATTTGTGGGTGTTTTTTTAATCAATGTTTGTTTCTGTAATGCAGTCATCAGAATGACACCAATATGAGTAACTTCAGAAATGCCTTTAGTAGTGCTGGTAATAATTTCAAAGCAAAGATTTGTTGTTATTCTCTCTTGTGCTGCATGATTTTCAAAGGGCTGCTTCAAGCAGTAGAGTTACTAAAGCTTCCAGAGAAATGACAAATCTATTGTTATTTTAGCCCATTTGTTCTCACCAAACTCTGTTGGTTTTTCACTTGGCTCAAATACCTCTATCTCTTTGAAGTTGCATTGATCAGATTGGAGTGACTAGTAAAGTCCAGCAATAATTATGAAGCACTGTTTACTGGGGGAATGTTCAGAATGACCAAAACTTATCAGGACAACATGAGTATATGGAAAATCTCTCTCACTCAGTAGGTAGTGGTGTGTTAGACTGCACTGTGTGTCTTTTCATGTACTGGCTGTAGATGGCTTCCATGTTTGCCCAGCAAGTCCTCCCAATCTCTCTTCAATGATATATGAATTATTTAAGGCTTCAATCTTCTCTTTTGTATTTTATATTTGAGAGAGACGGAACTCAGAAAGGTGTCAACAACAGCGTGACTGGCCATTAACAGGTAAGTAATGGAAACTGCTCTGCTTTTGGAGAGGTGACGGTCTCCATGGAAGTATTTGCACAAACAGTTTTGCTATGTAGTCCTCATCCAGACAAAAACTGATCACACTGAAAACAGCCTATGGAAGATAACCTACGAAATTTTTGCTGGAAGTCACATTGCCTCCAGCATTTATTTTGAAAAACTAGTGAAGGAAAGGTCTGTGTTAGTGAGCAAAATATTGATTGCTAACCCCCTGAATTCTAAAGGATGAAAAGTAGTGGCTCAGGCTTATTGATGCAGAGGTGATGGCAATTTTTATTTTAGCTACAGATGGTGTTATGACAGATTCCAAGGTACTTGGTGATAATTCCCAAGATGGGAAAATTCAGGTAGAAAACAGTCCATTTAGAGAATATTTTTTGTGTGGAATTTATGTTTTGAATAGGAGAAGCATCTCTGAATCTTGATGTTTATGTCTGAAGTTTTTCCCTGCGTTTTAATAAGCTTTGAGGAGGATCTGCTACTTGATTTTGCCAGACACAGAGGTGAGAATGGCCTTCGAACAGGGACACACAGGTTATTTGAATAAACACCTGTTATAATAAAAACCACTGAAACATTAATTGCTACGATGTGGAGTCTCAGAAAGATGACCCGTGTGCTTTACTACTTGGATTTTTGTTTTTAAATCTTCAGTTAGTATCCCCAAGCCACTAAAATGTGTGGCTTTTCTTGATTTCCATAGACATTGCTGCATTAATAGCACTGAGAAAAAGTATTGCAGGTCGTGTAGCAGCAATTGTATAGGCTTTGCAAAACATTTAATTACGGTTTTAATTAGCAAGTAGGGCTCTGCATAACAAACACTTTATTTGCTTATTAAAGTTAACTTAGAAACTATCTGTGGTTTGAGGTTTGGGGTTTTTTTTTAAAGCAGAATGAATGTATAGATACTCAGAAATGACTGTAGTTAAGGACCATGGTGTATTGGTTTTTTATTTTTTTAATGTTACCTATTTGGTTCCCCTTTCTGCGGACAAAGTATTTGTGAGTTCATCCCATCAGCCATGAGAAGCTGAGTGGCCACCTGCTCAGCTTGGTCCTTCAGTTTGCCAGCATCCAAGGATTTATTTTTCCTTTTTTGTTTTTTCCCCCCTTTATGATCTTTTAAGTGTTATTAATTAATTAAAGGAGTTGAAGGGTTTTTTTGACCATGAACCTCTATGAACACTCCCCCCGGTGCCGTAAAAGCGTTTACCCCTCGGCTGAGGGGGAGCGGCCGTTCAGCAGCACCTGCGCTACGAGGGCTCCGGTACCGGCCCCAACCCCCCACCCCGTAGGTTCCCATCAGTATTCCGGGTAAACATCTATGGCTCCTCGGTCCCCCGCACTGAGTCGCTCGGGCACTTTGATTCCCCAGGCCCCTGGCAAGAGCAGCTCCGGCGTCCCGAGCACGTCTCCGGGACCGCGGAAATTCCCCTTCTCTCGCCCGGCTTCCTCCTCCGCCGCCTCTCGCCGTTGCCGCCACCCCGTGGACAAAGTTTGGTACTGCAGCGCCGGCCCGGGCGGTTTCCGACCGACATCTCCATCCCCGCGGAAGGCGGGTGAGCGGCGGGGCTTTGGCTCAGCCGGAGTGGGACCCGGGCCGGGCAAGGAGCGTGCGTGAGCGCAGAAGTACCCGCCGTTTGCGGGAGCGTGTGCAGTGCCGCAGTAAGGAGCGGCTGCTTCACGCTCAGCCGGGCTACTGAGTTCTTTTATTGCCGATGGCGCTGCTCCACCGGCCGCGGGGAAAGGCCAAAATTGTCCCGGTACCGAGCTTCTGGGGAAGGCGGAGTCCGGCTCGGGCCGCGGTGCCTCCGATGCGGGTAATAAGAGCTGCTCATCCAGCCCGCCTCCGCGGCTGCAATACCGCTGCGTGTCCGCCGGAGGGCAGCACCCGCTAAAGGAAAGCCGATGACTGACAGCTGCCCCAATCGGCTTTGCGCATGCTCATCGAGGAAGCAGAACCCACGCGCACTGAGCCCTCAGTGCCCTCACTAAATATGGCGGCGGCGCATGTGCAATGTACGTCGGGACTGCCACACTCAGCATGGCGGCAGCGCATGTGCAATGTGTGTGGGAACTGCCACACTAAGCAAGGCGGCCGCGCATACGCAATGTATGTGAGTATTGCCACACTCAGCATGATGGCAGCCCATGTGCAATGTGTGTGGGAACTGCCACACAAAGCAAGGCGGCCGGCATGCGCAATGTATGTGAGTATTGCCACACTCAGCATGGAAGCCGCGCACGCGCAATGTGTGTTGAAATTGCCGCACTCAATATGGCGACGGCGCACGCGCAATGTGTATTGAATGCCACACTAAGCATGGCGGCCGCGCATGCGCAATATCTGTGGAGACTGCCACACTCAGCATGGCGGCCGCACATGCGCAATGTGTGTAGGGACTGCCACACTCAGCATGGCGGCCGCGCATGCGCAATGTTTGTGGGAACTGCCACATTCAGCATGGCGGCCGCGCATGCGCAATGTGTGTGGGACTGCCACACTCAGCATGGCGGCCGCGCATGCGTATTGTGCGTCGGGGATGCCACACATTAAGCAAGGCGGCCGCGCATGTGCAATGTG
>VZTY01001503.1:0-54204 GCA_013400935.1 Turnix velox
AAACTGTTCTATGATTCTATATACACTTAAATACACACTGAAATACAGCGAAGACTCCCCTTTCATGTTACAGCAATTTGAAAAAAAGTTTAATTTAGACTGCCTCTAAGTCTTTTTGTCAATTTTACTAGTATAGGATATCAATAAATAGCTAAACAAAATTGAAGTGGAATTTTCCTTTAAGTAATTTGCTCAAGTGAAATCACTGAGCACTTAACTCATATTCTGCTGTTTTTATGGTGTACGTGAATCATCCTCTGAAGCCAGCAAAATTAGCCCATGTTCTTATTGCATCATTCTAGAAATCTCAGGATGCATATCCTCCAGCAAAATTAATAAAATTATCAGAGAGAACTTTTTATTCAAAACCAATTAAGTGGTCAGAATTCTTCACTTCATTCTTCATATAAGTATTATTTTCTCTCACTCACTGAAACATTTGGACATCTGAGGAAAAACTGCATGTATCTTGAAATAAAGTGTAACAGCACTATTTTCTTGGTTAGACTCCTCATCTCAACTAACACAGAGAAAATTCAATAGCACTACTGCAGGATATTACATGAATGAACTAACAAGACAGCCTATCTCAAAAATATTCCAAGCCCACTAATCTTGTACAAACATTAACCTGAAACTTCCTTTCTCCTTCTCAATTTTCTGTACTTTATCAACTTTTCCTAGATCATGACAAGCACACAAGCTTTGCAAAATACTGTTTTGTACCAGAGAAAATGGCAATCACCTGCTAGTGCCTTAATAATATTAAACAGTATTAGTGGAAACAAGAGAATACTGACATTTAAGTACAAATGTCAAATGGGAATGGAACAAAAACCAAATTTGGTTCCACAAGTAGAGAAAACAAAAACATTCCTCACAAATACAATTATTTCATTATCAATTCACTGAGCAACTGCTCTGTGGGCTGAAAGAAACTGCAGGCTAAGCCTCTAAAATCACATGCATCTCATATATGAGGAACTTAATCCACAAAAACAAACACTGCTTGTCCCTTTATTAAACAGTTATGTTTGCTTGCTTTTTTATGAGGCCTACTATCTCTACACAGAGCTGCATACAATATAGAAAAGCAAGTCACACAAAATACTACTTAATTTACATGGTGTCTCACAATAGCACAAAGTTTCTTCTGATTATTAAGAGGATGCAAACATTTTAAAATAATTTACAAACAAACCTTCTGTTTAAAGTGTAATTACCACACAAAAAATTAAGTTCTCAATTACACAACAAGTGCAGCAATTCCAACAGCTTTTACATTTTTATACCTACAACAGTGAAGGTATTCCTTCAGCAGAGACAATGAAATTATCAATAGCTACACATTCATGTTTACTAGAACTGTTTAGAGGTCTGATATTTTAGATAATAAATTAATCTGATAAGAACTTAAGTATCAAACATACAGGTAGACCAAGTCCATAGATAAACAGTGTTACAAGTACTTAAAGTTACAATTAACTTTAAAAAATAATACAGCTGAACTGTTTTTTTAAAAAAGTCTCCACAATTGCAAAGTGAAGTTTATTTACCTTGAGACTCAGATCCCATGACTAAACTACAACAGTAAGGAAGTAATTCAATTCAGTTAAACATGTGTAAAACTTACCATAGAAGTCACTGATCTGGCATCTTCCTCATAATTCACTACAGGCGGTGGCTCTTTTCCATCATTCTCTTGAACCTTTTGTTCTAGTAGTTCCTTCTGGGCTGCAAATTTTGCCTCTGAGCATCTTAATTGCTGAACAGTTTGCTTAAGTTCTTCCAGTGCTTGCTTTTGGCTCAATAGGAGTACAATACTGCAGGGAAAAATAACAAACAATTTAAAAATAAGCAGGATTTAAAATACATCATTTGTTTCATGAAAGATAAGAAAAGGGCACTGAAATTCCTCAACTGAATTATTTGTTCAAAAGCATGAATTAATGAGCAATTCTAGAAAATATTCAAAGCTACAAGACAATGAAAGCAACGCTGACTTAGCCATTCTCTTTCCTCAATCTATCAGAAAAATAGCGTTGCAATCAATGCAAATGAAACTACTATTTTCATCCACATTTAACTGAACTTATAAACAGTATAGATGCCCCTATTTTTTAGGGAATACACTAATAATACATTATTAGATTGTGATTTCCAATTATGAGAAATGCACTGCAATCCACATAGTTGTTGTAATATAATTTGCACTATTAAATTCATCTTACATCCACAATAAATTTGTCTAGAGTCAAGCTAGAAATATCTGTTTTCTCATTTGGATTTAAATGTTATCTGCAGTCTAACATTTCTATGAAGCTAAATGAATTGAACTCTATAAAAAGCTAAAGCACATTTCCTTCTTGTCTCCTGTATGTTCTTACAGCACTTCTCTTAGTAATTCTCAATACTGCTGAGTACTCCGAGACATGATTCAACCATTAACTAAGGACAAGCAGATATCTTGGAATATCTACAGGTCCTTAGATGATGATTATCCCTAACTACCAAAACCAAAAATGGACAGAAGGTGCCTAAAAGATGAAAAACAACCACAGTACAATACAAACACCCTCAAAAGCACTCAAATAGATGAAACATCACCAAACTTAGCTAGTTCAAATGCAGTTTACTCTTCAAGTAACATGCAGCAAGGAGGAGAGGTCATTAATGAAAAATTAATCTGAAGTACATCTGAACATCAAAGAAAGAACAGAAAAGAACCAAATCAAAACACTGATAACATACATATATATGCATAGATTTTAAAAAATTAATTAAATAATAGCCAATGTATTAAGAGTTAAGTCGCCTTCAACCAAGACCTTCAAAACTATTTCCATGAATAAAAAACAGGATTACCTGAAAAGTTCTGCATTCCAATTGACTGACATTGTAATGCGTAAGGTACTGACTGATCACAACCATAATTGGAAGAAAAGTGAGTAAGGATATGACTGGCTGCAATATGAACCAGGAAAGATCACTACAGACAGAAGTTTCCTCATCAGTTATGTTAAATTCAGTTTAAACTCTTTCTAATAAGAGGTGGAAGAAAACATAAAAAACTCGTTCCAGAATTATTCTTTATAATAATGTTTTATTTGTGGCACTGTAGAACACTCACTAATCCCTTGCCTTCATTATTTACTATGCAGTACTAAAGAGTAACAAAACTACATTCAGTTTTGTAAAGAAAATGACACAAAGGCAGAACTTAATCTGACAAATTCCTAACTTAAGAAAGAGTACCTGTTTTGCATGTGACTCTGAAAATCTTTTTTAGAATTGTATCTACACAATGAAAACAGTCAGAGAACCAAACTGATTGGAGTCCTGTTCTTCCATCAAGCTGAAGTTATACTAATCAAAGGTCCAGTTCTTGAGCCATCCCAACACTACGACAATTATGCTGAACTAAATAGAACTGCATAGTTCTCCAATGAATTAGGATCTACAGTGGGAAGAATTATTTCAGAGATGGGAAAATAACCTTTTGTTCTTCACAATCATCGTTTGTTTGTTTCTTACTTAAGTTTTAAGAATTGCATTACAGATGCTTTTCCCTGAAATTATTGTATTTTGAAATTTATTTTCCACTTACTCAGACTTCTTTTCACAGGTCTTAGAGGACTCTTCTATTTTTTTCTCAAGTTCCAACACAAGTTCCTCTTTGCTTAAGAGGGTCTGCTGTGTTTGAATCAGCTCTTCTATTACTGTTTTTAACCTGTAAGACATAAGTTTCAGGTTGTGAACACAAACACTGTATGTACTTGAGAATGTAAGCAGGTAAAACGTCTACTATAAACTAATAATACTTCTGTCTCAAACCATTTATAAACTGAAAATTACGGGAGGCTGAGACATCATTCCGAAGAAACTGCATTACGTGATTATCCTGTTCATGTTCTCCTCCCTAGACTTTTCCTCACTGACTAATGAGGAGAAAACTGGTAAGGTCAGTCTTTAATCTGATTGAGTGTAGTTAAACTTTGTTCAGTCCTGAATCTGTAACGGAAAATGAACACCCCAAAGACAGCAACACTTAAGAGCTATTTGATTCCTGTTCCAAAAACAGTAACACACTCCAAAATTTCTCTTTCAGATTCACAAAAGAATTTAAAGTGGGTATATATAAGATCTGTAACAGGACACAGAGGAAATTCTATTGAAAATGTATATATGTAGGCAAATATGCAGACAATGACTTACAAACACAAATATTTAATCAGAATAGCTTCATAGAAGAGCAGAATTTCATGTTTTTCTTTAGAAATGTTGATGTCTTAGTTCTAAATGATTAGATACAGAATACAATGTTATTTCACTCATTGTGATATGGAAGGTATAATCTTTGAAAAAAAAGGGAGATTCAGTATACATCTTTTTCCTGTTACTCTGCTGAAGTACATCTAGACGTACAACATTCACATAGTTTAAGCAGGAATAACTTCATTAAACTATTTTGAAGGGCGAGGTTTCATTATTACACAATCCTTTCATAAGAAAGATGAAGCTGCTTCTGAACTAAGGAGAATTCTGACAAAGGAGACCAAAAATTTTTATTGGAAAAGTTATAAAAGTTATAAAAGAAATAAAAAGTAATCAGATTGAAGAGAAAAAAAGGGAGGATGACTAATGATGTTAAAAATTAATTGATATAGTTCATAGATTCTCTCATATTGAGAAAACAAAGGGATTGGGATGGTCTGCAGAAGGCAAGTCAATGGGTTTACATTTGAAATATCTAACTGCTATTAAGGATCACTTTGACTTTGGTTTTCAGGAAAACCTACAAGAAATAAATACCATGGCTTTATCAAGCAGTGGAATTTTTTAAAAAAGATGAAACAGGCCACAACACACCACTAATAACTTATATTGATCACTTTTGCTTTCTAAAGAAACAACCTTCAAATGAGTAAAACATCTACTGAAATACAGTAAACAAAAAAATCATCAACCAGTGACATTCTGAATTTTTCACATTGAATTGCTATGTTCACTACAAAAAAGAGAAGTACAATTCAGATTTTGTATCTCACAAGTGATTTCATCAGACTGTTTAATGACAAAAGATAAGGCTTGAATTATAACACAAACACAATAACCTCAGCAGATTTTTTCCCTAGTAACAAATTATAAAGGAGAAGCTGGCAAAAGTAAGAAAAAGATTTAACCAGCAATGTAAGAACAAAATACACAGGGAGGTGGTTTATCACCCTTAATAGCAAAAAGCTCCAGAAAATGTGATACAACAGCTACAAATGTGTTAGTAAGTTAATGTATTTTAACATGTATTATAACAGAAAATTCTTTACAAACAATTAGAGGTTTGAAAAGACAGACTTACGTTATTTGTAAACTTTCTGCTGTTAGATTATTCCACATGATCTCATTAGCTTGAAGGTTTTCGCTATCTTCTAGTAAAGATGTATCAAACTCAATTTCTTGTTCAATTACTTCTGATGACCTAATTTGTAAATAAATTTTATATTTTCAAAATTAACACATATCATAAAATAAGCTATTATGTTTTGATTTCCTGTAATAATTAAAATATAGTTAGGGTATCACGTGAAATAAAAGGTTAGAACTGGATACACATTTTTTGAATACAGAACACAGTTTTAAAATCATACCATATGATAAAATGATATGTAATTCTTTGAATCAAGACCAGAACAAAACCAGGGTTCTCAAGAGTTATTGGTATGAAAGTGTGAACTCTTAGTTGGATCCTGCTATATTCCTGCACATTTATCAATTTGCACCTAAGAACAAAAAAATTGATGCAGTAAGCCACAGGACTATTGTTGCATATACTAAAACAAAATAACATTTCTGTATTCAAGGCAAATACAATGTATTTTTAAATTAAAAAGCTTCTTACATGATCTGCAGAGTCTGTCATCACAGGCACTGCACAACCTGCAATAGCTGAGGAGTAGATTTACCTAGAGTTCACTTTAAACTGCAATTTGGACAGTAAGAGAAATAAATCCAAAAAACTTAGTTTAGCCCAAAGCACAAAGTGCACCCAAAGACACAGTATATTTATTAGCTTACACTGTAACATTGTGATGTTGTCAATACCAAAGTTTAGGCTCTTCATGTTTAGTAATAACTGAAATTTTGATTTTCTAGAGTCAGACAAAGAGACAGCCCACTTAAAAACCTGATTTGCAGACAGCTTTCTGTATAGAAAAGTGGAACAATTTTCAAACTAGGATAAAACTTCACTAGTAGTATACTAGGATAAAATTTTACCAAAAAAAATGTAAAAGAAAGAACAAAGAAATTCAACTCTGATCTCTTAAGCTGTGTTGCAGTTTAATTAAAGGTTTTCTCAAAAAGGAGATATCAAGTGGTACACTAGAACAAAAATGTATACCTGTGAGTATCTATGAAGTCATTATACTCAGAATTAGGGTCTATCTGTTCAACCGAAGTCTGGATCTCTTTATGGACATTCACGATCTCTTCTGTCACAAGACTGGTGATTTGGCTATACTCATCCAAGATCCCTTTCCTACAGAGGAAAAAAAAATGTAGTGTATAACATGACACAAAGCATAGATGGCATTGAAGACTTTGCACTTCCTATAAACCCTTGTTGAAATTGACTAAGAGGGGAAAAAATAAGACAACATATTACTCAAAGGAATAACAGAACAATTGAGGCCTTTTACAGGTTGGCTATGAGTGAGTGAAAAGTCTCTAAGACTTTTCTTAGAGTCTCTAAGTCTCTAAGAGTACAAGTCTCTAAGATTTGTACTAACTTCCATTTACAGAAAGGACTGCAAAAACAAAAACTGTATAAATGGATGTGTAACCTGATGGATAACACTCTTCTTCACAAAGGACTTACCATACTTGTTATGGCCTACACTACAGCTTTTCATGTTCTGACAGACAAAATAAGTAGTTCTGGCATAAGGCAAAATGAGTCACATTGCAGTTCTGTTAAAAATGGCTTTGCTTATTGTTTTAAACTATCGTCTTTCATATTTTTTATGATATACCATTCAGATCAAAATAGGAATAAAACATAAGTTATCACGCATTTACAAGATGAAATAAAATCAAGCAAAGTTTATGTAAGAAACTACAGGCCACTCAGCACTGTCTTAACTGCTTCTAAGGGTGGTAAAAATCAGCAAAGTAGGAAATGGTAAAATAACAGGTGATAATGTGTCACTGCTGTTAGAAGCATCCAGTAGCACATGCTATTCCAGCTTTCCATAAACAAATCCTCAAAATAATTTCCTAATTTATCTTTCTTTGCCAGATATGCTAGCTTGCCAGGCTCTGAAGCACAGTGAGCTTTTTTAAAATACCAATTAATTTTGGCCAGTCAGGAGCATGCAGAGAAAAAAGCATCAATATATTTTGTAATGGATAAGATCTCAAGTTCTGGTTATTTTGTGAAAGCAATTAAATGATTGTGGTTTTTAATACTCTTTCTTAATACTTTCTACTGAGGAGAAAACAGCCAAGAAAGGGCATTATATCGTGCATTGCCTATGAATGAATGTGTGAAAGATTCCAGAAAATAGTTCAGGTTGTGATGAAAAGACAGGCCAAAGTCAACTACAGCAATGTCATACTGAAGAGAATGAGAACCTATGTTGACATCAAAAAAGAAAAAAAATCATTAACAAAGTTAATCTACACTTCAGGCTTATTAATTCAGATGTAAAGTCATGATTAAGGAATTACATTTCACACAGGTAGCCACACCAAGCTCTAGATCTGAAATCACCACCTCTTCTTGTACAATAAAATGAGCAGAGTAGAAAGGAGTAATTTTTTTACATCCAGATTAATTACAATTTTCTGGCATTTGGAATTACATTACAAAAAATATCTATTAAGTGCCAAAAAAATTTTTTTCACTCATTTTAACTCCAGATATAGCAAAGATGAGTGGGTTCAAGAGATTTGTGCTCAATCATAAAATTCTATGATAGAAAATTATTATATCTCACAATTCTGAAAAATCCCCTTACAGCACTGTAACCTTCTGCTATGATTTTACATATAAAATTAACATTAAAAAGACTGTATAGAGCCTCCCACTAAAGTCTATTTCACTTTGACATCAGCACCAGAATCAAAGCAATAAATATGATCCTGCATAGGGGAGTTAATGGTATCCATATCATGTAAGCATGTAAAGTGTGAAATCCCCAATTCTCCCTCATTTTCTATGTTTTTAAGTTAAGATATATGTAGACTTAAGGAAAGGTACGTAAATGAGCTAAAGAAGAGTGCCTCACATCTCAATGAATAACAACCAAGAAAAAAGGTAACTGCTCTTTCTTTTAATTTAATTGATTTAAATAACACTATAGAAAAAGATCTACATTTACACTCTCTAAATAAGTCCTACTCTACAGGAAAGACAAGCAGGTAGCATGGTTGATATAAACCAGGAAGGAGTTCTCACTGTCTGTTCTCAGAGATGATACATTAGCACATCTCCTGTTATGATGTAAAAAACAGTATTCCAGGAAAAAGGTAATTGTATTTTTGAGACTGGATTCCTGAAAGTGAGATCACATTTATATGATCTTGCTACTTCTCCCGCAGATATGATTAAGAGTGTATCTAGTTGGCCATCCTCCCCAATAACTTTTAAGACAGTTGGCCAGTTTAAAGCAACTGTGTGCTGGTAAAATTTCATATAGGTCTAACAGAGAGGCAACATTGATCTCCTAGTAAACCAGCTGAAGGAAAAAGTATGAGATGAGCTCAGCTATAAACAGTTAAACTGTAATGTTTCTATATTTTACAATAAGATGGTGTCTTGCTAGAATGTTTAAGTAACCACTCAAAACCACTGCCTGCATTATTGTAATAGACTTTCCAAAGCACAGATATTGTCTACTGAAAGATGAAAATACCTTTTTTCATTAATTCTTTATATATTATCAATTAATCACAGTTTATTGTATTTAAATAATCCTATGAATTAAAATGCTACTCCTATAAAATTCCACAAACTAAAATAATATTAAAATATATCTTACAATGCTTTGATCATTTCTTCTTGCATCTTCTGTAGTGAATCAAGTAACAGAGGAAGAGTAGTATCATAATACTGGTGCTGATGTAACTGTGCACCTTTCAGTGCCAATACATATTGATTATGCAACATGTGAAGCTTCATAGTGGCTTTGTCACACCGATCTTTGGCTTTCTCAGTCTCCTTTCCTAAGAAAAAAACAACAAAAGAAGAAAACTGTATGTATACAAATTTCATAGTCAACATATATTTACTAGATTTATTATAAGTTTACACCTTTTCTGATAGCAGTCTTTTTTCAAGATAATTCTTCAAAGAAGGAAAAACCTGATCTTATCCAGGTTTTTAATAAGACCAAAATGTCTTGTGTTTCTAATTAAAAGATTAAGTAAGAAATAAAATCTGCTGTATTTTCTTTGAGAAAAAAATGTGAAAATTCTCTATCCAAATCACTACTTACAGAGGAATAAAAATGATAAAACTATAAAGAACAAAAGTATTACATAAAATGCCACAAATTTAATCTTTGATTTAGCTCAGAAAGAAAACATTTTTAACAAAGAAAGTAATATATGTCCTACTAGATCAGACCCGCAATTTATTAAAAACCAGTAATTTATTACGAGAAAAAATTCTACTGCTACATATTATCCCAAGAAAGCAATTGTGCAGTCTACATAAAAGTAGCAGAACTCACACTGATAAACCTGTCTACAACGGGTACCTTATCACTGCTAGTACTACCACAATCAGGAGACTGGCTCCACAACCTTAGTTCTACACTAGTAGAGATTATAAGTCCTCAAGCTCATACTGACTACACCAGTCCAGAACTGAATCTGAGAGCTACGAGGTACATCAAGAGGTCACCTATCCTATTCTTTGCTACAGCAATTGCATAAATATAAGGCATATAATTTATGACTTTCCTAAGCCTTTCCATGATAGATAATTTTGTAACTTCCTAGTATCATTCAGGATAGTGTATACAGGCTGAAATAATTCCCAACTTCCCTGCCTCTTCACTCTCCAGTGTTTTTACTGCCTTAATTTAAACCCTTACTTACTTCATATGCACCTTTGGTATGAAAAATGGGCTCTACCATCCTCTCCAATCTATCTTTAGTATACTACGTTACATATTCTCCTCTTCTGCCCAGTCCTGAAACTTCATACTACTTGATACACTTTGTATAGGTCTTGTCTGATAAGTCCTGATGTCTTTTTGCAGTTGTCTGGTTCACAATCTATTGTAAATGCAACTTCAAGACTCAAAGATGAAGCACTACTTAACATTCTAAATACTTCTAGATCATAAAAAGTTTTATTTTAAAGGGTTTTTTTCCAAATACCATACAAGCATAACATTACTGATTAGTTTCAATTTGACATCTGATCTTGCCAAGTAAAGCTATCTTTTTCAGACTCATTTCTCAGTTTATTGGATTATTTTTACCTCTACAAGCTGGCCTGCAGCGCACTTTCAATCCCTTCAAGGTATACTGATGCCTGGGAATGCAATAAACAAACTCCAAAACAAAGTAATGAAACAGTGAAGGACCACTCAAATCTAATCTCAACATATATCCTGTAATATCTCATAGGATACTTAGCATTTCAACAGGATCTCATTAACTATCCTTCTCGAAGCAGGTTTATGTGAAGTTTTGCATCTTTGCTGTAACACTTTCAACTTGATCATGCATTGCCCTTGTCACAAAAGGATATGAGATTTCTTTAACATGATTCCTTACAGAGATACATCAGCTCTTACTCATATCCTTGTCATCTTCTTGGTATTTATGAATTATCTCATTACTTTTTCAGGAACCAAAGGCATTTTAAGTTAATCCTGTATCTGTAATTGTCAAGTGCAGATTCACAATCACTTGCACACATAAGCATACACTAATTGTATCAGTTTCATTCAGACTGCTACATTTCTTAGGATGTTAATATAAATAATAAAAAAGATTGGATTTTAACATTTCTACAGCCTATTGCAATATAGTTGAGAAAAACAGAAAAGCAAGAATTCACAGCAAAGGCCTGAGAGAAGATCTTGAAAAGCTGAATTTCTGCAATACATAAAACACACAAATAATCTCTCTCTTCTGAGATGTCAGAAGAAGTCAGAGAAAAAGTGAAGCAAGAAAAATTATGAACAGTGTTCAGCTTCATAAATTCAATGCAACTTGTAAAAGTAGTAACTGAAATATGATCAATTTTTACAAGAGAAAGCAGAAGGAGGAGTACATGTATCTCCAGCACACTGCACACCATTGTGTGCAGCTTTTTTTCCACTCTTAACCTCTTCTAGGGATATTAGAGAGCAAGCAGAAATGATGGGAATTAAACAGAGGCAACAGCTTTAAATCTATTTCAATTTTGAAGATGGAAAGAAGAAGAAAAAAACCAAGCAAAACAAAAATCCCTGGAATTAAGGGATTGATGGGATAAACTCATGTTAAAGCCTCCCCATCAGCCTCCAGAGGGGAAGGATGCCCAGACAGGGGCACAGCAGGCAGCTGAGGCCACTGGCCAGCAGGATGAGGAAGCCAAAAGGTGGCTGATGACTCTATTGTGTGTGGCTGCATGTATCACCCCATCTTTGAAAGATTTGGATGCAAATTGGAAGAGAGTATATTTAGCCTAAATATAAGAAAGAAGATCTTTACAGTGAAGGTGGTGAGACACTGGAACAGGTTGCACAGAGAGGTTGTCAATGCCCCCTCCCTGGAAGTGTTTAAACCAGGCTGGATAAGGCACTGAGCAACTTGGTTCTAGTGGGAGGTGTCCCTGCCCATGCCAGGTGCATTGGAACTAGACAATCTTTAAGGTCCCCTCCAACCCAAACCATTCTATGATTCTGATTAAGAGCTGTCTGACAGAAGCACTGAGGCAATCAAATGCGAAGAACTGTGAAAGAAAACCCCATAAGATATATACTAATTCTATTTTAAAATTGTAAATTACAGTATGAATACTTCTAGATATGTACATGGAAAATAACAAGTCAAGCTCAGTAATCCTCTGTACGTTTACTGAATGCATTCAGGAACGACATCTTGGGGTTAGTACAGAATGATGTTAGTGTTCAGCAACCATCATACAAGATGTTATCTAGCAAAGAGCTAAGCAATGTTATTATACCAGTGATTAAATCTTCATAAAACAGTGTGAAGTTCTTTTATCTTAAGGAGGTCATGCTTGAAATTAAAAAGGTTTAGAAAAAAATATGAAGCACTGAATGGCAGGAAATAAAAGGAATCTGGAAGGAATGTCTAAAACAAGGACACACAAGAATAAAGCCCAAGGAGACAGAGGAGCAACATGTGAGGGGGACACATATTGGGACAGTCTGTTACCTGTAACAACTGTAAAGGTATTATATGGAAATAGTGTGCACTTTGTTAAAAACAAAGGACATTCTTCTTCAATAAGCACATAGCTTGATCTATAGAAAATTTTTAACAAAGTTATCATCGGATGAAACACCAACGTAGGTTAATAGTAAATGGACACAGACAGAAAAAACCCTGAAGAGCTACTAAGAATTCAGAGACAGAACTTCTGTCCTAGAAACACCATAGGTAACAAATTACTGTGATGACCTCCAGGTCAACCTTACCACTGCCAGCTACAATTTAAATATAGAGTAATAGAAATAATTTCAAAAGGATATTACATTTGTCATCTAATGGAAAACTAAATAATTATTGACCTAATTTTATACTTTGTAGAACAAATTTCTTACACCACAGTTCACCTGAATAAGCAAAGTAACTCTGCACAGCAAAGACACATCTCCAGGGTTGTCATCAAAATAGTATTTTTCATTTAGGTATGAAAAAAACAATCCATTTCAGAAATTACTGAAAAACTATTTTGGAGAGGTAACAGTCTACACTCTCTCTAAAACAGGTTTGGCTCTGACAACTCATGTTTCATGGGGAGTAATTTTTTTATTTCCCCAAAATATAAAAACATTGTATTATTTATTTCTAACTGGAGGAGGGGAAAAAAACCCCCCAAACAACAACAACAATAAAAATAAAACCAACCTACCAAAAAAACCCACAAGAAAACCACAAACACTACCCCAACCCAACCCATCACACCCAGAGTAACATCCAATAACTTAAATACAGCCAGCCACGATCAGGTCTGACACCAATGTACAGCATGATGGGATGGTATACAATTGCATTTTTTGCATCTGTCTGGAGGACTGAATTCCATCTCCACATAGATTATTCCTCAGCAGAACACCTCAACAAATTTTAGAACCATGCACACTCAAGTACCAAGTACATTAGGCTGCAGTGTCCACTTGTCTCTGCAGATCAAAACACATACAACTCTGTAAGTTCTTTCTGGAGAATGAGAGGCATATGAAAATGGGAAAATAAGGGAAAATGACTGAAAATGGTTTGGAGATGCAGAAGACAGGCAGTAGTTATTGTATTGAGACTGGATGAAAGAGTAGTAAGTCACACTTGTCCTGGCCCATTCCCTTGGGAGGCACATTGACCATAGAAATAGAAAGAGGGGGACACAGTGATAGCTGAGAAAGAAACACTGTATTATTTCTTAAGTTTACTGTATGTTTGGCCACTTCTACTCAAGCACACCCTGGATTATATAATCCAAAATTATCTCCATATGTCATAGTTTAGAATCTTAAAACTTAGAGTTGTCTAAGCATGCTATTAAAATATGTCTCCTTATTGGCTTTCTGCTTAACAAAAATCAGCACAGGTTGAATTCTACTGTGCAAAATTAGCTCTAGTTTATGACCACAACAATCAGCCTCCAACACTAAACTCAATTGAAAATTTACACTAAAAAGTACCACACCAACTAGGGGCTTATCAATACTATCTGTTTCTTAGAAGTCTCATTAATGGCTATATTATCTCTTTTACCAATCTCTGTTGAGGATTAAATTCCTTGGCAATATATGATTCCTTAGCAGAGCACCTCAACTAATTGCAAAATAAATCAAATTATCATACACACTCAATTTTTAAATACAGCCTTTGAACCTATAATTAACACAAGAAACACAACTACCAAATTATTTCCATATCGTAAATTTCTTTTTTAAGCAGCAAAATGCCATGAGGCAAAGTATACAGTTGTTCTATATGTCAATTAGCACACAAGAAAACATCCAATTTTGTTTATCTGTATAACAAGTTTCATTAATCGATTTAATTATAATTCTACTGCCATCAGTTGTTGACAAAGATGTGTAACATTTACAGAAACCAACTGTGTGTACAATATGTCATGCTGTATACAGTATATTAAAGCTTGCAAAATTCAACTGTGAAAGTCTGGCATTTGGAAAGAAAAGGCTGTTAAATATTTTAGAGTTAAATATTTCAATTCCAAATAAATACTCTTTTAAGGTTTTACTACACACAGTACAACGGGGACATCAAGAAAAACCACAAGTGACACAACTTCGAAATCATGCCAGGACAGGGTTAACTTTCCTAAGAATATAAAATGATACAATGCAATAATTTCAGTTGGAAAGTCCCTACAACATTTATCTAGTACAGGTGCCTATCACTCAAGGGCTGATCAAAAGCTAAGGGATGTTATTAAAGACATTGTCCAAATTACACTGACATGCTTAACCTGCTCTCTATGAAGCCTGTTTCAGTGTTGGCTATCCTCTTGGCAAAGAAATGTTTCCTAGATTCCAATCTAAAGCTCCTCTGGCACAGCTTAGTGTCATTCAGAGGTATTCCTGTCATGGGATCCCAGGGAGAAGAGTTCACCGCCTTCCTCTCTGTAGAGAGCAAATGAGGTCAATCCTCAGCCTCCTTTTCTCTGTACTAGACATGCCTGAAGCCCTCATCCAGTCTTTACAGGACATGCCTCCCAACCCTTCCACCAGCTTTGATGGTCTCCTCTGACACAACCAAGGACCTTCACATCCCTCTTAAATTGTGGGGCCCAGAACTGCAGATGTGATTCAAGACTGCACCAATGTCAAATATAGGAGGATAATCCCCTCTGTTGACCGTCTGGCAGTGCTGTTTGATGCACCACAGGATACAGTTTGCCCTCCTAGCTGCCAGGGCACACTGCTGACTACTGCTGAGCCTTCTGCTGACCAGCATCCCCGGATCCCTTCTCTCAGGGCAGCTCTCCAGCCATTCCGCTCCCAGTTTATAGTTGTGCCCAGAAGTCATAACTTTATATGGATCTTCAAAGTACTTGTCATACAAATTGTTGAAAAGAAATTAGGATGGCTTTGGCTCTTATGTCTGTCTCAGGAAACAAACCTGGAAGTTTAATGAGCGATCAGCCTTATCAACACTTCCCAAATATAGAGAAGTAAATTCAGTGCTCCTAATTAACATAGTTTTGATAAGAGCAAAATCTCAAAGATTAACATAAAGACAGCATTTGGTCTTTTAATCTTAAGGTCTTTCTTCACACACTCCCTCCTCCATTCAACTTATTTCTGAGAAGAAATTAATTAATACTGCATATAACAAATAGTTTTGTGTATACTTAAAAATTTCAAATTTACAGAACACTGACACTTTTGAGTCAAGAACTGATTCACTAAAGTTATTTTCTTACAAATAGCATAGTGTAAAAATAAAGTAAAAAATAAAAGTGAGAAGCAGCAATATGTCCAAGCTGGTCCCACATTCCACAAGAAGTCAGCAGGGCTCACAAAATAACCATGCCTTAAAAAAATTAAAATAGCTCAGCTGACCTGCAGCTGATACACAACACTAGTTGTCCACCAACCACCTAAGTACTTTCAAACAAGAACATGGTTTGGGGTGCAAAGGGGAAAAGCAATTCTGCAGTTTTGCAGAATTGCAACATTTTAGGTCAATGTTAGTTTAAAGAGCTTTATCTTAAGACATCAGGGAAAGTGAAATTAAGTATGAATGGCAACAGGACAAAAACTAAATTGAATCCTAAAAAGAAGGTCAAGGAAAAGCACAGGAGAAATAAGTGCTTATGTTTGCTGTACATCTAGAGAGACATTAATTCTACTTATCAGAACCATATCAACACACCTGTTGACAAAAAAATCCACTCTGATTTCAATGGGTAAGTGTGGTGCTTCAGGAAAGGAGAATGATCAGTTATAACAGGAAGAGAGAATAAAAAGAATATACTAAGATCATAGCACCCTACTATATTTTCCATGTTGGATATGCTTCCATATTAGTTACTAATCAAATAAAAGTTCTATGTAGGAAACAGCCAGGGAACACTGTGAATTTTATAATACAAGAGAACCAAGTGCAACAGTCATTATTTTAGGCAGCCATACAAAAGCTTAAAGATGGACTTTCAAATTATATTTATATACTGACATCCAGTTCGTTTTCTCTAAAGAATGAAAAATCTCAGAAAGGCATCTAAGAACAATGTAAGAGTGTTAGTAGTCTTGGAAAAAGCAGTAGTAAACAGATGAAATTAACACAAGTCAGTCATACCTTTAGCCACAGCTTCTTTATACTTTTCTTTGGCATAATTTACTTCTTTTATTAGCTGTCTATAGCTAGATTTTAGTTTCTCTAGCTCTGTCTTTGTGACCTTCAAGAAAACAAAAATATAAAAAGTATTAAAACTTATCCTCAACACATACAAAGATTTCAAGCATTAGTAAAAGAGTACTAATAGGATTAAATTTCCAAAATAAGGATGTCACAACTTTCCATTAATTTGAAGTAGACTTAATAGGATATTACACAGTTTAACAAAACAAAAATCAATGGAAAAAAAATCAGAAGAAAGAGAGATCCCCATCCACACCAGTGTAATGAAAAAGACATTTAGGAAACCCAAGTAATCACAAACACTATACCACTTCAATGACAATAAATCATACTCAGTGAAAAATATCTATGCATAGGAAGGAAATCCTTTGGTACCTAAAAAAACAACTGAGGCAGAATTTCCAAATATTACAGTTCATATAATCAGCTTATAAACAGCAACTGTGTAATATTCTATTCTATTTTAAGACCTAAATCCTTGAAAATAAGTCAAACAAACAAGAACCAAAATACAACGAGAACAAACTACAGTTGTCTTTTCTATCCCTAACTTTCATTCTATCCTAAGGGGAGGAGAAGGCCTGATATGCCAGGCAGACCCTACTCACAGGGAAGTGCTGCCTTCCTGGAGCAGGGATTAAGGATGTGGCCAGGAACCTCACAAACCTCACAGTCAACAGACTGCTACATACTACTTATTTTACAGATAGGTAGAGAGGAGACTATAACTTGGTAACAGGGAAATCAGAAGGGACTTCAGAACCTTGAGAAAGTTTTTAAAGGAAATTTTTCCCTCTCTCCATCAATAAGACAAAACAACACTGGAAGGAAGAAATGGTAGCAATTAGAGATGGTGGGACAGCTCATATGACTGGCATGTGTCCCCCAAGGGTCTGTCTTGGGACCGGTGCTTTTTAACATCTTTATTAATGACATGGATGAGGGAATTGAGTGCACCCTCAGCAAGTTTGCTGATGACACCAAGCTGAGTGGTGCGGTCGATACGGTGGAAGGAAGGGATGCCATCCAGAGGAACCTTGACAGGCTGGAAAGCTGGGCTCAGGTGAACCTAATGAGGTTCAATGCAGCAAAGTGCAAGGTTATGCACTTGGGCCGGAAGAACCCCAGGCACCTGTACAGGCTGGGAGGAGTGGTCCTTGAGAGCAGCTCGGCAGAGAAGGACCTGGGGGTCCTGATGGATGAGAGACTTAACATGAGCCAGCAGTGCGCTCTCGCAGCTCGGAAAGCAAATGGGATCCTGGGCTCCATCAGGCGAGGGGTGGTCAGCAGGGATAGGGAGGTGATCCTCCCACTCTACTCGGCTCTTGTGAGGCCCCATCTGGAGTACTGTGTCCAGGTGTGGAGCCCTCAGTACAAAAAAGACATAGAGACTTTGGAAAGGGTCCAGAGAAGGGCCACGAAGATGATCAGGGGGCTGGAGCACCTCCCCTATGAGGACAGGCTGAGGGAGTTGGGCTTGTTCAGCCTGGAGAAGAGAAGGCTGCGGGGTGACCTCATTGCAGCCTTTCAATACCTGAAGGGAACCTACACCCAGGAAGGGAGTAAACTCTTTGAAAGGGCTGACAATAGCAGGACTAGGGGAAATGGATACAAGTTGAAGGAGGGAAGATTTAGGTTGGATATTAGGGGGAAGTTCTTTACTAGGAGAGTGGTTAGGTCCTGGAACAGGCTGCCGAGGGAGGTTGTGGATGCCCCGTCCTTGGAGGTGTTCAAGACCAGGCTGGACGAGGCCCTGGGCAACCTCATCTAGTAGATGTGTTTGTTAGGTGGCCCTGCTAGGCAGGGGGGTTGGAGTTACATGATCCTTGGGGTCCCTTCCAACCCGGGTCTTCTGTGATTCTGTGTGGTGATGGATGGCAACATCCATGTCAGAAAAGAAAGACTAGAAAAGCAGTGAAGTCACACTTCACATGAGAAAGCAACTAAAATTGAGTACTGTCCATGGGTGAGAGAGGAGAGAATTGAGAGTTTGTGGGTAACAGTTAAGAGGCAGACTGACATGGGTGATACTGTTGAGAGAGTCTATTTCAGACCACCAGATAGGATGAGGAAGATGATCAGGCTTTCTACAGTCAGCTGAGAGCAGTTTCTAGAGTACAGGCCTTTGTTATAGTGGGGGATTTTAATTACCCTGATTTTTGCTAGAAGGCCCGCTCAGCTAGCCATCCAAAGTCCAAGAGGTTCCTCCAGTGCACTGATGACAACCTTCTGAAACAAATGGTGGATGAGCCAACCAGGGGAGGAGCACTGCTGGATCTTACTAACAGGAAGGGTCTGCTTGAGCAGCAAAGGTTGAAGGCAGCTTTGGTTGCAGTGACCANCAGTTAAGAGGCAGACTGACATGGGTGATACTGTTGAGAGAGTCTATTTCAGACCACCAGATAGGATGAGGAAGATGATCAGGCTTTCTACAGTCAGCTGAGAGCAGTTTCTAGAGTACAGGCCTTTGTTATAGTGGGGGATTTTAATTACCCTGATTTTTGCTAGAAGGCCCGCTCAGCTAGCCATCCAAAGTCCAAGAGGTTCCTCCAGTGCACTGATGACAACCTTCTGAAACAAATGGTGGATGAGCCAACCAGGGGAGGAGCACTGCTGGATCTTACTAACAGGAAGGGTCTGCTTGAGCAGCAAAGGTTGAAGGCAGCTTTGGTTGCAGTGACCAAGAGATGGTGGAGTTCAGGATCTCATGAGACAGCAACAGGATAGCAAGCAGAATCACAACCCTGGATTTCAGTCGGGCCAACTTTGGCCTTTTCAGGTAATTGCTACGGGAAAACCCATGGGACAGAGTACTAGAAGGTAAGGGGGTCCAAGAGATCTGGTTAGCATTCAAGGATTGCTTCTTCCAAGCTTAAGATCAGAGCATCCCAACAAGTCAGAAGTAGAGGAGAGTCTACAGATCATGGAAGGAGGGGCTGGCCACTTGGAAGGAATATAAGATTGTTGTCAGAGGACATACGAAAGTAACTAGGAAAACCAGAGCCTCCTTAGAATTAAATCTCGCAAGAGGGGCCAAGGACAACATGACACGCTTCTTTAAATAAACTCCAAGTAAAGATTACACTAGAGGCAACGTGGGCCTACAGATGAATGAGGAGAGTGATCTGGTGACAGAAGATACAGAGAAGGCAGAATTACTGAATGCATTCTTTGTCTCTGGAGGCTGTACTAAGAAGCACCATACACCTGAGATCCCAGAGGAAGTCAGGATAGAGGAGGAGTTGTTTGATGGGGACTGGGTTAGGAACCACTTACGCAATCTGGACATCCACAAGTCCACGGGTCCTGATGGGATGCACGCAAGGATACTGAGGGAGCTGGCAGAACTTATTGCAAGACCACTCTCCCTCATCTTTGGAAAGTCGTGGGGGACAGGAGAGGTGCCTGAGGACTGGAGGAATGCAAGTCTCACTCCAGTCTTCAAAAAGGACAAGAAGGAAGACCTAGGTAACCATAGACCAGTGAGCCTCACTTCCATCCCAGGAAAAGTGATGGAGCAACTTACCCTTGACACTGTCTCTAGGCACATCAAGGACAAGCAGATCATTAGGGGCAGAGAACACAGATTCACCAAGGGGAAGTCATGCTTGACCAAACTGATAACCTTTTATAAAGACAAAACCAGTTAAGCTGATGATGGTAAGACAGTGGATGTGGTCTATCTTGATTTCAGTAAACCATCTGATACTGTCTCCCACAGCATCCTCACAGCTAAACTGAGGAAATGTGGTGTGGATGAGCATGTAGTGAGGTAGACAGTAAACTGTTTGAAAGAAAGAAGCAAGAGAGTTGTGGTCAATGGGGCAGAATCTAGTTGGAGGTCTGTGTCTGGTGGATGAGGGACCAGAGGTCACTGTCAGCAAGTTTGCTGATGACTCAAAGCTGGGAGGAGTGGCTGACATGTCTTAAGGTTGTGCTGCCATTCAGCGAGACCTGGACAGGCTGGAGAGTTGGGCAGGGAGAAATTCAATGAAATATGACAAGGGCAAGGACAAAGTAATCCATCTGGGCAAGAGCAACCCCATGTATCAGTATAAGCTGGGGACGGAGCTGTTAAGAGAGCAGTGAAAGGGAAAGGGACCTGGGGATCTTGGTGGACAGCAGGATGACTGTGTGCCAGCAATGTGCCCTTGTGGCCAAAAAGGCCAATGGCACTCTGGGGTGTATGAGAGGACAGTGTAGTCAGTAGGTTGACTTCCCCTCTACTCTATCCTGGTGAGACTACATCTGGAGTATTTTGTCCAGTTCTGGGGTCCTCAGTTCAAGAAGGACAGGGAACTGCATGAGAGAGTCCAGCACAGAACCACAAAGATGAAAGGTTTCGAACATCTCCCTTAGGAGGAACAGTTGGGTCTCTTTAGCTTGGAGAAGAGGACACTGAGGGGTGACCTCATTAATGTTTATAAACATGGAAAGGAGGGTTTATAAACGTGTCAGGAGGGTGGAGCCAGGCTCTTCTCCGTGACCTCCAATGATAGGGCAATGGGTGCAAACTGGCACATAGGATATTCCACAGAAATATGAGATAAACTTTTTCACAGTGAGGGTGACAGAACACCGGAACAGGCTGCCTAGAGAGGTTGTAGAACAACCATGAACATGAAAACAAAAGCTGGCTACAAATAAGCCAATAAAATACCAGAAAGGTGGCATATGCAGTAAATTAAGACCTTCAACAAAAATACACTCACAACAGGTAACCATGGGAGAGGACTTAAATTTGCTGAAGTACTCTCCTCACCAGTAGTGCAGAAAGAGAAGTTTATTCTCCAGAAAAACACGATTTCCTCTTGCATCTGGCAAGAAGATGTCTGGAGTTAACAATTCTCACTTTCGTCATGATGCAAGGTACAGATTCCACTAATTTCATCCTCAATATAATCTGGAAACTTAATGGAATTCTTTAAAGAGACAAGATGCCATCTACTTGTTGAATTTCTAGGACAGCAGTGGAAGGATTTAACT
Organism: Turnix velox; assembly: GCA_013400935.1. Taxonomy (NCBI): domain Eukaryota; kingdom Metazoa; phylum Chordata; class Aves; order Charadriiformes; family Turnicidae; genus Turnix; species Turnix velox. Next base: position 21,571 of record VZTY01001503.1, read on the forward strand.
CAAGAGGAGGATATTTTCTCCACATCAGTCCCATACTCTCATGTCAAAATCAAAATTGGAAGCAGTGAACACAATCATAACTAGAAATTACTTGTTTTACAGAAAATGCTAAGTAAAAGCTAGGGCACTAGTATTAAGAAACCTTTATAATAATTGCAATATGTATCTTAACAATTGTTAGACTCTGTTCTTCAAACAGATAAAAAAAAAACCCCAAGAACACATCTGCCCCCAGATAACACTTAGGTAAACAATATGGTCCAGAATGATCTTAAATCCAGTTCTGTAACAAAAAGTCTTGTACACCTAACTAGCACAAAACGTATCCGTTATCTGAATGGAGACTAGAGTATGTACTTAGATTAATCATTAGGGCAGTGGTCAATATGTACTATACTTTTTGCAAAATATTTATTTTAAGACAGTTTTATTAGATACTTTGTTAGAATTATTATTAACAAAAAAATTAATTTGCATAGTCCATTTTAAAAAGATCCACGAACCTACAGCAACCTTGTTTCATAGAATCATAGTTTGGGTTGGAAGGGACCTGAAAGATCACCTAGTTCCAACCCTCCTGCCATAGGCAGGGACACACCCCACTAGATCAGGCTGCTCAGTGCCTTGTCCAGCCTGGCCTTAAACACCTCCAGAGAGGGGACATCCACAGCCATTCTGGACAACCTGTTCCAGTTCATCTGGCCTCTCTTTCTAAAATTTCATTCTTTCTTTATGCATTTCCGCAATTCCTTATATGTTTAACCTCTATAATTTCTACTATTTGCTACTGGCTTTTCCTCTTTTCTAGCCTCTATATTTTCAGATGCAGCAACCTATAAGTGGCATGAATGATTATGTCATTTGGAAATTTTATCAGACAAAACAGCCCAATGACTATGCATCAAAAAGGCTCTACTCCCCATAGTCAAAAGCTGGAGAATCCTAGAGTATTTTGGAAGCAGTCCTATTAGAGCCTACATATTCAACTTATGTTTAGTACTAATTTGAAACTCTTCTCATGACAAAACCAAGAATCTTTTACTCATCACTCCATGATATTGTATTCAGATGTTACCTTTTAATTACATTACACTAAATGTCAAATTCTCTGCTTGAACAAAGAAAACTGATTCCTGGCAGCTTTATTGACTAGATATTGACTTTCAACATAAGCAGGACTACTCACATTAAAGTTCCATCTGCAGCCCTAATGTTTGGTTTACACTCAATTTCTATTTTAGAATAGATTAGAATGTTTTCCCCACTCAAAGTAGTTTGGGCTGTCAAGAGCATTTATTAACAGAAGCTTTCAGTGCCTTGGTTCCAGGGATGTCTAGAATAAGAGCAGGAAGAGAAAAAAAATACAAAAGCAGCACCAAGAATCATCTGCTACTGGAATCAGAATGATTTCAGTCTATTTCTCCACAGAAAAAGTTATCCAACTCTGCTCTTTCTTCTAGTAAGGGAAAGATGTTGAGGAAATAACTGAAATTTAACAAATCAGTATTTTTACCACAGTACAAACAAAAACAAGAACTTATAGAAAATACCTTTCCAATATATTGCTTTTTAAGTATATAAAACAATAAAAAATCTGTAAGGTAAAAGTGAGTAAAATACCTTGTACATCTCTGCTTCAATTTGTTGATGAACACCTACATAACTCTTCTTAACTTGCTGCTTATCTTTGATCATCATTGTAAGCCTATGCAAAGGCCCAGAATTAAGATCTTCTGCATGTGTCTTCATTATTTTGCTCAGCTGTTCTGTTTGCTGTACCACAAGCAACCAAGACTATAAAAATAAGGAAAAAAACAGATCAGAAAAGCACGTACTTATTCTGGGTTCAAATAACCAGATGATGAACATGAACTGTGGGAAAAGATGCACCACAGTTTAAAAAAAATTTAAAAAAATTAAAAAATTAAACTTAGAATTATATAATAGTTTGGGTTGTAAGGGACCTTAAAGACCATGCAGTTCAACTTAACCAAATGAACCTGAAATCTTCTTAAATAAAGACCTTCTTTTTGTAGGAAAATCATGTCATGAACTTACTCATAAAACCATAAAAAAAGCACCAGAGGCAAAACGTACTAAATTGTGTGTTCATCTTTCAGCACAGTCCTACTGCTTCTGAACTGCAGCCTCTCTCAGAATACATCCCCGACAACCAAGTTCCTGTGCCTCTTGTACTCCTGTTTTCCACACATGATTATCCTGTTCAAGCTGGCTTCTCTGCCCTTTTTGGAATACCTCACCATAACACACATTTGTGTGGTACTGTTAAAGAGGATACTGTTTAAGAGGATATCACTCATCAGCAACTTCACATAACAGTAGAGTCAGGCCACCAGCCATTATTAAAGCAAACAGAGAGACCACAGATACAAAAGCAGTTCAGTTCAAATAAGCATGTCTCTCATCAAGCCAAAACCAATAAGGTTTAAGTCAGATCTTCACCTTTTTATCTGCTGACAGGAAGTGGGGGCATGTCACCAACATGAACTGTCCTAGACTGAGATACCTACTTGAAGATTAAGGACTGCGTACACCTTAGAATGCTAACTATTCTGATGTCAAGTTTCCAAAACTGCTTTAGCTCTAATCTCCTCTGTTTCATTGCCTACAAGAATTGCAAGAGAGTTCACTCAGTACATTAGAGCAATGCTAGTGGGGCAGTGATAGCAAGAATTATTTGACATATTACCAATAATTCTATACTCTGGTATCCAACAGTAAAAAGCTTGGAGGACATACCTGACTTCTCCCAACTGTAGGCTAGTAACAATGCTTTAATGTTAGTTTTAAAAAATACTACAATTTAAGCAGCAAAATCTAAAACACTGTCAAAAACAAAAAGGTGAAAAGCATTTGCCATGCAACACCAAAACAGATGGAAAAAAAGAGCAATATGTTCATTTACATGACAAGAATTACTGTGGGGAAGGGAAGGCATAAGACAATTCGTTACAGATAAATCTTTCCAGTGCTACCTTTGGGGCAGCTGAGACAGGCAAGCCATACCAGCACAGCTTTGAAGTCCCACACACTGTCACGTTAAACCACTAAAATCGTAGACTGAGCCAAGAGCTGTCAGGTTCCTAATGCTATGCCATAGCTAGTATTCAAGCAGCTATCCTGTAAGCCCATTACATAAAAACTGCTTTGTCCAAAATTTAACTTGACCCAAAAAAGGTGTTTTGCTGCAGAGAACTGAGGGCTCCTTCCAGGACTGAGTAACCACTGATGTAGCAAACGTCTAAGAACTGAACGAGCCATTTAAACAGTCTTTTTTTTTCTCTAGGCAGGAAGGAAACTAAATTAGGAGTTAAGCTTACAAACAGGTGAAATAGGAAGTTTGCTTCACTGGTACCTTTATTAGACTTCCTCTAAATCTGGAAGTAAATAATCTAGGTGAAAAATAGCCTTACCTTTATAAAAAGCCAACACAGCCATTTTAAATTGGATACAACTTCACAATTATGAGAAAAATCCTGCATTAACATTTTCTTTTTGTAGTATCCACTGCAGCATGAGTAACAGCTGGAATGTTAAGCTGTGCCTCCATTTCCTGGCATTTTTCTATTTCTGTCACAAATTCTATATAATATAAACAATAGTTTCTACTTAACTGTCTTCAAAGAAAAGCTTACTAAAGCATACTCTCTTTTCTAAACACTAAACAGAATACAAGGTTCAACCCAGGAACCTAAAATACTGAATTTCAGCATTCAGGATCAATTCTAGTTCAGTTACTATTCTCAAAGTCAGATGGGAGCTTAACTTTTGTATATTTCACTAGGGAACTAAAAGGAACCCATTTTAAACACTTCAGCAACATTAGCTCTCAAGAAGCTGAATGAACAGAAAATCCCACTCAAACTAAAGCAAACAAAAATAAATCCAGCACTTATTTCCACAGATATTCCAAATTCAAAGTACTTCAGTCTTACCTTGGACACATTGCTGACATAATCCAGTTGGCAAGTGCTCTCTTTATCTACTTGATTGCAAAGATTCTGCAAAGTGGAAGCATACTCCTTGTCACTTTTCACTCGCATTACCATAAATTTCTTCACTGTTTCCAGAAGTCGTAGTTCCCAGTCTTGCAGTTTTAATAAAGCATCATGAGAATACTTCAGGTCACCTCCAAAACCCATTTTTAAGGCACTATATACAGCACAGAGGAAAATACAGGGTCTTCACCACATCTGAAAGTAGAACAACATTCATGAGAGGTAAATCAGAAAAGCTTCCACTGTGACAAAGAGAAACTATTAATGTCCAAACCATCAAATAACTTCACCATAAGGTAAACCTTACCCATATACCTCCTCAAAATAAACCAAAAGGAGAATTTGAGGACAGTTTTGAACATTCTTCTATGTCCAGAAGAGATCTCAGGCCCAAAGCTGTCCTCCATTTTCCACCCATAAAATGTACCTTCCTAACACAGGAAGGTTATGAAGGAACACATACTAAAGACAAAGCCACATATTTCATCAAGTATAGCTGACAGTATCTCTACCAAAGAGCTGCCAGACATAATGTTCTACTCCTGGTGACATGGAACATTTATCTCCAATGTATGATGTCCTAAGTGCACAGAAGAACCCAAACACCAGCTCTCAGGCACTGCATCTGTTGGAAATGGATAATTAATTGGAAGCTAGTCTTCTTCTAAACACTGTGTCAGTAGGCCATCAAACTTGGAGATTCAACCCCCAAAAATCAGGAAATATGCCAAACCAAGCTACCCACACATTCCTGATCCCCTGGCACATAGCACATCAGAGTCCTCAAGTTCACACAATTCTCCCCTGAGGCACTTCAGTCTTATAGTACCAAAAGGTCATAATTTGACAAAAAGTTAAGAAATCCTGCCTTACAAAATCCTGTAACTCAAGAGCAGGTGAAAGAGATCTCTCCTGAGCTAGTTCTAAAACACAAGCATCTAATACTGATAAATGTGCAGCTACCTCACAGATTACTTGGACCCAGACTTATGAGAAATTTCCACAAACTTGCACAAGTGTTATGATGTGGGCTGAACCATCTTTTCTGTGCATACAACAGAAGCCTGATCTTACAGTGACCAGCTTCAAACTAGGTAAGATAAATTTACATAAACTGTAATTATAGCTACAAACTGCACTGCAGAACAGTGTCCTTCTTTTCCACTAATTCCTGCACTCCAGCCAGATCTTAATTCCTTTGAACACTGAAGTACCAATTTCTTCACATGCTTTAAACTGCCACTTAAATAAGAAAAGTGTTGCACAAACATCAACAGATTTATCTCCTAACAGCCCATGGGTTGAAGCACAACTCACAGTCTTATTTTACACAGAGAACTGAGACACAAACTAATGACAAAACAGCACCAGTTAACACTGTATATAAAAGGCTTAGAGGCAGACTAGCATACAAAAACAAGGGCAGCAGTGAGGGGGAGGAAGGAGGGAAATGTTATAGGCTACTATAAAAAACTTCGGAAGATTTTGCAAATCAAAACCTAGAGCAATCTCAAGAGTAACCCGACACCCAGGGACACCCCCTCTTTTCCTGCAGTTCCCTCCTTCCATTGGTCCTTCCAGTGAGTACAGAAATAGCCTCACCCACTGCATGTTTATTCTCAGAACTGAAAGTAAGAATGGTGCTGCGCTACTATGAATCGACATGTAAGACAAATCATATGAATAATCTATTGCAAGCCTTGACATGCCCTTTAATTTGAAGCTGTGCAATTTAGTATGAAATCTCAATGATGGCTGACAGCTCAGCCATAAAGAGTAACAGAGTGAGCAACTCATAATAAGAAACTATTCACTGACAGGAAGTAAACACTTAACATACATTTAATACTGTAGTGTTAATAAGCAACCAGACCCTGAACAGTCCTGAAATTAAACATAGTTACTGATGATAGCTTATGACTTGTCTCAACAACCATCACCACAGTGGTGCAGTCAGATACCAAATAAAGCAATGCTAAATTCTGTCAGCATGACAGTGAGGAACTTCAACTGCAGTCCCAAAATCCTTAATAATGTAACACTGCCCTGGGCAAAGAAAGTCAATATTCCAGCATTAGTGTTCCTGAACTCCAGCAACAACTCTGAGAAGTGTCCATAGCTAGTTTACATTCAACTTAAAAGACTGCCATCCTGACACAGGAGAGCAGCCACACTGTGTAAGATCAAACATTCTGTATGTCAGACAATGACTGAAATCAAATTAACACAGCATGTATACAGCAGTACTTCCCCAGGACACTCCTATTCTACTAACAACTCATGCCTTCTGTTGTGAAATATATATGCAAGACTGTGATCGTGATGGAACCATGGAATCTATGCTATCATAGTAACAGCACCCATTGAAAAAATTCCCAAAGCATTACACCTGGTTAAATTCAGAACAGTAAAGCACACATCTGGCTCCTCTAGAAACAAGAATTTTGAATGGTCACAGTATGCAGAGAGCATGCCACTCACTCTTTATCTGCTATCAACTCCTTTGCTCCTACATCTACATGGGCTCCAAAAATCTTTTCATATCCCTTATAGAAACACTAAGAATACCACAAAATTAGAAAAGAAAGATGGCCTGGATTCAAGATATAAATTCTGAAATTCAAGACTTTTTTTAATGAAATAGAAGCAATATTATAACAGGTAATCAATTCATTAGCAGTCCATCCCAGCTTCTGAAAGTATGGTTTATAGCAGTTATTTTCCATTAAAACAGTGAAATAAAACATTCCTAGACCTTCATCTACACCTTAAATAAAAACACAGCTGTTTGAGAACTTACATTTCTGTTAGTGGTGGATCTCCTCCTAGAATTCTCCAGACTGTAAAACATAAAAAACATGTTTAACATACCATTTGTTTACACTAACACCATATTCAGATTAGTAGTTATACATACATTTGATACAAAATGTATGCAACATGAGCTAGCTGAATTAATATTTCCATTGAGTTATTGCCATTAATAAGCATAAAAAATTATAAACTAAAACCAGTATGATCGTTTCAAAACTAGTCTGAAAGACTTTTTCAATCAAGGTAAAATATGCAGCTCATTTTCAGGAAGGCCTTTTGCTAAATATAGCTTACATACCTTAAAAAATTTTCCTCAAGAAATTTTCCTCAGTACACTTTGCTTTATATCAGCAGCTACTTCTTCCAATTTGCACCTTCTGAAATAGTCATTTATTTTCTGGGGACTGTGAAAGCAAACCAGATCAAAGTTATTACTTCAGCATTTTAAAATACTTTGCAAAACTTAAACTTAGGTAAGTTGCTTTGCATTTACAGATAATGACCAAAGACAAATTTATTTCTTTAGAGAGATAGAGCTCAAGAAAACCAACACACAGACTTCTCAAATAACTGCAAGTAATAGTAAGCTATCATTTCATACACATGGTTTTGAGAGAAGACATGATTTTGTCTCTACACAGGTAACTGCAATTCTTTTTTTTTTTCCCCTTTTTTTTTAATTTCTTATGACACTGGAAAATCAGCTAATTTCATTTATTTCTGAACTTTGTCCCCGATTAAACAAATAGGAATACCATTAATCATAGAAACAAAAGAATGGAAGATCAGAATTTGAAATATGTAAAACAAACTCAGTAAAGGTATATTCATTAGACTGAAAAAAAAGTGACAATATGAGACAAGGTCAAATCAAGACAAAGAAATTCATTGCATAGCTCTAATTACTTTAGCAATTTGAATGGTCAGGAAGTTAAGACAATTGCAACACTAAAATTCCAAATTTTGGCTCTGGACTGTAATTCAGGTGAAGCAAACTGAAGCAGAAGGCTGGATCTTTCAGGTCTTACATTTTAAAAAAGTGTATATAATAGAAAAATATTATTAGAAACAGACTTTGCATATAGCCCACAAGTGCAAGAGGTATACTGTATAAGCTGCATTTGGAGTAATGCTAAGTATTCACTCAACTTTATTCCAGAATGAAGTTAAACATAGATGATGTATTTAATATTGGTTAGCTTGCCCTTCTAAGAAAGAACACATTAAGCAAAATTAAAAGACAGAGACATGGCATACGCATAAAGAGAACTACTTTGAGATCTCCATTTTTAAAAACAAAACACTAACATTTAAAAACCTTGCAAAGGAATATTTATTGCTCACGGTCAAGCAGACATTATTTAGTATTCCTTTCTGGTTACTTAGAGACAATCTATAAACAAAGTGCTGCCTAACATGAATACAAGAACTTCCATTCTTCATGACCAAAAATAGAAGTCTGTAAGAGATGCTTACATTCAGTCACTGCAAAGAAACAGCAGCTATGCAAGCCAATAAGAAAGAAGAGAAAAAAATGCAGCAGGCTAACAGCATTATGAAGTTCACCACACTTAACAGCAGATACAAAAACATTTGTTGCAAAGTCACAAAGCCCAAGAGAAAGTCTTCACCAGCAGAAAAAAACACAAACATGACCAAAACATAGTAAATGTGCCTCCAGTTGTCTGAACACGGGTATCAGCTCAAATCAATTGGAAACACCAGAACACAGCTGGATATGAATACTGTTTTTTCCTCTTTTCTGGTTCAAATGGGACCCACAGAAGTATAACGTGTTCCCACTGGAACCTGGGCACATTCAGATTCTAAGCATGGCAAAATTAATCCATTCTTTAAATTTCATTAAAAGAAACAACATATTGGAGCCACATGAACCCAAAAAGCTGCACCTTCCACTCTACACACAGACAAAAAACACAACTCTTTTTTTAAAGAACTTCTCTATCACTAATGCTTAGAATGGATTTTTTTTTCAATGTAAAAATTAAATTAAAACTCAAATTTTTCTCAGAACTGCAATTACTACTTCTTTGATATATAGATATATATATGTGCATATTTTGACCTACACATGAGTAATTTGTAGACTTTATTACAGGTAAAATAACTTCCTCCTCTAATTGACAGGGTGTATACTAGTTAGTACAGGAAGTATTGTAAAAACAAAGCCACCTGTAATAGATAGCAAAATGTTACTGAATTTCTGAGCTCAGACGTAGTAGAATCTGACAGTTACAGACAGGTTGCACCTTGATGCAAAAAACCACTAGATAGTGAGGATACAAAATAAAAAAAATAATAGAAGGGTGAAGCAGAAAACCTGGATGATCTGCTGTATTCTGAAATTACTGCCAAGACATTCAAAGCCAGTCCCAAACCTGATCTTCTTCAGACTGGGAATATAGAAGACATTCTCTCACAACAAAGCATTAGGGAGAGTATTCTTTGACAGAACTCACTGCTTCTTATTTGCATGACTTTTTAGTAAGATCACAGCTGCAAAAGCTTCTAGGGAAAACTGTATTCATGCAGCTATAAAGGAAAGGGAGTGAGCACTGTATGAGGGTGTTTGTATGTGATCACGTGAAGTCCATCTCTTAGATCTCAGTATTTGCTACTGTTGGATAAGAGCAGGCTGTTGGCAGACAGACAACCCCAAAATTCTGAATGCAAAATGTCATCTTTTGAATTTAATTGCTTTGAGATAAATCAATGTCAAGTCAGAACTAAAACACAGTTCCAAAAAATCCAAGTACAAATGCTCAGTCCTGAGGTCACCTACAGAAATGCCTCTTCAGGGAAGACAGAGGAACTAAGAGTAGTAACAGAGCAACAGAGCATCATCACAAAAATTTCCAGAATTCTTTGAGATGCAGCTACTACATGTTTCAACTCAGAAATACATAATACTGATAGGAGCTTCTTGCAGAAGCACTGGATTATCTTATGAGAAGTAGAAAAACCAAAATCCAAAACGTTAAATACTTTTTTAACTCCTGAAACAATTTTAATTTCCTTCTATGGCCCAATATCAGCCAAAATTTCTAGCTGCTGTGAGAACAGTTAGATTAGTTGTTAATCGGTAATATATGACAATACTGGCTTCCCCAGGAGAAAGAGAATTGAGTTCCAAGTATTTATTGCTCTCTGAAAAGAAATCTAAAGAGCAATCAGATGTTGTTGCTTCTTTCCTAATTCATTAAACTAATTACATTCTTCTGGTTCATTAAACCCTTCACTTATCTAACACACTGTTCATTCAGTCTTCCTGAGGTCACTTACTTCCTCAGCACCATTGTATTACATTTAATGTAGTTCAATTACACAATATTCTGTACAGAAGACCATTCCAGGAGGAAAACAGGTCCATGAGGAAATCAGACCTTCCCTTCCCAACAGCTGAAACTGTAGACTTTTACACTGTGGTCAGTCAGTGTGGGTCAGTGAGAGGAGCTACCTCAAGTCTTCATTTGCTGTTTCTGAGCTGAAGGATTTTAATTTTGATTACTCCACATTCTAAAAGATACTGTGACATCTCTCTCTGTTAAACACGACACAGTTACTCACTATAGTCTCCATTGAAACAGTTGACTTAACTGTGCTTTTGCACCTTCTTAAATATTTGAAGCGTATTACAAATTCTAATAGATACAGTTTACAAAAATATGCCAGGGTACATGAAGAATACAGATACATGAAGAAACCTACCCTATCTTTTAAGACCAGGTCAATTTTGTTTGGGTATCATCAACCTTCCCAATTCTGAAGATTACTCCTTCAGAAGGATATTATTCTAATGTGAAAATGTTCAACTGGATGAAGCTTTAATTAATGATTATATAAACTAATCAAAATGTTTAACCTCACAGGTCTCTGGAAAAATGGTACTATGGTGCATATGAGCACAAAAAACACATGCTTGGGCTCTTCACATGGAAATTCATTTGCGAACAGAAGATTCGGCCTCACTGATCTTATTGCAACAGATTATTTTTTTATCCCCAGTCCTTCATATGAAAAGTATGACTTCCAGAAATTATAACCAAACAGATAACTCTTCATGTAAAAGGACAATGTTATTCATAATACTAAATTGTTCCTTATATTCTTTAGAAAAAAAGTAGAGGGATGACAATAATGTTGATACACCTGAAGGAAGGGATGCCATCCAGTGGGACCTTGACAGGCTTGAGAGGTGGGCTCATGAAGTTCAACAAGGTAAACTGCAAGGTCCTGCACCTGGGTCAGGGCAATCCCAAGCACAGATACAAGCTGAGTGGAAAGTGGCTTGAGTGCAGCTCTGAAGAAAAAGACTTGGGGGTGTCAGTTGCCAACAAATTTGGCATGAGCCAGCAGTGTGCACCCGTAGCCAAGAAGGCCAACCAAATCCTGGGTTGCATCAAGAGGAGTGTGACCAGCAGGTCAAGAGAGGTGATTTTGCCCCTCTACTCAGCACTGGTGAGACCCCACCTGGAGTACTGTGTCCAGTTCTGGAGTCCTCAACATAAGAAGGCTGGAGCATGAAGACAGGCTGAAGGAGTTGGGGTTGTTCAGTCTAGAGAAGAGAAGGCTCAGGGGGGACATCATAGTAACAGTACCTGAGGGGGTCCTACAAAAAGGCAGGGGTAGGACTTTTTAATAGATATGTGATGGGAGGACTAGAAATAATGGATGTAAATTGGAAGGGGGTAGATTCAGGCTTGATATAAGAATGAAATTCTTTACAGTAAGTGGTGAAACACTGGAACAGGTTGTCCAGAGAGGTAGTGGACACTCCCTCTCTGGAGGTGTTCAAGGCCAGGCTGGACACGGCACTGAGCAGCCTGATCTAGTGGGAGTTGTCCCTGCCTATGACAGGGGGGTTGGAACTCAATCTTTAAGGTCCCTTCCAACCCAAACTATGTTATGATTCTATGTTTGTACCATAGGCAAGGATTATTCATGAATGCCAGAATTCTTTCCTTCCTGTGCTCAGAGGCAGCTGAAGGGAATTTGGCTGACTACATCATTAAATCTGAAATTTCAAGAAAAACTAAGAAAAACCCTCCAGAGTGACAGGAGCAATCCTCTTGTAACACAACCATCTACTTAATCACTGCTTTGGAAATGGCAGATCCCAGCCACCAAAAAGAAACTAACCACATCCACACTGCAAAACCCTACATCTCCACCAGCCTTCCCAAGTCTGATTGGGATAGTGATGACAGCACATGTACCATGTAACAGCCCATCAGAGTAATGTTTTAGCAACATGACAAACAGGATTTGTACTGCAGTGCTTCATGGAAACATGAAGCCTTAGTACTAAAGACACAGGGCACACAGCAACAGGGGTATCTCTAGAAGACTGTTCCATGTAAGACATAAACACAATGCAGAAAGCAGCATCTTGTGGCTGCCACAAAATCTAGAGAAAGCAACCCCATCAGTTGTGGCCAAGCTTCCTTTCAGAGAGCACCAGACAGCTCCAGAGAAGCATAGTTTGACAGCATACAGCAGGGAAAACAGAACTATATAAGACAACAAGCATTAGATCAAAACAATATTTTAACTTCAATGTTTGTAATTCTTACATACAAAAGAGTAATTTAATTATGCAATTAAACTCATTAAAATAGTAACTCCAGTTTTACTTAACACATTAACTGATGACAGATATCCCACTCCAATTTTAACATTTACCTAATCTAGAAGGCAGGTCCCCTTCCGCCTTTTAGACCTTTAATTCTTTATGATTCTTTGCTTTTTCCAGACACACATATTAATTGATAACATTTTATCTGTATTTCTCTAATTTTCTTAACTGGAAAATAACCATCTTGTGGAAATTTATGGAAGACAGATTCTCCTTGAAAAAAAACAAATCTCAACACACTACAAACATACAGACTTGCTTATTGTTGGTATGAGTGTTTTTCTGATTCTATGCTTTGTATTTTTAAGAAAATTATCCAAAGCTGTATGACTTCCCTTAAAATTTGCTACAACAGCATTTCTCACAATACACTGCTGAAGAGATAGCAAAACTATTTTAAAATACCATTATTTATAGTTTTTAACCTTCACAATTTTAAAAACTTAGCCATTTCACTTGACTGCACTCTTTATCTGGAATTTCTGAACTTAACTGAGATACAAATATAGTGAAGTACTATTTTACACTCATGAACATTTCAAACCAGAAGCCTTAACTAGGAAGTCAGATGCTACCTTTTGAAACCCAACGTATTAAAGAAAGTTTTTGCATAACTCACAAAAGTAGTATTTTAACTGACACAATGACAGTACACCATACTAAGTAGATTTGGTAGTATTGGTGGATGAAAAGCTGGACATGAACCAACAGTTTGCACTTGCAATCCAGAAGCCCAACCATATCCTGGGCTGCATCAGAAAGCTGTGGCCAGCAGGTCAAGAGGGGTGACTCTGCACCCTTGTGGGAGCTCATCTGGAGTACTGCGTTCAGCTCTGGAGTCCTCAGCACAAGAGGAACATGGAACTACCAGAGAGGGTCCAGAGGAAGGCTGTGAGGATGATGTAAGGCCTGGAGCACCTCTCCAGTCAGGACAGGCTGAGAAATGGGACTGTACTGCCTGGAGAAGACCCCATGCAGACCTCACAGTAGCATACCAGTACCTAAAGGGAGCCTACAGGAAAGCTGGGGAGGGACAATTCGCTAGGCGACAAGAAGCAATGGTTTTAAACTAGAGTATGGTAGGTTTAGATTGGACATTAGGAAAAGGTTCTGGTTTTTCACCATGAGCATGGTGAGGCACTGGAAGAGATTACCCAGAGAGATGGTGGAGGCCCCATCCCTGAAGACATTCAAGGCTAGGCTTTTTGAGGCTCTGAGCAACCTGACCTAGTGCAGGATATCCCTGCTTACTGCAGGGGGTTATAACTAGATGGCCTTTGAATGTCCCTTCCAACCCTATGATTCTTTGATTTCAACAAACCTATAGAATAGCAGGTAGAACAAGCTTTGAATACCTAAAGATTAAGAAATTTTATCTCAATGCACTAATCTTATTTGTTTATAGGATTGCCAAGAGCAAATTTTGTGATTTACTAGCTCAGTACCTAACAACCTCCACCAGCTGAGGCAATATTGTTATTTGTCTGAGCATTACCATACCAAATATTCAATAAATATATTCCCACTTCTATTAAACAACCATTAAATGTTTACCCTTTCTCACTCCAGTCTGTTTTGTACTGAGAAAAACAAATTATTACTGTCATTCTAAATTCACAAAGCAAACATTAATATGTTACCATGACCCATGCAAGTCACAATACACTGTCAACGCATGGAATAAGATTTTCTCATTTTTCTAAAGCAAAAATTTAGGCATTAGCAAAGCCTAAAAGAAAAGCAACAAAGTTGACAAATCAAATGCCTAAATTAAGAGATTCATAAACTGAGGATGAAAGCCTCAACACCATCCTGTTCGGAATAAGCCTTATGTGATCATCCAATTACTTCCACAGCTTCCTCCATAAAAAACCTGACTCAGTTATTAAAGAGGATGCGGGGTCTGGGATGAACCACTCTAACAGAATTCAGCATTCTGGCAAAGGGCCTCATCTTCACAACTCTGTCACACTCATTGCTGTGATTCCTGTCTTCCAGTTTCTAAACTGACAATTTCAGGGAACAAAGGGCTTATGATTAATGCACTTCAACTCTACTTTGGATTCGATTTCGGCTTCTGGCAAAGGCTGCTGACAACAATTCAACAACTTCTCACAGGTTGCTTCTGGTGAAAATGTAATTGATTTTTCACTAGGTCCTAATTTAGACAATTCATTTTGATGCTTAAGCTCAACTTCTTAATGTCTCTGCTCTAAAACCATAATACAAAAAAAAAGTGGGACTGTAAGTTCAAATCAAGACAATAACAAAAGGGCTTGTAAAAGGACTGTCTTAAGACCAGAATTTGAGTATCACATAGAAAAATCACTAGTTCATTATAAACTCTTAAGTAGTTATCCTTTAGTTATTTTCATTACTAGCACCTAGTAACACAAGGTTCCAAATGGACTACAGTATTTTGCAATTTTTGCTAGTAATATTGTAAAGTATACCTAACGGGACACCAGGGGTTCCCCTGGAGGTATTTAAGGCCAGGCTGGATGAGCCACTAAGCAACCCGGTCTAGTGGGAGGTGTCCTTGCCCATGGCAGAGGCTTTGGAACTAGATGATTGTTAAGGTCCTTTCCAACCCAAACCATTCTAGGACTCTGTGATACAATGTTTTTATTTCTCCCCTAGCAGTTCAAAGTTTCATGTAAACCGGGAGTTACATCACAGAAACATCTTACCATATGCAACTACTGTTGTTACTCCACATTCATGCTAGCAACAACACAAAGGCAAGATGTGCCAAGTGGTAACTCTTCTCTCAGCAGGAAAAAAAAAAGTAACATATCAGAAAGCCTAATGAAACAACGTAGCTCCTCAAGGTGCAAGTTCACAGCACAGGGCAGACAAAGCAGTCAAAGCTGTCTTCTAACAATTAATACATGTGAAAGACAAGAAATTCTGATAAACCTGAACAACTGGCTAGAATACATTCACTGAACCACAGTGCAGTTATGAGTATGGAGAACTGTCTGCACACAGCTACAACACTCATCTGTGCGTCATGAGAGGGCAAGTAAGAAGCTCAAGTGAGGGAAAGTAAGTTTGAAACAATGTGGTTAAATTATCTGTCCTTTTCTGTCGAGTGCAGAAAGGCAGCAATGCAAAGGAAGATGGTCACTTGTTACAGAGCAAAGGGTAATTTGAGATCACAAGCAGAATGTTATGAAGTAAAATTCACACACTGGGACTAATAATAGCATTAAGTCTTAATTTATTGGCAATTTATTTTTGTCATCATCAGGGAAACATACAGGACTGAAAAAAGCCCTATTATTCAGACTCATTACACTCAAAACCGATCTGAAATCTGTATCTAAACTTACAGGAGGAAACAGAAAAGATTACTGTCATGTTTTCGAATGTGATTTCATGCTACAACAGGTTGAATCCCATGAAGTTCTCTAAAAGCAACAAATAGGGAGGGAAAAAAAAATCCATTTTAGAAACATCCTTACTGCTTTTTAAGAACAACTTCCAAAATACTTTATGCATACCACGTGACCAGATATCACAGAATCAAAGAATGTCAGGGTTGGAAGGGACCTCAAGAGATCATCTAGTCTAATCCGCCTGCTGGAGCAGGAACACTTAGATCAGGCCACACAGGAAGGTGAACTGGTGGGTCTTGAATGTCTCCAAAGAAGGAGACTCCATAACCTCTTTGGGCAGCCTGTTCAGAGTTCACACTCACCGTGAAAAAGTTTTTTCCTCATATTTATGTGGGACCACCCTATGTTCCAGCTTGCACCTCTTGCCCTTTGTCCTACCATTGGATGTCACTGAGAAGAGCCTGGCTCCATCCTACTGACACTCACTCTTTACATACTTATAGACATTGATGAAGTCACCCCTCAGTCTCCTCCAAGCTAAAGAGTCACAGCTCCTGGAGATGCTCCAACCCCTTAATCTTTTTGTGGCTCTGCAATGGACTCTCTCAAAAGTAGCTCTTAAAAAGAAAAGTATCTTCTCTCAAACCCTGAAAGTAAAGCTATGGATTACAGAGTACACTACTTTAAAAAAAAAGACAAAATAATCTTTCCAAAGAAATGCTACAGCTGCCTAACACAATGTTACATGTCAGGAACATGCTGTGTATTCACATTATACAGGAAACGCTTTAACTCCTTAATAAAATGGAGGATACTCAAGAACAATTCCAAGATCAGCTCTACTCTATAGTAAACCTCTCCAAGAGATTTTCAAAAGCCATTTTTCTAAGGCAGATTCTTCAACATTATAATTAAGACAGTTTTGTCTTCAGATGGAGCATGCATCTGCTGGAATGAACTCAGGCTTTCCTCTCTTGCTGCACCTCCTCACCCCCAAGAAAAAGAATCCCCTGTCCTCTTCCTCAACCCTCGACAAACACTGCAAAAAAAAAAAAAACCTCCTCCCTTCAAAGTGATGACCTCATCCTGCTAGCCTATCTCCTTTTATGGTACAAAGCCGGGACTGCTGCCAATTCTCTCCGCCCTCAGGCTGACACGGCAACATACCTTCTTCCCTCACCCCAACGCTTCCCAGCTGGAAGAACACCGGGAAGCGGCGACTAAGTGGCTGCGGGAAGCTGGGCAGGCAGAAGCAGACTCCGCATGGACAATGCCAACAGACTGCCAGATGCCCATCAGAGTGGTTTTTAGCATAAGCCCTTTCCATATCATCAAAGCACCCTTCCTCCTCTCCACCGCATGAAGAGCTTAACTCTCAACATTTTTAAGTATGGAAATAGAGTCAACAGTATCTAACCATTGTACAACCCCAACGGAGCTGAATATTGCTTCTCTTTATTCAAGTAAAGCACATGTTACCTCTCCACATATCCTAACAAAGACCTGCCTTGTTTTCCTTGGTATCACTCCACTATAAAATCTTCCCCTTCTTTGCTCTTAACTTACAAGCGTCTCTTCAAAAAGATTTCTACACCAGTACCTCACACAAGAGCAACCCAAAGGCCTACCAAAGAAGAACGTTCTTTTGAAAGATTCAACTGTGAATGAGGTTACAGCTGTAGGAAAGTAAAAAAGGTAGTGATGGTTAGAAGAGCTTTCCCTCATTTAAAAACTTGTGCATACAAGACATGACTTGACTTCTTGTCCTTCGAAGAAATATTCCCAAGATCAACCCTACTGGGGTTAACATTCCACACATGTAAATTTTAAAGCTGTAACAGTACTGACAAGTTACTTCAACACTTAAAATCATACAAAGAGAGAATATACATTGGCCTCACCAAGAACAATCATGACCGTAACCCAATCTATATACGTCCACCACTTGCAATTTAACTATGAGTGGACTAGAAGTACAAACGTCCCACTTGTTTGAGTCTTCTGAAGACTATAACATACATGCAGCAAACTCTCAGCCCTCTCTTAATTAGATATTGTTCACTAGGCACAATCAACTGAAAATAATACCAAATAAATTCGCCAAAAAGTTTTAGACGTCACTCAGGTTCTTACACTGCAACTTCTTAAAAGAAGCTGCATTAAAACAAAGCAGAGCATCAGAGTCACTTGGTCTGGTTCTTTTTAAAAACTGCGGGAAAAGTTATGTCAAGTACCTGGAAAGTGCTGCTGCTTTGCCCACACAGAAGGCAACTTGGCATGTTTAAGAGTATAACAAAACCCTCACTATGCCCAGAATTGCCTTCAGATTCAGGAATGTGACACCTGCAAGGGTCTATGCCTGTGTAAATTCAAACAAAATAGTAACATACTCCAAAGTAAAAACATATCTTGCTCTTAAATATGTGAACATCTAGGACCGCCATGGACATCAAATCCATTAGGCATAAAAACACACATGAAAAAGGCCATACCAATAACACTAAAAAGGTACTGTCAATGCAGGCTCCAATGTGTAAGTCAAGTCGCTAAATTTTAGGGAGAGGAAAGAAATCCCAAACCAAGGGGTTTTCTTATTTGGGCGGTGGAGGTAAGGAGCGTTTCGACCTGCGGCTGGCGCATCCTCCCATTATTCGCAGCAGTCACCGGGACACCGGCGAGAAGGGACGCCGCAGGCCGCGGGCCGACCCACCCCAGCCCAGTCCAGCCTGGCTGGCCTGGCTTTTCTCTTGCCTTGCCTTGCCTTCCCTTCAACCCCATACCCCTCGCAGGGCCCCGCGCCCCCGGCCCGACAGCAGACCCGAGGGCGGGGATCCCTACCCGCCGCCCTGGCTGCCTCGCCGGGGAGGAGCCGCCGCCGGTCGAGAGACCCTCCCGACGTCCCCCCGGCTGGGAGAGGCCGGATGCCGATGCCGATGCCGCCGCCCCTTCAGAGGAAAGCGCGAGCGCCGTTGTCGGCTGCCCCGCCCCGCCCAAAGGTAAATCCCAGCACGGGGCCCTACCCCCCCTTCCTCGGCTGCCTGATAGGCGGGAGCGATACGATAAGAGGGCGAGAGGCGGCTACCCACTAGCCCAGGTGCCATTCCCGAGGAGTGAGCATCTGCGGCGCCGACGCGCGGTGCATACCACCTTCCTACCTTACAAGCTGAACCCCTCCGCCACTGCGGGTGTCACAGCCCCACTAGCCACACGTGACCGCCACGGGCCAATCCGCGCCGGAATCGCCCCCATCCTGCCCAGCCAATCGAAGTTCTCCCCGCCTCCCCAGGTGACGCGCCGTCATTGACAGCCAGTCTGCAGTAGCAAATGAACCACCGCTGCCGCCCCCCGCCTAGGAGAGACAATGCGATTGGGTGTAATCCGTTGCTCTCCGAGGCGCGGGCGGTGATAGCCAGCTTCGCCCCACCTCCGTCACTCCGTGCGTCTGTCTCTCGGCAACGGTTTTCTTCAGTACACCCAGAATTGCCTTCGGCTGCGGAAAAGCGTTCGCAAGAGCGTAAATTCAAGGTTTAATAACTGGTAAAGAAACATTTATGTAGCCATAACACTGCAATGCGAAGAGGTTAAAAGAGATTCCCGTAATCCCTGTGCCATTTGTTACTTGGTCATGGGAACACAGGTATGAACGGGAAGGAAACCTCTTGGACTAAAATATGGCAATTCTCGAGAAAATAAGTTCCGGGCATCGAGGTTATGGACAGATAGATATTGGTGATCTGTCAGCCCACCAGCTCAGCCTCGGGAAGAAGCACGACGAGAAGCACGACGGAAAAAAAAAGGGGGGGAAGAAATAAAACAGAAAAAAGAAGAAAACAAAAGGAAAAAAGAAATAATGGGTTTTATTGTGACGCTAACTTTGAAGGTTTCGTGAAACTTCTTTAATATTAAAGTACTGTATGTTTTTGTAACAGATTGTGTTAAAAAAAAATAATTTTAATGAACTATCAATAGCTACTGGGGGTACAACAGGATACTATATTGCATTTCATACATGTAGAAGAATATGAGAATACCATGTCAGGTTAGATTAGAGTTACAGATACATCTTCTTTTTCAAGAGTTTGCCAGTCACTAGTATTTAGGAAGGAACCCAATCAACAGGATGTGTGCAAAGCAATGTTTTTCCGATTCACAGCTTTTTAAGCCAAGATCTGCTTCCATACCAGTATGTTTAAAAAAGCAATAGTGGAACTTCATAATGTGTAGTTAACTACCACTTTTAAAGCTATTTATGCCTGTTTCTTCCAAATCAAGATATAGAAATAATTTTCTTTTTTTACCTATTTACCAAGTGAGAAAGAATTGCTTCCTTTTGTACCTCATCCATATGCAACTGAAGGCAAGTAGAGACCTATACACAGTTATGAGCAAGTTTTCATAATGCACAATGCAGAAAAGAGTCAAAAGGTATTTAGTTGTAGTAGAAAGTGGATTTAAGAGGCATCATTCACATTTGGATACTTCTCAACAATGTTTTATTTGGGATTAGAACATCAATTTAAATGTAAATATTAAATTCAATGTAAGAAATTGCAAATGACAGGGGTTTATGGCAAATGCATGTGAAGGTGGCCTTATTTGATCTCTATTCAGCCATATTCAAATGCAACTTTTAAACTTTTTTTTATATCTGAACATTTTATTGAGCATATATCTTGTCAGAGAAGCTTCTCACATACCTGAATAAGATATTTTATGATTATGTCTACGTTGTGGTAATTGAGCTGTCATTGAGGCCCTTGAACTTGAAAACTGTTATGAGTGTAGTACATTCTTGTTAGTTTTCTGATTAGAATTTTTGAAACTGATGAAGTATTTGTTTTTGAGGAGAAAACATTTCCTTGTTGTTTTTTATAGTAAGGTTTTTTTTACAAAATCTTGACAATACTTGTTAAATAAAAATGAAAATCGAGTTTATACTACCATCACTACAGTACAGTGTAGATGCATGCAACCTCTTTTGCAATCAAACTGTTAATTTTCATGAGAAAATGTAATTATTAATTACATACGAAAAACTTCAGAAGAATATTAGCACTTGCATTCTTCTAGTTCTGCACACATTCTTTCATGCAGCCCTGTATGTGATTTCCTCTGCCTGATCCAGGGCAAACTAACTCCAGAACTGGAGACAGAGAGGCTGAGTCCTAAAAATCTCCAGAGGAGACAGAAAGAATGTGGAAAATGAATTTATTTTTGCCTTAGGAATTCTGTCAGCCCTCCAACATTTTCTTGCAGACTCTCCTCTTTGATCCTACACATTTTATTCTACACATTAAATCTGTAGCTTTTTGCTAAACTAAAGTTGATCAACATCACTGCTTTAAACCTGCTGACTTAGACAGCAATGATATTGGTGTTTCAGACCTTGTGCAAAATTGCATCCCCAAAACTCATAAAACACCTGAATAGATGCCAAGTTCTTTGGTGCAACACCGCAGAACCTACCAGGCAGAGCACTTTATGGATCAGCTAGCTGAAGCAATACCAATATCTAGTAAAAATACCTCCAAAAATTCAGCTTAGTGGCCCAGGTCTGTCTCATATATGGTATAGTATATGGGTATATACATATAAGATACATTGTCACTGTATCTTGCAGATACTTACTCATAGTTATATTTACTGAGTTCTTAAATAAAAGTCACTGAGAAATCACAAAATCACCATTGTAGTACCAGTTCATTCCAGTTTCAAAAACTGAAGATTTTGCATGACAGTGGGAATAAGAGCCCTGGCAAAACAGGAAAAGCACAACCAGGATCATGTCATGGAAAACATGTCAGGGAATCAATGCTTGCAGTGAAAAGAGGCATACAGGAGTATTGATTTTGAACAAGTTTTTCAGTGATATCATTTTGATTTTATTATACTGGAGGATGGGAGATGATTACATCTATCATGGTACGAAAAAATCTATGGAAGATGTTTCTTCCATAGTAACTCCTCAGGCACAACTAAATTAAATAAATTTTGTGACACCAAAGTATCCTCTTAAAATATATTTTATGCAGTGTTGGGATTTCTGCATAATTTTTGTCATTAAATAAGTGAATAATAATATCATTATTTATAGCCATTCTACCCTGAAGGATACTTGATAGGATCTTCTGGTTCTTCTCTATATAAGTATCAGGTAATTGCAATTAGGGAGGTCTGTGAGGAAATGCACGTGGAAACATTTTGTGTATGACAGGACTCACTCATCTTGTATCAGCAGCTCATCCTGTGCAGACAGTGTGATCAAGCATCTCATTAAGAGCTTAATAGAGACTGCAGCATGGTTGAAAACAAACTGATTGAAGTTCAGCCTGGATATTAGTACCAAGGGCAAATAACCAGAGGATATGGAAAAGATGTCAGCCCTTTAGCTGAGCATGTACATCCATCAGTTGTCACTTCTGCTGGCTTACAACTTCAAAAGAGATCTTACTACATTTTCTGCAGCTTTTACATCATCATATAGCTGCGTGGATCTGGATGGCATTTAGTTGTTTTTTTTTAAACCCAGATGCAGGTCACAATGTTACAGCATATTTATCATTTTTGGAACTAATACAGAATCAAGCATCTTCTGCTAGTTCTGAGTAGAGCAGGTGCTGATCTGAGCCGATAGTACAAGGCAATGAAGCTTGCATAGAATGGGATCTGACAACTGTAAGACAAGAAACAGGAAACATGGAGAAACTCTGAACACACAGCATCTAGACAAATCACCTCTGAAGTGGGAATAGTGTTATTCATTGCAGCACTTCTAAAATAACCTTAAAATCTTTATATGAAAAAGTTTGAATTTTCCAGGTTTGATTTTCTAATAAGAAAATTTTCTATGGAGTAAGAACATTTTCTATAAGTAAGAATATTTTCTGTGGAGCTACTTGGTTATATCATTCAGTGAGCTCTCCTATATTTTACTTACCTGAACAAGGTCTGGTTTGGGTGGATAGTAGGGAACAGCAGACTCCTGAGGTCAGAGATTGTGGCAGCATAGTGACAAAAGGTCACACTGGGTATCAGCTCTATGGCAATGAGGCTAGGACAGGAGAAAAATGTGTAAATATGTTGAGTTATATTTAACAATATCTTTGGTACATCTAACAAATGGCTGCTTTTATTTCTTGAGCTGTTATGCCCAAGTCTTTCCTTGTCCAAGCACTACTAACAGATATTATAGTATAGCTGAAAATTTTCATGTTTTCTATGGTGAGTTTTCATTTTCATCAATTCCTTGGTCTGCATCTCAGTCACCTGCAGGAATGTCAGCATCTGTATGAAGATACGTTTGGAAACAAATGTGATACTTAAATAATTGTAGAACTGTTGCATAGCAACAATTATTACTAATCTATCCTTTCTCTTATATGCTTTCGTAGATTAAAAAAAATACTTAATTTCTATATGTACAAAGTTTTAGTCAAAACAAAAATACTGCGATAAAATTTCAATGAAAAATATTACAAAAATTAAACTTCCCATTAAAAATAATAGAAAGCTCCGTTTCAAACTTGCTATAGTGGAAAAGAGGGAAAAAAAAATTGTGATCAATTTAAATAGACAAAGCTAACTGCTTAGTTTACACACTTTCTCTCCTATGTCCAAAAGCAGGTACTTCAATCTTCACAGGACTGATCAGAGAGCACAGCAAGTCTCTGGATTTTACTTTAGGATCTTCCAGGGAGGAGGTCCAAGATCACAGGGAAACACCCTGGCACCTCCTAAAAATTTGAAGATCATTTGTGCTGCTAGGCAGGGGTAAAGTGTGAAAAGCCATAGGGCTGTGGTCCCATGGAAACTCTGACAGCTTCTGCCAGGCATGATAGCTGCCCTTGACCCAGGATCCCTGCAGCCTTTGTTGCAGCTACTCTTCATTGGGTGGGGGTCAAGTGCCCTTGAGCCATTGATCAGGAGAAGCCAGCTCCAGAGCACAGCTAACAGAGACACCAGTTTGCACAGAAGAGTACAAAAAAGGGCCTCCGGTGAATTTTTTATCTGTATAAACCATGCTGAGTATGGTGGTGATAACTAGTGCATATTACCGGATGTTTTAAAGTTTTTCACAGTCCTAAAAATGAAGGAACAGGCAACTTGGAAAAAAGTAATCCAGTAGCATTGTCTTTCAGTCCTCAAAAATTTCCCTGGTGGATGGGACTGGTTAAACTAGACAATAGAAAGGGTTCAGCTAGATGTGACCATGTGTATACATGGTTATAAAGTTATAAAGTATACATTGTCATAAAGTTCAGGAAAGAAGTACTGTTGTAGAAACCCAGAGGGAGAATGCTAGCACTGTTCAGTACAGGAAAAGAGATACATGTCCATGTACTCCTCCTTAAGTTTACAGAGCGTGGGTGAGAAAGGAATGATGAGTTAATAGTGACTAACTGAAATTTTGAAAGTGGCTGCCTTTCATATTTACTGCAAATGGTGACATGTCAAATGGAAGATGGTGAGACTGACAGTTCTCCATCCTTCAGGAAGAAAAGGTTTTCTGAATGATGAAGGGATATTTTGTTCTCTTACATAATCCTCTCACAGTGATTTCTTCTTTCCCTTTCAAGATGCTGTGTTCTGACCATCTGGCTGCCTTTCACTTTCTTTGGCTCTATTACTGAAGCAAACAAGATAGACTGTTGAAAAGACCAATATTATTTAGCACATTATTGAATCTCAAAGCTATTCATACTCAAGTTTCTCACTCTTCTGATAAGCTTTGTTGGAAAGAAAAGAGACTGGAAATTACTGCATGTGATTTTATCTTTTCTTTGAGTGGAATTTTCAAAATTTCACAGCGTGTGAGCCTAAGGCTGTTCTCAGAAAATGATCCCACTTGGAAACCAGATTGCCAAAGATATGCATTTCCCAGACTCAAAAGAATATTTAAGCTCTGAATGACTGTTTAAGGTCTCAACTTCCTTAATGACATAGTAGCACCCTAAGTACTCTATTTGTTCTACAACTGTCTAATGATAGAAATAGGAACCAGCTCCTATTTTGAGAAGAATCAATGTCTGTATGTAGAATACATACCTGGATCTATAATCACTCATCTATTAATTAAACAGGTTGGAATTATTTACATAAGAGATGAATAATAGCTCTCAGAATCCATTTGGAAAATGTTGAATATTCAAAAAGAAATAGGATGTGCCACTTCACACCAAAACTGGCATTACCTGCTTCAAATAATTTACAGCCTGAAAGAGAGTTACTCTAGATTGTTTTTTTTAAAAGCATATAACAATCTCTTTTATACGTCTCGCATAAATATCATACTACTAAAAGCCACTAAAGCACTGGGTGAGGTAATGTGTAGGGTGAAAAAAAAAAAAAACTTCTCAAGTTACCAGTCCGAATGACATATGCCATGAAACTTTTTAACCAGTACTACAACATAGCTGAAAACTTTAAAAATCCTAAAAATAGTCTTGAACTTAATCCAAGATGAGGGAATAGAACTCTATATCAGACAGTGATATTTTTGTTATGAAATATGAGTTTGTAACTCATAATTAATGCAGCCTAATACAGTGCTTGACAATTTCAGCTGAGGAATGGATAAGTTTAGTGACTAAACTAGTCTTTCATCTAAAAAACAGATGAAGTACAGCCAGCCTATATAATTACTTGTTCATGTGTAACAAGAATTATTTTTCAATAATTTTTATTCAAGGAAAACATGCTTATTATAAAAATATGTCAGGTTTGCAGGTTTTAGCCATATATGCCAATCTTTCAGGAGAACTTTTAATTTCCTGTTCTAAGCAAAGGCATTTAGTCCTTTAAAGACATTAAAACAAAATTAGAGTAAGTACGAAAAGAGTTATGGAAGCTTCTTTTGAACTAGAGAAGATTCTGATCTGTTTTATTAGAGATTTATGAAATGAATAGGCCACAAACCTGAGAACACTGACACAATTAGCCTTTTTATGCTACATTTATTCAATTATTGGATCCAAGACAGAGGGATCAGGAAACTCCTAACAAAGGCTGAGAGATGTGAGCTGTAAGGGAGTGAGGATTATTTTCCAGCTGCCTCCTTCTTTTATCCCAGAGAAGAGAACTACAAAGGTTAGGATACCTGAAATCCTCTTAACTGGAGATTACTTTGCTTGCATTTACTGTGAAGTTTTTATCTGAGTAATTGAATGGAGTAAAAGGCCTATCTACAATCTGGAGCTTCTATTAATTCCAGTTGAACTGACATACCTAGAAATTTAAAGACTTATTTGAGAACATCTTTTCCATTATGAATTGGAGGTTGAACATTTCATACATAATTCTTATGTATGTAAATGTAGTCTTCCCATGCATGATATATATCCATCCTGTAAATGTGAAAGTCACAGCAGAGGTCTGATCAGTCACACTGAAGATATGCTAGCTCACTATGTTACCTGCAATAGCAGCCCAAAATAGATGGCTAGAGAAAAGTATCAATAAATATAGTAATCTATTTAAAAGTTAACTCTCATTGCAGAACAGTCTTAGCTTTTTTTGCTGAACTCATTAAATCTATTGGAAAATTCAAAGTGTTTTACTCTTAGTATCAGAAAGAGATTAAAAAAAATACATGTAAAAGCTAATTATTCACAAGGCAAAAATAAGAGAAAAGTCCCACAAGGATTTTAGAGGGTTGAGACAGAGCACTAGTTTTGGCTGTGAAAGCGTTAAAAAATTAGCAGCTGAGTCTAATGTGGAATTGTACCAGTGCTGCATGGAGATCTTCATTTTTAGGAAGGAGATAATACAGCACAATTTGTGCAGCCTATGGAATTTCAACCATATCAGAGGCTCTGATGGTGAAATTAAGTTTATAGGATCTGTTAACTTCTTTTTTTCTTCTTCATTTCAAAGATCACTCAGGATAATAAAATTATTAATTTTTCAAGACACCAGCAGTTTTCTCTCACAATACTTTCAATTTAAAAGCTTTGCTCATAGATCAGTTGTGATATAATGTAACATCAGTGCTGACAAAAATATAAAAACTATGCCATCTGTTGTTGGATTGGACACAGATAACAATTCCTTTAATTGGGCAGATTGGTTAATCTGAATTGGGAGAATATCCTTAATGTTCACATCCTGGATTAAACTGATAAGCACTAAAATTAGATATTTAATTTTCACTGTTTGTAACTTTCCAATCCTCAAGCTTGAAAGGAATTATGCTTCTGGTAACTGAAAAACAGTCTGAGGACTTTATGATCTGAGAGAGTAGTATCTACTAATTATAAACATTGGAAAATATTTTATATTTATTATATTGTTACAAATCAAATTATAATTTATTTTTCCATCTCACTTTCTTGATAGTACTTAAAAAATGTACATTCATTAAAAATGGTAAAAATAATTTGTTAAATGTTTAGTGAAAATTCTGTGTATGCACCAGAAAGCCATATTTAGACTCAGTGACAGTGTACCATGTCTTTTCTATATAATGCCAGACCAAAATTTATGATTCAATGCTTCGTTATATAGAAAAATACTATTACAATCACTGTAAAGTCTACTGTGATGTTTATTTTAAGTTGCTCAATTCTCTCTACACTTTTGACCCAAGCAGCTAGATAGAAGTCTGGAGTATTACCAGTTATTCTACTTAGGAAAAAGAGTGCTTATGTCCTTCAAACAGCTCTATGTTGCCCAAAAGTAGCCTGGTAATTTCTTGTTCACATTAATTCCTCCTTTCCTGAAGTCTGGAAGAACTTCCCAAGAATGTTTATCCCATGTTCATTATTTTATGCTGTGTCAATTGTGCCTATACTAAAAGCTCATTCTCATGTCTGTTTTTAGGATTAAATCCTAGTCTTCATGTAAGCCTTTATCTTTACCTGTCAAGTTCATATTATGAAAAAAAGGTGAATTTGGCTGCTTAGTCCCAGCCCTGGCATCTCCTGCTTTTGTAGAGTGCTGCTGTAGTATCTCGCCCTACATTTGGTTTACGTAGGAAAATCAGATGTATGCAAGGTGTTCCGCTACCATGGCAATGAAGGCAGAAGGTCACATTTACTTATTTACCTTACTACTGAAATACAGGTTTACAGAGCATTGTTCACTATGAAGAGATGAAACTACATGCTGTGGTTGCTGAACTGCGAACTGCAGGATATTCTTGATTTGTGTGAAGACTATTCTGAGAAAAGGCACAGTTTCATGATGCTCACATCATGAAGACTGTGGTTGGTTCATCTTTTCGCTTCTAGCAGCAGACAGAAAATGGAATGACAAGGAAGATTTGCAGTAGTGGAACAGAAAAAATATGCTTCCAAAAAACTGAAATTAACCCATGTAAATAACTTTGAACTGACTCTGGCATGCTTTTTGCTTCTATTTCTCTCTCACTTAAATGAGATTGAGTATAAGCAGCTGCTCAATACAATGAGAATAACTTGTAAGAGTTACTGAAAAATCTGGGGCAAAACCATCTTAAAAATGGTCTTCGCATTTAAAGATTTTAAGGATAGGTCTATCCAACA
Organism: Turnix velox; assembly: GCA_013400935.1. Classification (NCBI taxonomy): domain Eukaryota; kingdom Metazoa; phylum Chordata; class Aves; order Charadriiformes; family Turnicidae; genus Turnix; species Turnix velox. The sequence continues at coordinate 49,901 of VZTY01001503.1, forward strand.
AAGTTTCTTTGTTCTTGTAAAAGGGAAGACAGACATTCAAGCACCTCCTTGGAAGCAAGCAGTTAATGAATTTGATCTCTTTGTAGCCTCTAGATAAGATAAGCATCTACCATGTCCATGGGATACGCTGGGGTGGGGCTCCAACTCTGCTGAGGCTTTACAGCCATACACGATACACCTGCACTCAGGATCTCTTGGAACTAGAAAAATTTCTAATAAATTACCATTTGTTTTTATAATGCTTAGAAAAAGTAGGTTGAAAAGCTTAAGCAGGAAGCGCTGCAAGTTGGTTAATTGCAACAGAACAATTAATTGACACAGTACAGCTAGGGACTGGTGAACCAGAACTGGCCCACAGGCTGCTGGTATCCAGCCTCATATGAAGGGCACCTGAGCCTGTGCCTGAGCCTGTACTACAGAAACTTCAGGAAAAGCTGCAACTGGGGCTACTATGGCAGAGATACTGCTTCTCAGGTGTCCTCCTACGCTGCCAGAAAAAGCAGCAACTGCATGAGGACAGTAAGTGTAACCCCAGCCTTCAAATCCATTCACCTGGGGGTTGCGCTGGGATGGATGAGATACTCATCAGTGGTTGGAGCTTCACACATCCCAAGTATGTTTTCTGGATGGAAGAAATGTGAGTTTCAGTGATTTCCCTCATATAATCTGATTGTTAGTGTATTCAAACATCCTTGAAAACGCAGATCCTGGTTTTTCATTTAAACTCTTAAGTAAACATTTGAGTTTGTATTCACCCTTTGCTTTTAAATTCTGTTTGAATGTTACTTCCTTGAAGTATCATACAGAATGTGAAGGACTGGCTCCATGTTTGGAGCTGAAAAGACAGTCTTTCTTGTTACAGAATGTAATGCTGAATTACAAGGAGAATGGTTGGATTTCAATCAATCAACATTTTAATTATTTAGTCTATTATTGAAAAACTCTCATAATGCAGCTCTAGAAAACTTCCTAAACTAAACTGAGGGTTTTTTTGGCATTTTATTAGATATTTTCAATAGTCTTAAGTAATTGCAACTAGGCTATATACTCTGTAAAATTAAGAATATGCGAAGCTTCAATATTTCATTTGATCTTAATGACAGTGGTCCACTAGAGCCAGTTAGTTTTTCAAAATAGATCAAGCTACAAAAAACAAATAATTATTTTAAAATAATCATTTATTTTAAAAATAACTTATTTTTAAAACCAGACCATCATTCTCAGATTTAGTCATCACTTTCTGCAATTGGAGCAATAGGGTGTATTTGTAAGTCTTTATTTCAGTTAATCCTCTCAGGCACACAACCCATGTTAAAAAATAAATTAGTATTTATGATTGTACACCCATGAATTATCTAATGGTCTGGAAAACTGTAACTCTGACAATGCTGTTGGAAAGGAAGGTTGTGTGAACTATCAGCTGTGCAATACTGGCATTATTGAGTCTAAAGATTTGTACCCATGGGCATTTTCTCATTGCTATGATCCCACTGGATAAGGAAAATAAAGATCATTTAAACTGTTATTTATTGGCAACAAAGGGTCCTACATAGCCAGTAACAAGGACCTGCACTAAATGACTAGTGATATAAGTATATCATAGTATGCTTGTTTCATAGTTTCATAATAGTTTCATAACCAAGGTTGGAAGGGACCTTTCAGATCATCAAGTCCAACCATCAGCCCAACTCTGACAAGCCTTACACTGGCCATATATATTTGATGTGCTGATGCTAACAGATTGGAGTTTTCAACTACTGAATTACAGAAAAAAACTTGCTTTTGTTGTCTAGTCCAGTTTCTCTTTGTGATTTTTTTCCCCCTTAAAATGATGCTGATATGACAGAAAAGTTAAATGCCAAAGGGGAGACAATAGTGATTAAAATTATTTACAAAATTAAGTCAAATGAAATATTTTGTCATCTTTACAACTAAGTTACTTGTCTACTGTGCCATTTCAGATGGATAGGGAAAAATCAAAGATGTCTCAACTACTATCTTGGTACTATCTTGGTATATCTCAAGTATTTCAGTAATGGCAGCTCTGTAACAGAGGTAAACTTGTGCTGAGGGCTTCACAGCTGGACACAGTGCTCCAAATGGGGTCTCAGGAGAGAAGTAGCACAATCACCTCTACTGACCTGTTGGCCACAGCTCTTCTGATGCAGCCTGGGATACAGTTGGCCTTCTGGCCTGCAAGTGCACTCTGCTAGCTCATGTTCAGCTTTTCATCCATCAGTATTCCCTAATCCTTTTCCACAGAGCTGTTCTTTATCACTTTTGCCTCCCAGTCTGTATTGGTAAGGAGGATTGGCCTGGCCCAGGTGCAGCACCTTGCATTGTCCTTGTTGAACTTCATCAGGTTTGCACATGCCCACACCTCTAGCCTGTCCAAGTTCCTCGGAAACACATCCTGTCCCTTCAGCTTGTCGACTGCACCACTCAGCTTGGTGTCATCTTAAGATTGCTGAGGATGCACTCAACTCCATTGTCTATACCATCAATGCAGATATTAAACAGCAGAAATCCCTGAGGGACACTGCTCAGCATGCCTCTCCATCTGGATATCAAGCCATTGACAGCTATCCTCAGGATGCAATCATCCAGCTAGTTCCTTATCCACTGAAGAGTCCACCCATCAGATCCATATCATTCCATATTAGTAAGAAAGATTTTGTGGGAGACTGTGTCAAAAGCCTTGGAGAAGTCCAGATAGATGATATCCACTGGTCTTCCCCTGTTCATTGATGTAGTCACTCCATTGTAGAAAGCTACTAAGTTGGTCAGGCAGGACTTGCCCCTGGTGAAGCCACGCTGGCTATCTCAAATCACCTCTCTATCCTACACATGCCTAGCTTCCAGGAAAATTTCCACCATGATCATTCTAGGCACAGAGCTGAGGCTGACAGGTCTGTAACTCCCACCATCCTCCTATCTACTCTTCAACAAAGATCATAAATAATGTTGGTCCCAGTACTGATCTCTGAGGAACACCACTCATCACTGGTTTCCACTTGGACAATGAGCCATTGACTGCAACACTTTGAGTGTAACCATTCAACCTGCTCTTTCTCCAGCAAGTGGTCCATCCATCTAACCCAGTTTCCAGTCTGGTGACCAGAATGTCATGCAGGACAGTGTCAAATGCTTTGCATAACTCCAGGCAGATGATGTCAGTTGCTTTTCCTTTATCCACTGATACTGTGACTCCATCACAGAAGGCCACCAAATTGGTCAGGCACGATTTGTCCCCGGCGAAGCTCTGTTGGTTACCTCAACATGATATCATCCTCCATGTGTTTTGTAGCACCTTCAGGAGGATCTGCTCCATGATTCTGCCAGGCACAGAGGTGAGAATGACTGGTCTGTAATTCCCTGGATCTTCTTTTTTCCCCTTCTTGAAAACAGGGATTTTGTTTCTCCTTTTCCAGTCAGTGGCAACTTCACCATTCTGCTACAACCTTTCAAATGCAATGGACTGCCAAATACGAAGTTTGGCATCTTCATACACATCTGATCTGGTCCCATGGACTTATGGAAATTCCAGTCCTCCAGATCATCTCAAACCTTTTCTTCACTGACATCAGGCAGGACTTTCTTCCCCTGGTCTCCATCTTGTGTTCCTTCAACTTGGGAGACATAATGAGAGGGCTTGCCACTGAAAAAATTCAGTGAAAAAATTCAACCTTCTCCTCATCTGTTCTTACGAGTTCACCATTCTTATTTGTCAGTGGGGGTACACTTTCTTGAAGCCTCCTTTACTGGTCTATGTATCTGTAGAAGCTGGTTTTGCAATTTTTGGTATCTCTTGCCAAATTGACCTTCATCTGCGCTTTGGCCTACCTGACCTCCTCCCTACACATGCCAACATCGTCTCTGTACAATTCCCCAGAGACTTCTCCCTGCTTGAACTGCTTGTGCAGTTCCTTCTTTCTTTTTAGTTTGTCCTGCAGGTTCTGCAAACCTCTCTTTCTTGATGGATTATTTGCACCTGGGGATGGAGAGCTCTCGAGCTTTATGGGAAGTGTCCTTGTAGATCTGCCAGCTCTCCTCCACCCCCTTGTTCCTGAGGACCACTTTCCAGGGTATCCTACTAAGTAATACTTCAATGAGCAGGAAGTTTGCTTTCCTAAAATTCAGGATCCTGACTCTGCTCCTCAGCTGACACACTTTCCTTGGGACCTTGAACTCCACCTGTGCACTGTCACTGTGTCCTGGTTTAGGCCCAAAAGGACCCCCCAAATGACAGATGCCCCCCCCTCCTCTCTCAGAAGAGAGGAGAGGAAGGAATGAGGAGATTTCCA
>VZTY01001503.1:54314-68052 GCA_013400935.1 Turnix velox
GGATCTGGATTCAGGAGTGCTCAGATCGGGGTCAAAGGCAGAGTCTTTCCTAGATGTCGGCCATCGAAGAAAGACGAAGGGAAGGGCAAGAGGCCAAGAGCAAGAGCCAGAGGCCAAGAGACCTGACCCTTTGATCCCTCAGCTTTTATACTGAGCATGGGACAGATGGGATGGAATACTCCTGTTGGTCAATTTTGGGTCACCTGCCCTGTCCGCTCGTCCTTGCAGGTGGGACTTCTCTATGTCTTTTCATTTCCAGCCCCCCGGTAGGGTAGATGACGAACTTTCTGACCTTGATCACCATAGTGAATAATGAAAATAAGAGCTTCTTGCATACCATTCCCTGGTCTTATCAGTCTGGGAGCGAAGTGTCTGAACAATGTTCAGTTAATTTCAGAGTTTGGTCAGACAGAAGAGGCCTAGCTGAAAAGTGAAGTTACAAACTAGAAAATTTACCCTATTTTACCTCAAACCAGGACACACTGCATCGCAGACTGCCTGTAATTTTGACATCCCTGTCATTGGTGATTATCACACCCAGCGTGGGCTGTCTATTTCCTGCCTCAGGGATTTATCACTAAGGCATTCCAGGAACCTCCTGCATTGCCTGCACCTCACTGTGTTGCTTTTCCAGCAAAAATCAGGATGGTTCAAATCCCGCAGCAGGACAAAAGCCTTTGAATGTAGTTGTAGCTAGAGGAAGAAGGCTTCATCAGCAAACTTGTCTTGATCAGGCAGCCCAATAAAATCAGCCAGCTCAGAAGTAACTCAGCTTCATTCAAAAGTGTTCAGCAATTTCTGAGAGAAGAAGCAACAAAGAGTCAGAACATGACCAGAACAGAGGTAAATATTATCATAAGACCACATAAGTGTTAAGACATAAAACTGTAAGTAGAAAAAGCTAGGGTTTAAATTTTCTATTAAGAAGTGAGGATGCTGAATACAGGGTTCCAAATGTTTTTATCTGAACTTTATAATGCAAGTTATTTAAGTCTTCTTTAAGCAACAAGCTAAATTGGTGAAAATTAGCATTTCATTTTAAACATAGGATCTTAACTCATGAAAATAAAAAGGCATACCTACTTTATGAGCAAGAGGAAATAATTTCTAAAAGCTGCTAAGTCTTAATAAGAACTGTTTTAAAATATTATATTGAATCTAAACTGTGAGATACAGCTTGATTTTAAATTCTCTAATGAGGCTTTACTAAAAAAAAAGAGGTAGAAACAGAAACAATTAAAAATTACAGTATGTATCATACATCCAATAGAACTTCATGATTTGTCTTTTGTATCGAGACAGACAAAGTCAAACTGGAAAACCTCAGTTGCCTCAAAAATAATTGCTCAGCATCGATACCAAACACAATTGGTCCTCTACTACACATGAATGAGAGAAGATTATCTCTTTATAATGCTGGAATGCCATTAAGGAACATTTGGGGTAATACAGTACATCACATCACTTTGATGTGATCTACATTCTGTTTTATCTGCTTGTCATACAGGGAAGAAGAGCCAATTTGCAGAGAAAAAAATACACTAAACATAATTGAAAAAGAGAAAAACAAAACACTTTCACAATATCTGTGTAACAAAGTTAGATCTCTGTTAATTGGTGGAAATCAGTCCTTCAGCTGTATAGAACACTGGAAATAACTTCAATTTGTTTCTCATGGTGCTGATCATATTTTTTAACATGACAACTCAACAGATCATATTTTTTCTGATTTTTTGACAAAATTGTTGCCATACAAATGGTTCCACAAGAAACAAAGGTGTACATGATAATGACATGAGCTCAGTGAAAACAAACAAAAACCAAAACCCCAGAAATATTTAGGAACAATGTTATATCACCTCAAACTTCATTCATAATCCAGAATTTAATGAGATTGAGTTCTGTTAGTGTTTGTGTAGGAGATTTAAAAAAAAAAGCTACAGTCGGAAGGAAAACTATCTAACTGGGCAAAATGCAAGTTTTTTGTACTATTGTTCAACACCACCTCTGCCCCATGATGTTTTCTGGAGTTTTGCTATCCTTATTTCTGTATTATCTACTGGGATGCTCTTGTGATAAAAAGGAGTAACTGGAATTTTAAGAGGGGAAGAGGTCAGATTAGATTTAATTTAAGAGACTACAATGACATTGCACAGAACAGTTTTTCCACAACAGTCTTGCATATGGTACCTCTCCCTACTGCAAACTTCAAAAACACCAGTCAGGTGAAGGTCATAATTGAAAGAGCTGAAGTGTTTGCAAACACGACGATGAAGGAAAAAACCCACAGCAATGAAAGAAATAGTTTTCTACTTATCTGTGCTGAAACTGGACTTGCTAACATACAGCATAACACAACATGCTTCACTGATATCATCAGTACTCTATGAGAAATTACAATAGCAAAATATTTTCATAAATTTATTCTTTATATTGTGTGTCCAAGTATAAATGTAGTAGCAGGGTGACAGTGACCAAAACAAACTATACCATTATGCAGATTTCTAAGCTCTGATTGATATGAACCTCAGGATGTTATAATTTTAACTGCCCCTGAAAGTCATCCCATATACAAGAAAAACATTTTCTACATTTTTTCCTTAAGCAGCATATTGCTGATGAAAGTCTGACCAATTAGTTGATGCTGTGGAACATAATTTCACTATATTTTTCTGAATGTGCAGAAAAAATGACAATTTGAACCTACTGAGGGCCTCAAGCTGGTATCTCCAGAGGCTTTTAAAGTCTGCAATCAGATAAAAACTAGTCTGTTGTGTTATGCTCTAAAGCAACATGGCAGTGTTGAAACTATGTCTAAATAACCTCTTGCCAAACTTGAAATGTCAGGAAGGAGTATTACTGAACCGCAAAGGTTTTTTAAATCAATATATATGGACAGTTCCAGTTTTATCTAGATTTCAAGTCAATTGCACGAAAATTGACTAGATAGTAATGGATACTTAGTTCACATTTGATATTCATTTCTGTATGTTTTCAAACTAATGGCAGAAGATAATCTAATCTGCTCTTACTTTTCTGCTTTGTAGTTTTAAAAGTGAGGTTTGTTTGTAAGGAGTTGCTTTTTTCTACTGTGGAGCTTTCTCCTCCTGTATGTGCCTAGAACAATTAACTAAAATTTTGTAAAGAGAAGTGATCATGCATAGTAATTTTAATTTGAATATTTTATTTATATTATTTCATTCCTGATTTAATATTTGGATATTATACAAAAATATTGATTAGCATTTTTCTAGATAGCATAGTAAAACTAGATGAGTGGAAAAATGGAAGTTTATAAATGAAAATGCCCTCTATGAGTCTCTGTCTGACTGGGCAAATGTAAGTTGTCACACATGCATTTTTTACATGTGCATGAGAAAATAGAGAGTATGAATTTCAATACTTTAATTTCTTACAGCTAAATTTACATTTCCTGATGCAAGAAAATTAATTGTTTCATTAAAATAAGGATATTATTATTGGAGTCCAAGAAGTGTATGAACAGGGAGGCACATGCATGTGTATAAATCACCTTGTTCCCTTTCCCTTCCCCTCACGGCAGGAACTGCCGGGCCAGGCCGCCATCACACGCCCGTCAGGCGGCCGAGGGTCCGCGGTGAGGAAGGCGCCCGATTTGAGTACTTGGGAAAGGCTAGAGGGATGGGTGTGAGGGGCGCTGCGTTGCGGGGGCGGTGCTCAGGCTATGCCTGTGGAATTGATTTTTTACTTTAATCGAACGACGTTGCTCTACCTCGAAATCAATTTTAAGGCTCAAACGACTGGTTGCGACTGGGGGAGAATGTTGGAGCGGGTCCACAGGAGGGCCCCGAAGATGATCAGAGGGCTGAAGCAACATCCTTATGAGGGCAGGCTGGAGGAGTAGGGATTGCTCAGTCTGGAGAAGAGAAGTCTCAGTGGGACCTCATAGTAGCTTATCAGTACCTGAAGGGAGCCTACTGAAAGGCAGGGGTAGGACTTTTTAATAGGTTACGCGATGCCCAGAGGGACTGTGGATGCCCCCTCTCTGGAGGTGTTTAAAGACAGGTTGGATGAGGCACTGAGCAACCTGGTATAGTGGGAGGTGTCCCAGTCCATGGCAGCGGGGATGGAACTAGGTGATCTTTAAAGTTCCTTCCTACCCAAACCATTCTATGATTCTAGTAGGCAATATTAGTCTTTTTACTGGAAACGTTGTGATGTGATAATTAGGCAACAATATACAAGCAAATGTATCCATGTTCAGCATATGGCTTTTATGCCTTGATTCTTGCATTCTGTTTACTTAGAGGCTGTTGGACTCTCTTTAGTTACTTGTACATTCTCTGAAAGCAGAAATTAATGTGAAAATACTTCTGCTGCATTGTTTTGGGATTTTACAAAAGACTTTGCACTATCTTTTATGGCAAAAAGATTCTGAGTCTTTAATTCCAGCAGCCTGTATACACCTGCAAGATACTCTGGAAAATGGGATAGGTATTAAGCTTAACCACTGCAATGTATCAGTTTATCATTTCTGTAACCTATGTCTGTTTTTTACAGGTTACCTTCTGCCACTTAAAACACTCCTTTAGGAAGTGATTTTTTTTTTTTAGCAGAAGCACAGCAAGAAAAGTCTGGTGATTGCTTAGGTCAAAATAATGTTGTTGATTACAGTGAACGGAAGAGTCGTGTACATTTTTCTTCATCTTTTCAAATTGTTTTAGTACTAATTTAATTTTATTATTTCTGCTTGCCCCATATAGGCTATAAAATTTTAAAGAGATGTAACTGTTCTGTTTTGAGAATACTACTGAAACTTATTTTTACATTTTTTTTCAAGAATTTGTAATAGCAATTACCACTCATAAATAACTTCTAACACACTTTTTTCTCACTCAGACCAAATTAGTTCCTGAGACAGAGTTAAATTGAAAGAGTATTTATAAAGCGAGATATTAAGAATGCAGGAGTTTGCACTTCATTGTGAAAGTGCTAGTATAGCATACTTGTCTAAGAATAGATTAATACGGGATATTAATGAAATTATCTGAAAAGAAGTATCTGCTTCTGACAGAGACTAAATATTTAAGGAAAAGAAGACTAGCAGAGGTTTTTCAAGCAGAAAACACCGAACTAAAGTCTCAGAGGATAAAGGCAATGCAGCAAGCTACCTAACTATACAGCACAGGAAATCCATGGAAACAGCAAGAGAATACTTCCTTGTTAGCAGTACACAATAAAGGAGTATGTTTCTTTCATATCAAGCCAATTCACAGCAGTGTATATACTGACATAAGGACTCAAAACAATGTCTTTAGTAATGAGCTAGAATATGCTGTTAATTGAACAATAAACTTCAATCTAAATGGAAAAGACAATGGTAGAGCAAATACATGATTTTCAGTATATACATGGTCTTATTTTTCTTGTCTTGCTCTGATCTATGAGTAGATAAGATAAACGTTAAATATAAAACATCTTGCTCTGATTATTAAATATCCTTGTAATCTAGGTTTGGTTTTTTTGTCTACAAAAAAATCAGTGTAAACTATGACAGATATTTCATGTCAGAGAAAAGGCTGTGCAGCAGCAATTTCAGGAGTGTGTTTTTGATTAAATACTCTAGGATTAAAATATTTTAGAATAGTTTTCTTCTTTTGTGACCTCATATAATTTTAAGCTATTCAAATTCAGTTCATCTCACTACCTGAAAACCATGAATGCTTCTCTACTTACATTTTAATATTAATTAAATTGGGAAAAAAAGCTATGAACACTTAGTAAAGCTTCTCTAGAAATATACTTCTATTTGTAAGGAATTGGCACTAGTTTTTCTTAGCTCTTTTTGCTGAATAATTTTTCATATTTTGAGTTAAAAAAGAAGAGGAGGAGGAGAAGCTAGATCAAGTTTCCCACCATCCTGCTTGGGATAGCTGCCTGCAGGAATTACTTCAGAACAAAGCTTGGAAGAATCAACTAAAGTCAACTAAACATTAAAAGCAAATAACTGTGAGAGAACTTTTTCCTGTTTAGCTATATTTTAAAAGGCCATATACCTTTTGTTGCCTGATGGTTTGAAGTACCTTTGAAAGGGATAACTGAGAAAATAAATTTAGATTAACAGCATTTATAAAATCTAATGTAATTTCCATCCATGTAAGCTTAGAAATGGAGAAAGAACAAAAATAAATTCTTTGGAAATATTTGTCAGTTCTGAAACTGACTGAAAAGTCAACTCACCTAAATTATTTTATTCTAAAGAAATGTAGTATTAAAGTAATAGAGCCTCCTTGTTCAATGAAGATGCCTACAACTCTGTTGTGATGGCCAAGAGCAGGAAATAGTCCCATATGGAATATGAATGCAGCAGTCATGCAGTTTTCTTCTCCATGTAACTACATATACATCCAAACTAACCCAACTCAGTTTTGAAAAGTAATTTCTATAAGAATGCAGTGTATTCAAGCTAATTTTGACTAGAGCATATCATAGTTTAATGAGAAATGCTGTGCCTTCTTCACCTAGCTGAATTCAAATAAGTTCCTCAAATAGTCTTGAAATTTGTACTGTCTTGCTTTAAGACCTATTGCTGCAGTATGTTATTAAAATGGAATGAACTTTAAATCTCAACATTATCAGAAAAAGCTGAAGTTCATCCATTGTCAGAGTCTTGTTCAAATTGCAACTTAGGCACAGAATGGTGTTAAGCAATACAAATATAAGGTGAAAACCACTAGAGAGAGAAAAAACCTATTTTTTTCACCTCTTTAAGGAAAAACCCTTCAGAGGATAGAAAGAGCAGACTGTAAATAGTTTATTACTTGATGCTTCAGTCTAATGAAAAGAAGCATGGAAGCTGACAAGTTGCTATGCAACCAGCAGTGCCAAACAGCTTAATGTAGCCTAGCAGTTTCTCCATTTGGAGATGTTAACCATTAGAAATAGTGATGTGGTGGAACAGCGGTCAGTATATAACCTGCTGGTTACAAAACATAGGGTAGACTGAATAGGAAAAGATACTTGGGGATTTTCCTTTTCTGTAAAAGAAACAAGTCAGCATTATCTACTGAATTTACAGTAAATTAAAAAAGTTGGAGACAGAAAACCCCTAAATAGTTGTGCTGCTAGGTTTAAATTTGCTTTCCTCTTAATTTCAAGATTTATTCAGAAACTTCTGCCACTTGTATGTACTGTCATTTCTATCCCAAGCTAAAACACAGTGGTACTGCTGGAACTACATTCCAACTTGGTGTTTGGCAGAGAGCTACTCAATTGGTGCCTAATCTCATTGCATTAGGTTTTCTGACTTAGGTAGGCATGAGCACAACCTAAATTTTAACCATGCTAAACTTCTTGGTACGCTATCACATATATATCACATATATTCTAGTGGGAATAGATTATGTCAAAAGTTTTATTCTGATTTCTAATATAACTTCAAACTAGCTCTAACTTTTGATTATCTACATTCTGATCTATTATTAGTTTTCTTCAGATCAATTATTAGTTTACATTCTGATCAATTTTTAGTTTTCTTCCTGAAAAGGAAAAAAAAAGCTAATAATTCAATCTACTGGCATATGTTATAATGTTATAAATGCTCCTAGAGGAGCTCCAATAAAGGTGACCAGCTCTCATCCTGTGTGTAAATGCACTGCCCTGCCAGCTCCTACTAAGCAAACTACATTAATTTTGTGATCCACAGAAACTTTTAGCTTATCTGCCTTCAGAAAAAAAAATCCTATCTTCCTCATTCTGTGCTTTGTCTTTATCTGCATTATGCAATGCAGGCTGATAAATGCAGAGGCTTCCTGCTCTATCCTGCTGATTTCCCTCTTCATCTGTATTATCTGTAAAACTGTCACATCTTTTGAACTCCTCATTCGTCTTAATTGTTTCATGCGTTTTTCATACCATCTCACAGCTATGATCCTCATGAGAAGGGTTCACTTTTAGGCTACTGTTTAGGCTCAGTCTTCACCCCAAACCAAAGATCTTGAATCTAAGAAACAAGCAAGAAGTATTCACTGCCAACTGACTGTTGGAGAGAAGGGGCTGATGGTACAATTTATTTTTTATTTATTCATGGTGAATGTGCTTTTTAATAGAATATAAAACATGGAAATTACGTATCAATGAACAGACACTTAAAATGTAAATGTTCTTCGTGAGCAAAATTACATGCATATCAGAGGACACTACAATCAAGGATACAATTCATTAGGCCTCCTTGAAGAAGATATTCAGATCACAATAAAGACCTTTGCCAATTCATTTTTTGTGTGACGATTTGGTTTTTACAGCTTAACTGGTAAAAATGTCAATGTTACTCACTGAATGATGCCTACCAGATCTGTATTCAGTGCTGAGCGTGTTTGGTGCACAAATGAGACTTTGCCCTTAGACACTGGCTCCACTACAGTACAGTGGTGCTATGCAATACTACTTCCACAGTTTTCAGAGCTAATGCTGAAGAGCTTAAGTTTCTTCAGCAAGTGTAATTTTGAAGTGTTTCAATGACTTACCTCAGGATCAGTCAGCACAATGAAAGGGTCCATCAAAATTAGTTCTGGGAAAACTCTTGCACTATATTTACATTTGTATGCCCACAGCAACCTAAGTCAGTAAAAGCATTGCTTTAATAACAGGTATTTGACAATAAGATGCAGATGGCAAAGATGTAGATTGTAATGTTGAAAAAGTGAAAGTCCCTGCTTTGTATTTGTAACAACGATGAAGATTGAAGCTGCAAAGAACAGTATCTCATGTTTTTTACTTTAAAAAAAAATTTACTGCTTTGATTTGAAATAATCACAATAGTTTATTTGGTTCCATGTTATACTTCAGTTGCCTAGTACAATATTGTATCTGTCAATAATATTTCATTATTTCATTATTCCTTTGTGTATGCTCTACTAATACTTACTGTAAGCTACAAAATACATTCAAAGGATATTAAAGATGTGAGGTTACAGAGAACAGTGCACAGATTTCTCAGGAAACAGGCGCTGTCGCAGGATTTGGATATTTTTCTCAGTAACTTGGTGGAAGTCAACTCTACTGTTAGGCTTTGCAAAAGTTACCAAACTCCCATGGTCAGCAGGGTCTGTATTAGGAATGAGACCCACGTTTTGGGCTCTCACCCTCTCTTGTCTTCTAGAGAGAGATGAAACTGTTATAACAGAAGAAGTTTTCATGTGATTGTTCAGAGCAAGGTTTTGTGGTATGTACATCCATTCTCTAAGTTACTGATTGCAGCAGAAAATAATTTTACATTAGTCCTAGCCTATGGTGTTATCTCCTGTCATCTGTGAGGCTAGAAATTAAATGAGATCATCCTATTTTTTCCAGCTGGTCTGCTCAGTAATGATCTCCCTATTCCCAGTAATGAGTCCCTTTAAAATCCTTCAAAAATACCCAGGAAATGGGCTACAAATAATAAATGTATGTGAAGCAAAAAACTTCATGCCCTTTTTTGGCAGCACTGTGACTCAGCAAGATGACAGAAGTTTCTAATGTGTAACCTATGAAAGTATAATGTAAATTATAATGGGACCCCAGTTTAATGAAAATTCTGGAGTGGTTCCACCAGTACAGTGAAGTGGCTTTTAATGACCAAGGCTGCCTTTGATTAGGACATAAACTAGGACAGAGACATGCTTTTTAAAAAATGGGGAAGATTAAGACTTAAACTAAAGGATTCATACAGAATTTTTTCCCTGTGTTGTATACTGTCCTGGAAAGGCAGTCCTCTCATTTATTCTCATCTTGATGCAAAAGACTTTTACTGGCCACCTTAGTTACCTTGGTCTTTCATGACTTCTCCAAATCCCCATGGAAAGCCTATGTTTTTGTCACTGCTCTCTGCCTGGCTATGCCCTGTGGGTTGCCAGTGTCTTCAGCCCATGCTGCAGGGACCCACAGGGTGGGTATGATCTTTTCTGTGGAGGCACAGCTCCAGCAAGAACAAAGAGACTACAACCTGTCAAATACAACCAGCTGTCAAGCATTTATGCAGCAAACTCAGATTGAATAAGCAGTTCTACATCTACACAAATCTTCATTGCCGCCATAGGAAATAGCTGTAAGGGCTGCAAAACAGTTATGTACTGAACTAGTTTGATATGCAGGTTTTCTTCTATGGCTTAAAGTGTATGACTATAAAAAGACTAGATTAATAATCATAAAAGAGTACATAAAGTAAGATTATACCTTTTGCTGTGTAAAGGCTTTTTGTACTTTCCTTCACAGGATCCTTTTGGACAGCTGGGCCCTGTGTGATATCATGGCTTGGACTGGGCTGGTTGTCCAAACAAAAGACAGGTTCCCTCTTTACAAGACATGTGAGATAAACAGGTTCACAGTGAAGAGCTGACTGGAGAGCAGAACTCTAACTGTTCTACTGAATTGAACTACATCCATTCTTCAGGGCTCCCTTCTAGGGGCTGTTCTGTCCAGTATTTTTATCAAAGATTTGGGTGCAGGATTTGAATGCACCATTACCTAATTTGCTGATAATAACAAACAGGGAGGTGCTGTGGATTCTCTTGAGGAACAAGGGGCCTTGCAGAGGGATCTAGATAGATTGGAACATGGGGTGATTATCTGTGGCAAAGAACAAGAACAAATTCTGGACTCTGCATTTGAGATGGGGTAATGGCAGTTACATACAGTGAGAGAAGCATCTTGAGAGCAGCCCTGCAGAAAGGGATCTAGGAGTGAAAGTGAATAGCAGGCTCAGTAGGAGCCAGCAATGTGTCTTGGCAGCCAAGAGGGCAAACTGCATCCTGGGTTGATCAAACACTGCATAGTCAGACAGTCAACAGAGGGAATTATCCTGATGCATTCAGTGATTGTGCAGCCTCATCTGGAATGCTGTGTCCAGTCCAGAGGCACCACAATTTAAAAGGGATGTGATGGTTGTCGGATATGTCCGAGGGAGGGCATAAAAGCTGATGGAAGGATTGGAAGACATGCCCTGTAAGAAGTGGGTAAGAACTTTGGTATTGTCTAATTTGGATAGAAGGAAGCTGAGGGAGGACCTCATTGCTCTCTACAGCTTCCTGAGGAGAAGAGGAGAGTGAGGTGCTGAGCTGATGAGATCCAGTATCAGGGTGCCTGTAAATTGCTCAATGCTGTGCCAGGGAAAGTTAAGGTGTAATGTTAGGGAGCACTTCATAATCAACAGAGCTCTCAAAAGTGCTGGGACGGGCTTCCTAGAGAGGTGGTAGTTGCCCCAAGTGTTTAAGAGGCATTTGGACAATTACCTTAAGGACATCATTTAATTATTGGTCACTCCCTGAGTGGCCAGGCAGTTGGTCTAAATGATCATTGTAGGTCCCCTCCAATGGAACTATTCTATTCTACTTATAATAGTTGCACAAATTATTTCCATATCTCAATATGAAGCAGCCTATAACTTCTAACAAAGAAACCCAAAGATTCTCCATCAAGTACTGCATCACTGAATTGGGTGTCCATGTCCAGAGGGGTTGCAAGGGAAAATGGTGCTTCCTCATGCCAGACAAGAGGAGCACAAAATGGCTACCACACAGCTTCAATAGATCTACTGCAGGTGGACTTGAGCCCCTCACCCAAGATAATGGTGACAATGTAATAATATATTTGAGAGAGAAAACCACTGCTCAGCAGCTGTGGGAGAGAGGGGTGAGAAAAATGTGAGAGAACCCCGAAGACACCAGGGTAAATGAAGAATGGCAGGGGGAAGGTGGTCTAAGTGCTGCAGCTGACAGTCAATTGTAACTGACTTACAGGACATAGAGGTCCACAGTGGAGCACATCACATACCCACATTGCAGCCCATGGAGGACCACATGCCATAGCAGACAGAGATGAGGGAAGACTGTGGGAAGCCCAGTGTCCTGGTTTGAGGTAGAATGGGGTAAATTTTCTGGTTTGTGTTTGTACTAATATTTTTACTTGTTATTATTGTGGGTAAGATTGTTTACCGTTGTATAATGTTTAAAGAAAAACGGAGGAATTCGTGGAGGATGGGCACAGGCTAGGGAGTTAACGACGGACATCAAGTTCTCAATAGGAAGACAAAGGAGAGTGATCGAAGCCTCAGGCAGACCTCACCAGGTTGGAGCCCAGCCTGGGGGAGGTGCCGAAGGACTAGTGAAGAAGGAACTCGTGGTCGGCTGTACCGGAAAGAGGAAGGAGAGAAACCGCAAGGGGAGGGTTCTACATTGATGGATGTAAAATGCAACCAATGGAGTATTCCATCCCATATGCCCATGCTCTCAATATAAAAGGAGGGATCGAAGGGGCAGTCCCTCTCTTTCCCTCTCTTCCTCCTCGGCTCTTCCCTCGTCGGCGTTCTCCTCCCCGGCCCTGCGCTCTTCTCAGGCCTTCTCTCCTCGGCCTGCCCATGTGGAAACGCGATCATCATCCCGGGAGCTGGATTCTCCTCGGCCTGCTCACGTGGGGTCGTGATCATCATCCCGGGAGCTGGATTCGGTCTTGTAAATATTGTACACCTTTTTATCTTTTCCTTTTGATTTTGTTTATTGTTTCATTATCTATTAAAGTAGTTCGGAATTCTTCTGAACTCGTAAATCTCCTCCTTCCTTCCTCTCCTCTCTTCAGAGAGAGGAGGGAGGGCCATCTGTCTCTGGGGGGCTAATTTATTAATTTTGGCCCAAAACCAGGACACCCAGGCTGCAGCAGCTTCCTAGCAAGAACTGCAGCCTGTGGAAAGGAATGCACACTGGTGCAGGTTTACTGTCAGGATCTGTAACTTACTGGGGACCCATGCTGGAGTAGTCCATTGCTGAAGGACTGCACACTGTGGAGAAGACTAGAACTATTTTTTTTTTCAGTTTTGCACATATTAATATGTCGCCTTCAGCTTTTACTTGACCCTAGGGGATGCTATGTATCAAGTAAGTGTAAGTAAGACTTCCTGTGGAAGTAGTCTGCAAGAATAGATGATTCATGTAGTTTTCAAATCTTATGAGGAATATGATGCTTGTGTGAGACACTCTGCTCACGAATCAGAATAGTAAAACTGAGGCATGGATCTGATGAAACAGTATTTATTTGTGATTGTAACAGTGAGTGCAGGAAGAGAAGTGCCCAAATTGTTATAAACAATACAGCTCAACAGTTCAAAATTAGTCCTTTCACAGGCTTTCAACCTATACCAATGCAATTACAATGTCTCATAACACTACTACTGAGTTACATATTATGTTTTCTTGAGCTAGCAATCTATTGTTCTGTGTATTTTTCATAATTTAAACATATCTGTGTTTCAGAGAGTAATATTTACTGAAACCTTCCTATCTTTTCCTCCTCTATTTAGCTATTTCCCAACTTGACAATAATTAACTATTTTGCAAGAGCTTATGAGCTCAGGTTGTCAGGACCCTCCATCCTGTGTCAAACTTTCATGTTCAGGTTATCAAGACCCTAAAACTTTATTTTGTGAGAACAGAATTTTGGCACAACTCTCACACATGTTAACCAAAAGCCGGGAAATACTGATAGAGTACAGTAAAAAAAAAAAAAAAATTCAACTCCTGAATTTCAAATGGTGTCAAGTTGAATGTAGTGCAGATGAGGAAGGAGGATGATTTTATTATTTTCAATCTATGTAGTAATTAAGTCTTGATTTTCTTATATTCAGAAGCCTTTCATGCTGCTAGATCACAAGTTGTATGAAAATTGCCTCAAGACTCAAAATAATACTCTTCAAAATGGAAGAAATGGAAACCGGTAGACCCGGACAAAGAAC
>VZTY01001505.1:0-21346 GCA_013400935.1 Turnix velox
AACCCAAATCATTCAATGATACCAAGCCAGTTAGATAAAGACTTTTGAGTCTCTGAGGGCTAAATTCATGTTCCTCTTCTATGAAAACTGCTGCACTCTTCCTAATCACCAGCTGCATGGTTTCAACACTGCTGCATGCTCCTGGCAGTAGCTCAGCTCCTTAGGCCACACTTCAGAAATCGTTTGCCCCTTTTTCTTTAAGAAATAATTAACATTCATAATAGCAATGACAACAAAAGGCCTTTTGCAGTGGTTTGTGACTTCTCCCTACTTTTCTGAAATTATTTTACTACAAATAGCTTTAGAAACATGATTAATCCCATTCTGCTGAAATATTTACTGAAAAAAATCCTAATTATTCTAGATCCTTGCTGTTACTTCTTTCCTAGCAAACTTTCTATAGGCTATACAGCCCTTTTATATCATATGTAACTTAGTCTTGCACAGTACTTTGTTTAAATTTAGCTCTGCCTATATTCCACACCCTCTTAACTTTTCTGGAAGTTTCAGAGCAGTGATATCATCTATTCACTTTATTCCTTACACAGATAGAACTCTCAGAGCAGCTCTGCCAAAGAATCAAACAGTGGCTAATTCAACTTTCTAAGTCCTCTGGAGCTTTGATGTGCTGTCGAAGCAATGGGAAAGCCATGGCAAATCTGAACTTGGGAAGGGATTTAATATCAAGCTTAGATGAAATAAATCAAATAGGGAGAAGGAAAAGAAAAAAAAAAGGCATCAAACACACATGGTGGAGAGATCATGGGGGATTAATTGGCAACCTTTCCCTTTGATCATGATCCAAGCATCACTGAACCTAAAAGCCATATGTTTGGTTTGCTACCTTAGAAAGAGGCAAGGGGTATGCAGTTATTAAAAAAAAAAAGTCATTATTTTTAAAATGCTAACTATAATGCTACAGTTTTCTTTATAGAAGCACACTCAAAGGCCTTTGAAATCAAGCAGGCCACAGATGAGGTGAATTTAATAGTTGTTGCACACATTTGTCTACATCAAAAGTCTCCTTAGGTAACAAAACATCAGCTACTTTTGTTCTCTTTGGTTCCTATTTTTTTACTTTAAAACTTAATTGTTCGTGTCAGTAAAAAAAACTTTCTAAAGCCCACATGGGTGTGAGCACACATCTAAATATATTCTGAAGACAGACATGCAGGAAGAAAATCTGCATTGTGGCCCACACTGTGATGGGATTTCCTTTAAATTGCTCTCTCCTGTTGCTCACTTGTGTTTTTCACTCCTTTTTTACATCTGAAGGGAATTTTGGGCATTAACACAGTCACTTACTTTATAGGAAAAAAAGACGTTTGTGATTGTGGGACAAGAGCTAAACCGGTGCTGTATGTACATCAGATCTGGTTCAATGAAGCAAGATGCAAAGAAGCAGTGCCAGAGAAGTCTATCAGACATCCCACTTAGTTTTTTCAACCATCTCCAGTTTGAAGCAACTAAACACACTTGTCAGGCTAAATATAAGTACATGCACAAAAAAATTGTTCTCCAGCTTTAGAAATGCCCAGATATCCCACTCTGCTATTCCTGTAAGCCACATGAGTCTGTAGCAGAAGGAACACCACAACTTTCTACAGTTGCTGGGCCAGCAGCTCTCTGAGCCTTACACCTGGAGGTATCAAAGTGGACTAATTCTGTCCTTAAGGAATGAAATTCTGTCCTCAAGGTTGTGGTTGTCCCCTCTCTGGAGGTGTTTAAGGCTGGACAAGGCATTTAGCAACCTGGTCTGGTGGGAGGAACTAGATGATCTTTAAGGTCCCTCCCAACCCAAACCATTCCATGATTCTATGAAATAAGGGAATGGAGGTGCTGTCTCAATGGGATGGTAAGTACTAGTCGTGCCTTCCCAGTACTTGTGGCTGCTCCAGACATCACCCTAAAATAATTCAATCATTACTTGAAAAATGCAGAACCTGGATTGTAAATAAACACATGCAGCACATCCAAAATAGAGCCATAATAAATCTTTTGATGAGATATTTACAAACTAACTCATATCAGATGGAAGAGTCTATAAAGTCCTCTAAAGCTTTTTAGAGGTCTGAATGTGTGAAATTTGGGATCAAAGTCAGTCTTTGCTGTTTGCTGCATTAAAAAGCTGGTTAGAAAATCTACTCAGCTCACAGACAGACCTGGTATACTATCTGAGCTTGTAGCACTCATGTGAACTGGAGTAACTGAACCCTCTGACACTTCCTCATTATTAATTATTTCAGCATCAGTGTTAATTGCCTACACAATGCATAGAATTGCCAGTACACTGAGGACTCAGCCTGTTTGCTTTGTAGCTGGCTGGCTGGGGATGCAACTGCTTTGCCATCCTCATCACTATTCTCATCAGGCCAGAGATGAAATAAAAGCAATGACACTTCTTTTTTCCCCCCAAACAGAGTCTGCTGGGGGTGCAAGTGAGATCAGCCAGTTACCAAGAATAGAGAAAAAGGACTCAGCTGGCATCGTGACAGAAATCCACAGGCAGTGTTCTATCCCTTTTAATTACTAGCTTTAAAACATATATGCAGGGACATAAAGGCAGGCTTAGAAGATTTGACACAGTACCTTTATACAGGCTCTTCAGTGCAGGGACCAATTTGCAAAAATTGATAGAAACTGGAGACAAAATAACATTCAAGAGATGAAAAGATAAAAGCAGAGTGAAACAAAGAAGGACAATAGATTTGTTCCTTCACTGCAAAGAAAGTGCATCACTATGAATAACACTGAAGTTAGTCCAGGCTCAAACATCTCCAAAAGCTCAGCAGCCAACACAGTGACCAAGTATGCCAGACATCAATAATCACAAGACTCTACAGCTCCTACATGTTCCAGATGTGCAATGCTCAGTGAGATGACAGCATTCTAACTCACAACATGCACATCTCATGACCCTCATCGTTCTCTCCTTGCTAACTTGCTGGTTGCTGGAGGATGAGAATCACTAACAGCTCCTGCTTTGATGGTTTAGGTTGGAAAGGACCTTCAAGATCATCTAGGTCCAACCCCCCTGCCATGGGCAGGGTCACCTCCCATCACACCAGGCTGCTCAATGCCTCATCCAGCCTAGCCTTGAATGTCTCCAAGGATGGGGCTTCCATCACCTCTCTGAGCAACCTGGCTCAACAACCTCATGGTGAAGAACTTCTTTCTTATCTCCAGCCTCCATCTCCCCTTTTCCAATCTGAATCCTCTTCAGCAGCTTAGGCCAGACCTGGGCAGCACTGGGCTACCCCCCACACACATAGTTTGTCCCCAAACTCCTTTGCATTTGCCAGCATACTCAAGTCATCATTCTCCAACATGTTTCTGGGCTGGGGCAGCAGAGATTGATCAGGTGAATGGGTTAATACCTGTCTGCTCCTTTCACTAAACCAGACTGTTGTGTTGGATGGATGCAAAGAATGATGCCTGGCATTAAGAGGCATCTCATTAAGAGAGAAAGGCCAGGATGGTGTCGTGAATGGCTTCTTCAATAAAGCTGCAGTTGGGGCAGGATGGAGCACACAAACCCTGGATCCTGCCCTATATGCCCTGAGCTCAGCTCATCCTAATGCAGCTTGGCAGATGAAAAAAGCAAGCAATCCTGAAGCTATTTCCCTCTGCCAGGGATTAAGGGGTTGGGATTGTGATACTCTTCAAATGATGAAGTCAGTGTTTTGCTCAGAGAAGCAAGGTTCCTAACTCTCTGGGATTTAGGAGTCTAAAATCTCACTAATTTTTCTGTGCTCAGCAGACAGGGGAATGAAAGCCTCAGAGGAGATTTACATTGCCCTCAGATTCCAAGAAGATGGCAGAGATACTCGTGGTGTTATGATCTTCCTGTTGCTAGGAGAAGGACATGGAGGGGCTGGTCCAAAATGCCCAGAGATCATCACAAAAAGTTAGCTTCAGCAGCCAGACAAGCCAGCAAACTCTACTTCTAGACTCTGCTTAAATATAATCAAATAAGCTAAACCAGCTACACTGGGAACCTTTCAAAGCCCAAATTTTGCTGCAGAAAGCCCACGTTTCATTTAATCAGCTAGTGTGCCAGCAAGACTGCTCCTTACTCCAGATCATTTGAGGACAGTTCTTCTGCCCATACCCACAGCACTTCTGAACACCTACCTCCATGCCTGCCCTTTCCCAGCTTAAGTTTGGGCTTCATTGCAGAACCACTCTGCTTCTGCCTGCATGTCCTCCTTAATGCACAGCTCAAGAAAAAAGAAAACCCACAGAGAATCATAGAATGGTCTGGGTTGGCAGGAACCTTCAAGATACCTAGTTTTAAACGCCCTGCCATGGGCAGAGACACCTCCCACTAGACCAGGTTGCTCAGTGTCTTGTCCAGCCTGGCCTCAAACACCTCCAGGGATTGAGGGGGCATCCACAACCTCTCTGGGCAACCACTTCCAAGGCAGATGGAGGATCTAGCCCAAGCAACACAAAAGTCTGGGCAAATCTTGAGTGCAGAGGTAGAAACTGTCTTATCTAAGTGCCATCTCTCCATCTTTCTGTCATATGAACATCCAGTGAGGAGTCACTACACCCCTCCAGCTCTCTTGTCAGGCTATTCTACTAGCCTGCAAACTCTAGAAGCTTTGATTCTAGAAACAGAGTTGCAATCATAGAACAGGCAACCTGCACATCTAGACCTGGAGAGCTAGAGCTTGAGGAGAGCCCTAGCTTGTGGCTTCTGGCATGCAGGCTGAAGGAGCTCTGAAAACTTGCCCCCAGGCAGAGTAGGTGGAATAAAAGGAGGACTGGAAAGTGCCTGAGGTCTCAGGTAAGATCAGAGGGAAGTAAAGTACAAAATACACAAATTTTGAATCTTAAACAGAGATTCAACCCTCCCACTCATCCTGCTGAGGAGCAGGAAACCCTAATCATCATCAGCAGAGAAATACCTGTGTGTCAGACCTGTGGCTCC
This sequence comes from Turnix velox, assembly GCA_013400935.1. Classification (NCBI taxonomy): domain Eukaryota; kingdom Metazoa; phylum Chordata; class Aves; order Charadriiformes; family Turnicidae; genus Turnix; species Turnix velox. Next base: position 4,937 of record VZTY01001505.1, read on the forward strand.
ACAAGAGAGAAAATCCTTATTTACTTCTCAGTCAAAAATGGCATCAAGCCCAGAGTCATTACCTGCCTATTTGTTGGTCCATGTTCACAAACCCAAAACAAACTTCCTCCCCAGAAACCCACAAACCCACACAGGTTCAACTATTTGCTGGATCAGGTGCTGACTGTCCCCATAAAGCCAACACAAACATGGCCTTAAGTTCCCGGGGCGATCTAAGGAAAATGTAATCCTATATATAGCCAGGAAATCCTACAGTACACAGGTCTGGTACAAATGAGTGAAGTCACCACCACACTTACCTGCCAAGGCTTGATATAGCCAGAGATGGTTGTGATTCGTATTTCCAGGAGCCTTCCTGGAACATTTCCATATTTCCTTCCTTTCCTTGAGCAAATACCACGTTACATGGCTCAAGTTTGTGTGCTGGAATTAATCCTTTTAGGGAGATAGAGCATCTTTAGGGACATACAGGCATCACCCACTTAATAAAAACCATGAAAAGCTAAGGATAAGTGGAGAGGATGTCACAGAAATGTAAAGTACCTTCTCCAAGGCATCTAAGGTTTTGGTTACTGTGCCAAGTTAATGCTTGTCTTCTCTACTCCCTCATGCTGCCTTTCAGCATGATCCAGCCATCTGGCTTTCCCTTTGCTTCTGCTTTGCTCTGCCAGTGGAGCTTGGCTCCACCACATGAGCAGAGCTATATTTGGAGAGAAATTACTTCAGCCTTGTCCAGCCAAACAGGCAGGAAAAGGGTTTCTGGAGGCATCATGATGTGGTAGAGATAGCAGAGAGGGCTTCACTGTGACCTCCAGCCCTGCCAATATCTCAACTGTGCATTCATGTGATGGAAAGCAGCACGGTACCTGCTGCAAAAGGAAACTGCAATAAAAAGAAGGAACCAAAGCAAGTAAAAGCAGCTGCTGTTGTTTGCTTTTCCAGAGTGCTCAGCCTCTTGCTGCAGCCCTCAGTGTTTAGCAAGCAGACAATCTTTGCTTGCTGTCTGTCAGCACATTCAAAGTCTCTTCTTAAGAAGGGCAAGCTGCTGGGACTGTGTCTCATTATGTCACAGAATCATAGAATAGTTTGGGTTGGAAGGAATCTTAAAGATCATCTAGTTCCAACCCCCCTGCCATAGGCAGGGACATCTCCTACTAGACCAGATTGCTCAGTGCCTCATCCAGTCTGGCCTTAAACACCTCCAGAGAGGGGGCATCCACAACCTCTCTGGGCAACCTCTTCCAGTGTCTCATCACCCTCACCCTAAAGAATTTCTTTCTTATCTTCAGCCTAAATATCCCCTCTTCCCAGTTGCATCCATTATTCCTAGTCCTACCATCACATATCCTATTAAAAAGTCCTACCCCAGCCTTTCTGCAGCCCCCTTCAGGTATTGCTAAGTCACTATGAGGTCCCCCCTGAGCCTTCTCTTCTCCAGGCAAACATAACTTCAGGAAGTTCTGGTTTAAAATACATGAATGAAGAAAGAAACACCTGATTAAACTCTAGGCTGATTCATTTGTTCAAGGTTTTCAGGTCAAGAAAGCAAAATACTTGCATGGTCCCTATAAAATAACCCATAGCTGACTTAGGAAGTTTTTTCATTTCTCACAGACACTCTTGAGTCCCATTTCTCTCCATTTCCATGCAGTTTGAGCACACATTACTGCTACCTGTCTCAGATTGTTTCCTCTCCTCCATCCACATGCACAAGGATGAAGACTCTGCACACCTGAAGCTCTTGATCCTGCGGTGGTTGCAGTATGGCTGCGGAGCAGAGGAATGAAGCAGGCTCCTGCCAAGCCAGGCACAATGTAAACTAAAAGAAGCGTGTAGATGGCAGAGAGCATTTGTCAGCCTGAGAGACTTCAAAAATAAAATACCTGTTCTACTTGCCATCTCCTTGTTACGGGGAAATAGCAACCCAAGAAGATTCTCCTGAAGGTTTTGTGCTGTCTTGGCTGACAGCTGGATGATGTCTTAATTTTGAAACACAGAGACCACGTCAAAGAGGATCTGAAAGGCCTTTTCTGCCACTGTGTGCAGCAATCTCTTTACTTTGAAAGAGATATGCAATCATAAAAGCAGTTTTCATCAGGTACTCACCCTTCTGGCTGGTGGGGAAGACACACAGAGCATGATCATGTCTCCCCCTTGGTATTTCATTAGCTTTCTAAAGTCTAAAGCTCTGCTCCTTATTTGCTTTTTTTTGCTATGCCCTGACAACCAACTTTGGCTTAAGGATTTGGATGCTCTCAGTCTGGAGGCTGCTTTCTTGGATTATGAGATAATTTCTGTAATGAAGACTCACTTTAAAAGGTATTGAGGTGTGGTTGTGTGACTGGGGCTATTGCCTTTCAAAAGGAAACAAAGGCAAAGCTTTGAAAAGCTTGTCATACACAAGACAAGCTAAAACCTTCTACAGACTCGACCACAGTGTTAAAAAATGTCACAATTCACCTACCTGCAGCTGCAGGAGAGAGTTATGCATCACACAAAGGCAAGCAATTTGACAGAAGACACACTAAATCATGGTTCACAGGGCAAAGCCCACTCTTCTCTCAAAAAACCAGCTTGTCCTTGCTGCACCAGCACTCAGACAAAGTGAAGTTTGAAGCCAGAATTCAGAAGAATATGTAAATACCTCATTTATCTCTATATAATGCACAGACTTAGCCTTCAAATTATAAAATCTAGAACTGACAAATTCCAGGTGACTTTCAAATCACACTGTTTTAGCACAAAAAGACTCAACGTGATCAATTGCTCAAGATGATTGATTTTCTCAGAATGGAGACAAGACAGTTTTGGGCTTTAGGATCAAGTTCAAATGTATCCAGCTTCTCCATAAAAATAAAATACAGCTACCACCATTTGACAGACACTATTCTAAGCTGCAATTAAAATGGGCACTTTCTCAGGTGGGAAGTTTTCTTTGGCTTCTGCTGCTAAGAAGCATCACATCATTACCTTGGACCAGTGCTGACAAAGGGAAATTTATTAATAAATTCAAAAGATTGTCCCATTATAACCTTGTTGGTCTGCTGATAGTTTATACATAAGCTGCCATCTTCATACATCAGCCAGTCTTTGCCATTTGTCAATTTGTATATCTCAGGTATCAGCACAGATGACTATGAGAGGAAAAAAAAAAACCACTATGTCCAACATCCCTCGCTGACACAAAAAGTTCATATTGAATCTGATGTTTCAAATCACACACTTGACAATTTTATTATCAGTGATAAGTGAAAAAGTCTCAAATGAAACCAACGTCCTTTGCTGTCAAAGACAAGGGTATCTCATGTCTTGAATGCCACTACAGGCAGGAAATTGCCTACCCTGGTTGCAAAGAGAGATTTCTGGAAGAGAAAAGGAATGACTTCTTGACAAACGGCACTCTTTTTGAAAATTGGCTGTCAATCAAGGAAACCCAATCTGTGATTAGATGTTAACTCTTTCAAGTTGACCTAATCTTGACTTCGTGGCATATTTAGGCACTTTAGAGGATGTTCTTTGGAAAAAAGGCCAAGCTACTTCCTTGACAAAGTTTTTCAGCCAATGCCACCACTTGGCTTGAAAACTCCTTGAGTGTTCTAGAAGCCACTTAGTTTTCTCTTGTCCCAAATGTTTTCATTCCCCTCAAAGCTCAAATCACCCTCAGATTTGATTCAGAGGCAACAACAGTGCTCACAGTAGATACATGGAAACACGGAGTGCAGGAACCAGATGGAGAAGGTAAAACTCAAGAGCACAAGCCTGGACAACAGGAAGGGAAGCTGTTTCACAAGTGGAAAAAAAACCCCAAACCCTGAAGAGGATCCCAGCACAAAAGAATCACATGATGCGTGTTTTCTTTGTGATTTGTCTTCCACTGACAGCAGTGGGAGCTGTTCTAGCACAGCCCATTTCTGAAAAATCTTTCCCTTCCATTCCCCCTTAGTTCACAATCCCATAGATATGGGATTTGCTGCTCATGTTTGTACAGTCCTTAGAGCAACAATGCTAAAACTTTCATAGGGGATATCTCTAGGCACAAGTGCAAAATAAATTTAAGCTCTGAAGATGGAAGCTGTGGAGTTACAGGAAAGAAAATAGGGAAGTTCACAACAGCCATTCTATCTCCTCCACCAAAGTGGAGCTGAGACCAAAAAATTTTTCTTTTCCCCCTCCCCAAAATTGCACCAAAAAAGAACAGGAAACGCTAAAAAAGAAAGCCAGAGCAAGAACACAGCATGCCATACAGTGCAAAGGGAATGCTGGCTACAGTAAAATGTTAACAAATTCAAAAGAAAATCAGAGAGCCCTGTGATCAGGAAAATTGTGTGACCCTCTAGAGTTGCACAAGTAAATACTACAGGGCTATGTTATCTTCTGCTTCGGGATTTAAAGTAATCTCTGTGACAAAATTGCTACAAAGATCAGGTTATCCAGTTTCTGCCCACTCCTGTTTCTCTCAAGGCAGCTGGGCAAACTTCAGAAGACTCTTAAACTGCTGAGAGGTACCTTACTAAATCTCTTCATGGCATGCCCTGGGTCTGATTGGAACTGGGAGTTCAGCCCATGCAGCATTTAGTTGCTTTTGCCTGACTGCTGTACTGGGACTGCTCAGCCTTTGGTGGAGCAGTTCACTGGGTCCCATTTCAATCTTTAAGAGGGGAAATTGGTAGGGATTGATTTTCTCATTTGTATTCCCGCTCGGAAGCAAGAAGTGAATCTGTTCTTCTGAATTCACATCATGTATCCAGCCAAGCCACTGTGTGCCCTTTGGATGGATTAATCTACCTGCTCTCCAATTCCTTCTCTGCCTGAGCTGCTATAGGATATTCCTCATAATGCCACGGGAGCCAAGTTCCCATCTCTTTCCTGGTCTTTACCCTTTTGTAGCACTGCTGGGCACAAGGCAACAAAGAGCTGTGAAGGTTCTGGATGTCTCTTCCCTGATGGAACCAGCAAGATTTGCTGGCAGCATGCTAACAGGCCACTCACCCCTGAGCTGATCCTTTATGAGGACAGGCTGAAGGACTTGGGGTTGCTCAGCCTGGAGAAGAAAAGGGGACCTCATAGTAGCTTCTCAGTACCTGAAGGAGGCTACAGAAGGTTGGGGTAGTACTTTTTAATAGGATATGTGATGGCAGGACTAGGAGTAAGGGATGCAAATTGGAAGGAGGAAGATTTAGGCTGGATATAAGAAAGAAATTCTTTCTGGTGAGGGTGGTGAGACACTAGAAGAGGCTGCTCAGAGAGGTTGTGGATGCCCCCTCAATTCCTGGAGGTGTTTAAGGCCAGGCTGGATGATGCACTGAGCAACCTGGACTAGTGGGAAGTATCCCTGCCTATGGCAGGGGGATTGGAACTAGATGATCTTTCCAACCCAAATAATTCTATAATTCTATGACTCCCTCCTCTCAGGCTCACAAAACATAATGCTAAATGAGCCATCAAAACTTTGAGGGGAAAAAAGGTGATTTCAAGTTTGCCAAGTGACTTAATTTTTCTTTGTTACAACAATACACACAGAGGAGAATTATTTCTGGAAAAGCTTTTCATACTTCATGGAGTATTTAATAGGCAACATTGAGTTCCCTTAGTTTAAATTGCTTCTCCTGTCAAGGTAAATCCTGTGCTCAGCCTCCCTCCATCTCGTGCTCATTTTGCTGGGTTTAGCTGCCTGCTTCTCCCTAATTGACCAATTATGACCACTGTAACTAAATCAATCATCCATCCAGAGGTGGATGCCTGCATTTATTTATCTGGATCAAGAATGCTGTAGATAATGGGTTCATTAAAAATTACACTCCCCAGCCTACAGATATCATGAGCCTGACTGGCAGAAAACGAACTCTTAGATAAGAAAGGAGGCTTAGGAGGGTCAATTTGGTTATAATTGGCTTAGATTCCTGCCCTTTCATGCACTGGCTTGAATAAAACCCCATAGCTAGAGACAATAGTTTATCTTTGCTTCAGCAGTGTTATTTTTAAAGGATTGCCAACACGATATTCACTACCAAAAAAATGCCAAGATTATCAGACCCTAAAATCCATCAGATTATAAAGTGAAAGCCTACCCTGGGAGAGAAAATAGAGAGGACAAGAGCATTCTTCTTCATCTGCCAAGCAAAACTATGAAACCAGGAATGGTTTGTGTTGGAAGGGACCTTAAAGATCACCTAGTTCCAACCACAGCTGAGGAGGTCAACCTGTTTCACATGGGGGATGCTCTCACCTTGAGATAAGAGAGGAGAAATCATAGAATGAATCTCAAAACACGGTTTGGGTTGGAAGGGACCTTAAAGATTATCTAGTTCCAACCCCAACTGTGGAGGACAAGCTGTTTCACATAGGGGATGCTCTCACCTTGAGATAANAGGAGGACAAGCTGTTTCACAAGAGAGGAGAAATCATAGAATAGTTTGGGCTGGAAGGGACCTTAAAGTTCATCGAGTTGCAACTCCCTGTCATAGACAGGGACACCTCCCACCAGACCAGGTTGGTCAATGCCTTGTCCAGCCTGACCTTAAACACCTCCAGAGAGGGAGCATCCACAACCTCTCTGGCAACCTCTTCCAGTGTTTCACTCAAAACCTTAAAGATCATCTAGTTCCAACCCCAGCTGGGGAGGTCAAGCTGTTTTATCTCAAACTGAGACCATCTCCCATGAAAGGAAGAAGAAATCATAGAATGAATCATAGCATCGTTGAAAGGGACCTTAAAGATCATCTAGTTCCAACCCCTCTGCCATAGGAGGGCCTCCATCTCCTAGGCCAGGTTGCTCAGTGCCTCATCCATCTTGGCCTTAAACACCTCCAGAGAGAGAAGAATGTGACTGACTTCATAATCACAACACCTCAGGCCTGGAAGGAGCCAGCCCTCCCCGAGTTACACGAATCCTACGGCCTAACTATTTATTCTTGATACTCACCTGGGGTTTCTTGAGCGAGGAAAGAAGCCAGCAAGAAGGTGGGTTTTGGGGCTTCTAAAGGCAGAGAAAGCTTCAAGGCCAGGCCGGGTTTGGGGCTTTTAATGGAGGAGGAAATTGCGAGACCGAGTTCTGGGGCTTTTGAAAGCGGAGAAAGCTGCAAGTCCAGGCCGAGTTTTGCGACCTTTTAAAGGCGGAAGAAGCCGCGAGGCCGAGTTTGGTTCCTTATAAAGGCAAGGAAGCTGCGAGGCCCGTCCGGGTTTTGGGTTTTCTTAAATACGGAGAAAGCTTCAAGGCCCGGCCGAGTTTTGGGGCTTTTAAAGATGGAGAAAGCGTCGAGGTCGGGCCGGGTTTTGGGGCTTTTAAAGATGGAGAAAGCTTCGAAGCCAGGCCGAGTTTTGGAGCTTTTTAAAGATGGAGAAAGCTTCGAGGCTGGGCTGATTTTTGGAGCTTTTTAAAGACGGAGAAAGCTTCCGAGGCTGGGCTGGTTTTTGGGGCGTTTGGAAGGCCGAGAAAGCCATGAGGCCGAGCTGGTTTTCGGGGCCTTTTGAAGGCGGAGAAAGCCGCGAGGACGAGTTTTGGGCCTTATAAAGGCAGAGGAAGCTGCGAGGCCGGGCCAAGTTTTGGGTTTTTTAAAGACGGAGAAAGCTTTGAGGCCAGGCCGAATTCTGGCCTTTTTTTTTAAAGGCGGAGAAAGCCGCAAGGCAGGGCTGGGTTTTAGGGCATTTGAAGGCAGAAAAAGCTTCGAAGCTGGGTCAGGTTTTGGAGCTTTCGGAAGGCGGAGAGAGCCGGGAGGCCAGGTCGCGTTTTAGGGTTTTTGAGGGCAGAGGAAGCCGCGAGGTTGGGCGGGGTTTTGGGTTTTTAAAAGAGGAGGAAACTTTGAAACAGGGGCAGGTTTTAGGGCTTTTTGATGGGGGAAGAAGTTGTGAGGCTAGACCCAGCGAGAATTCATCAACGGCTCTGCTTTCCCATAGAGAAAAGGGACCTTTGAAGGGTGAAAACAAGTAGGGAAGGGGTGTTTGTTGGCATTAACTGATTTTCTTGTTTTCTCTCTCTCTAGACATCTGTTTGCAAGTTAGTGGAAGTGGAAAAACGTGGCTAAAATTAAACTGGCCAGTGAGCCCAAAACCAAGGACCTACTTGTATTCCCCAAGGCAGGCTTTGACAAGACTTCAGAAGCAGAATTCTTACTTATTTTTCTTCTGCTCATCATCTGTTTTGCTGGGAGTTATGTTTTTATCCCTGGTAGTGAACCAACCATTGTTATTTCAGGGAATTTGGCAAAACCACTACCACTGATTTTTCTTTTTCTACAGCTTGGTTTGCAAGTGTTGAGGTCAACCTTTAGGTATTTCATCTCACAAAGATGCCAGATTACTGTGAAAGAGGCATCCAGAATAACATCTGAATGAATACACTGCACCTGCTGATCATCATCATCAGCATTTTTTTGTGGTGTTGTCCTCTTGCTCTCACACCTCATCTTTCTAAGACAGAATTTGTATGGAAGGCATGGGAACCAAGGCTCATTTCTGCTCCTGGCTTGCCATTTGGCTTGGAGTAAGATATTCATAACTTTAAGCATGTGGTTTTGGAGGTGTCCTGAGGACTCATCAGACACACATCCATCAATAATGGGTTCTCTACGCAGTATTCTATAGTTTGCAGTCAGCGTAACATTAAATTTGGAGGGTTACAGCAGTACAGCCCTTTTGGTACATCCAGGGAGTCCTGGGGACCAGTGCAGTGATGGGCTCTGAGGCTGATGATGATGCTTTCCAAATATATCATCTGCTTGGAAATAAACTTGGAGAGTTGCCATGTGGCTTTTTTTTACTCATAAGACTTCCTTACACACAGCACTTCTTACAGGCTCTTAATGCTGGGAAAGGGGGAAGGGGGAAATACAAATGAACAAAAAACATGGCAAAAATTTACCAGAGTGCAAAAATTTGTTGGAATCATGCCCTCATTTAATTCACCCAGAGCATAGAGTGGTCTTAATTAGAAGGAACCTTAAAGATCATTTAGTTCTAACCCCCCTGTCAAGGGCAGGGACACCTCCCTCTAAACCAGGTTGCTCAATGCCTCATCCAGCCTGGCCTTAAATAAGAGAGATAAAGGGGGGGGGGAAATAATCCTCTCTATATTGGACAAGTAGCATGGCTTTGATAAAGCTTGCATGCATAGAATGAGTTTTCTGTAATAAACATTAGCCTTTTTGCTCTATATTTAATGATCTGTCAGCTGCATCTTACATGCATGTGCAATAGTCATGTTTTTAAAGAAGAGAGAAGAAGCATGTATATTTTACTCCCTCTTAGCCTGAAGGGGCTTCATAATTTATTACCTCAGTTTGCTGCTGCTGTGACTGAAAGCCTGAGAAAGGGAAGCCTCCAAGTAGGGAACATGGGAGGATAAAGGGAGTTGGCACTCAGGAGGAGCTGAGAAAGTGTTGGGATTGTGGCCTCATTTTGACTCCTGCCCATGCCAAGTGGAAAAGAATAGTCTGACTGAGAGCTAAATGCCATCTAGATTTCCCACCGAGTCCATTAATTCCCTCCTTTTGTTGTGGCAGAAAGTGTTAAATACCTCAGGGTTTCCAATGGGACCTGTGTTCCAATGATGCAACCTCCTTTCTGGACCCAAAGACATTGTATGGATTCATTCTGGGGTGGGTAGGATTCTTCTCCCCAAGTTGAAGAAGAACAATTTATTCTTTCTTAACCCTGTGGTTGAAATTGCAGACATTTTTGTCAGGCTTCTTCCTGTCAGAGATGGTGCATTATCAAGGGCAGTAATTGCTTGCCAAGGAATATGTGAACAGAGGACATGTTTTTGGCCAATCCCATCACCTCTCTGCAGCCTTTGAGGATTATCATCCACCATGAATTCCAAAGTGACACCTGCTAGAGACAGTCTAGCTAATTATTTTCCAGCTTTTTCTCTTTCTGCTGAAGCTTTGGCAACCAGCCTGTAAAGAATGACTCCGAGCTGTGTTTCCACACAACAAAGTGCTTCTAGGAATGACACAAACTGCTTTCTGTAGCCAATGCAAAAGGCATTTGCCACCCCAGCATCACAGAAACAATATTAAGCAGCTGCTCAGCACTGCTTTCTGAAGGCACTTTGTCACCCATCAGAAAAATTTAATAACATCCAGATTTAATCCCACAGACTGGAGTGGGGCTCCCAGTAGGCACGCTGTGCATGGAGGTGATGTTTTGATATTCAAGTCCTCTCACAGGGAAGGGAGCAAGAGGATTGAAACATTCAGACAGGTTCCAAATGAGCAGATTTGAAAAGACAGCAGCAAATTATACTTTAAAGTTGATTTTTCACTCAGTCCTGGAATCGCTCTCAGAAAAAGCCCAGAAAAGCTTTACCCCATCAACTCTTCTTTTTTTTTCATTTGGAAAATTCATATTCTTGTATATGCCCTTGAGAAATGTAATGAGGACTAATTAGACAGGAAGGAGAAGCAGTACCCAGAAAGTCAGACAAAAGCATCTTTGGGGTGCACATCATCAGGTTCTGGCAGGGTGGCTGAAGGGACATCAGCCTGGAACAGAAGTTCATCACACAGCAGCTCATACAACTCCATGGGATTCACTAGAGCTGGGACAATTCCCACCAGCTGAACTAGTGAATTACCATGAAGGAGTTAAGAGTAATCAGGGTAAAATTTGGTTTCAGCAACATGAGAAGATGCACATGTGATATGATGCAGATGTGATATGAGGGATTGCTTCGAGGGGGTTTTTACCTTTATTTCCTTTTATTTTCCCTTCTTTTTTTTTTCTTTTCCCCTTCTTTTTTTCCTTTTTTCCCCCCCTTTTCTTTTTTTTTTCCTTTTTTTTCTCCTCTTGGTTTCAATCGCCTATAGGTGAGGAGTTGAATATTGAAAGTTATCTCAGCAGTAGGTGGCACTGCTGGGACTGAAACCTGAAAGGGAATAAACCCAAGATGCAAATTTTCCTCTCGCAGAAGGGCTGCTAGGATTATGATTGCTGTGAAATATCCACACATGCAGGTTATCCTAATAACCCTAGTATTGATTATATATTGTTTCCATAATTGCACTTTTCATGCATGGTGTTTCTAAAGGCTTTGCACGTACTCTGCCATGGAAGAAAGGGAGGTTGCATGGCCACTAGCAATTTGGTAGGCTACTAGCAATTAAATTTTGATTTGTGTATCATTTATCACAACGTGTACCTTATAGTTAAGGGTTTTGGAGTGTCTGTCTGGCTCACAGGCTAATGAAGGAGCTTTCTATTGTGGAGAGCATTCAGTTTATAGCCTGGAAAATATCCCTGCAATCATATAACAGGATTATATTAAGTTCTTTTCTAGGCCTAATCTCTATTAGATATTGTGATACACTTCTCTCACACATCCTTTAAGGTGTGAACACATGTAAAACTCAGATGTACTGAAGCTCTTAATTGAATGGGCCATTTTTCTTTGAGAAAAGCTGAGGACAAGGAGGGATCCCATGAGCAAAGCCAGTAGAAATTGAGGCAAATCAGCCCCATGCATCACAGGAGCCTTGCATTTGTCTTCATATCCAAATTATTCTTCATTGCTTGATCTTTAAAGCAAGCAAGGTCCTTTTTATCAGTGTAGGGAATTTTGGGATGATCCCAGTTGTGCTTAGACTCCACAACCCTTGAGAGCATTTCATGCTTTTCTACTCCAGTGCTACAAACCAGGCTCCAAACAAGAGCATCAGGGAGGGGACAGGCTCTTTGCTCATCTCCCATTTTAAACTCCAAAAATCCTACAAAAATCAGAAGAGCATCCTTGAAAAGATACATGCTAAAGCAATTTCAGTAATGGAACCTGCAGTTTCCAAGCTTCCCCAGCTATAAGCACCTACAAATTCATAGAATCATAGAATGGTTTAGGTAGGAAGGGAGCTTCAAGATCATCTAGTTCCAACCCCCCTGCCATAAGCAGGGACACCTTCTACTACATCAAGATACTCAGTGCCTTGTCCAGTTGACCTAAAACACCTCCAGAGAGGGGGCATCCACAACCTCTCTGGGCATCATGCTCACGGCAGGCTGTCTTTAAATAAGGTAAATAGTGAATTGTTGAACCCTTGGTTTCTAAGTTTGTCTTTTTTCCTCATATCCTCACATCTGGAACAAAGCAGAGGATATTCCACCTGCCCTACATCCATCCCCTGCTGGTTTTCATGGCTCTTGCCCAACCTATCTTAATGATCCTGGCACACAGCCTCCCCTTCACTACAATAACAACTTTTGTCACTTGTCAACTAATTAGACCTTGTAGGCACCAGCATGGGCAGGCAACAAGACCTACAACAGCTATGATTTTTATTTTTAAGAAAAAGGCAGCAGATGTTTACTGAGTCCTTTGGAGAAGACTGGCTGTTTGGACACTCACAGATGCTGTTGAAAGTGCAACCAAGGCACAGAACAGCATCTGTGAGTGTCCAAACAGCAAGATTTCATTAATTCTTCCATAGTCTCACATCTCTCAAGGGGGGCTGTATTTTTCTCCAAATAATCCAATAGATACCAGTGGAGGAAGATTGCCATTTATACCATACTTTTCCTGGGAGGAGATGTGACAGGGAGCCACCCAATTGAAAAGGACTTGGGGGGTAGTGATGGATGAAAAGCTGGACATGAACCACTTTGTGCTTGCAGCCTGAAATTCAATCATATCCAGGGGTCTGCATCAGAAGAGCTGTGGCCACCAGGCTTGCTGAGGCTCTGAGCAACCTGATCTAGTGTAGGATATCCCTGCTTACTTCAGGGGGCTTGGACTAGAAGACCTTTGGATCTCCTTTCCAACTCTGTGATTCTATTTCTCAGCAACTACAGCATTTTGCAAAGTTCTGGAGTGTCACCATCCTTCAGCATCAGACCCTAAGTGAAGAATGCTGCTGGTTTTGGTATTGTAGGATCCCAGTATTTGGAATTATCCACAGAAAAAATAAATAGAGAAAAAAAAGGCTAGAAACTAATATGATCTCATAATCATGGTAGTAGTGAAGGGAGAGAGCACAAGGTATATTGTAAGACTGCAGTGTGTGCAACAAACTCTTCAGTCTAGTTCATGAGTGAAGCAGTTTGTCTACACTAACAATGCATTATTGTCCATTAGGGTAAGAAAATCAATGCACAGATGATTTAAAACAAAAAACCACAGGAATACCTTTCTATAGGGTCTTACCATTGCACACAAGCCACATGCCAAGGCAGTGGCTCCAGGTCTCATGACCCTTCTGAGCCCCCTGGAGTTTTAGCATCCTCTCTGCTCTGCACATCTGCATCTCAGACTCACTGGTGTTGGCTGCTGCATCCTAGTGCAGATGATTTATGAAACTGAGCATGCTCAGGAAACCCCTCTTCATCTACAAGCAATATTCACACCTCTCTGTCAGGTCAAGACCAGACTTCTTCCTGCCACACATGCTACAACAGGACCTGGAAAGATGACACTGCTCATAAATCATTTCCAGCAGGAGAGAGGCTTTTATCAAGGAGACTCTTTCTGTCTGCTCTGCAATGGTTTTGCCATGTTTCTGAAATAAAGGGAGAAATATTGTTGAATTCCTCAGTAATTTACATGAGGGGAAAAATCAGATAGTGGGTTAAAAACACTTGACAGCTGTAACTTGCCCTCTCCTCTGTGCTGAGGAAGCTTCATCTTCTTACCCCTCAGGAGAAGATAGGAATGCTTATGGTGGATTCCTCCTATTCCTCTTTTGTCACTTTTCTCCTCGTTTACTCCCATTTTCACTTTGATTTTACATACACAGCTTTTGGCAGTTGGTGGTCCCTTTTCATTTCATTTTCTCCAGTGGCCAAATCCTGGGCTCATCTGTCACACTTGAAAAGAAGGAATCTTCAGAAGATCTAACTGTCCTCAGCTCCTAATGTGGTTTCCTCAGCTCGTGCATTCAGAGCACATTGCAGACAACATACCCTTTAGGATATTTTGAGGTGTTTAAGGAGCCCCTCTTAATTTCTTCCACTACTAAGAAGAGCTTGTATCACAGATTTGTGACAAGTAGCAAGGACAGCAGCGAGGACAAAAGACTAGCAAGTTAGCTCTGGCATCTTGTATTCCTCAGACAAGCTTTACAATGGGATGATAATGAAGCAATGAACAGAAAATACTGTTTGAGAGCTGAATCCCTCTCAACTCAACCCTGCAGGTGTCAGTTCTGCTGCTTTTCCCCCTGCTTTTGTTCTTATCATTGGTCTAATATGGAACTTATCTCTACTGTGTCCAGGTCCCTTTACTTAGGCTCTTGTGCTCATTAGAACCAGCTCTCAGTGGAATGAAATTCATACTGGCACACACAAATATGTCTGTGTGAAATAAGGACCATCTATCTTTCTCCTGCACACCAGAGAGGTGGAAGCATTTGAGCTCATCTAGTCCCAACATCTAAAAACACAAATGTGTCTCTACAATCAGTGGAGATAAGGAGCACTTTTAAAGCCAACTGTGCCCTTCTGGTTTTGAATCCATCTTAGGATAACCCTCCAGAGGAGCATCTCTCACTACTAGGTTACAGAGTGGGGGTATAGTGACCCTCCTTTCATATTCCCAGCTGTGATGGGAGTTGTGGGTTGCTGTGATCCTTGTAAGAGCCCATCGCTAGAGCAAGCAACCTGAAAGACACTCTCTTCAGAGTAAATCAAGAGAAAAAAAAGAAAGTAAAATTGACATCAATAGTCATTTCAGTGGAATTGTGTATTTACCAGCACTGTTGTTGCATCCACTGACTATTAAGAGTGTAAACACAGTGTGCAATAATGAAATTAGGTTTCAAAATGTGTAATAATGATTTCTGTGCAGCGCAAGGACTGCACCATTAGGAAAGGGGAATTGGTTTCCATCGTGAAGCCAGTATGAATCTTGGGCCAATACTTCCCACTTTGCATCTGCTGGGCCTCAAACCTGGGCTGTAATCCAGTAAAAGCTGGAGAATAGTGGATGGCAGGGATTCTGTACCTTGTGGCTCCAAAAATGCCCCTGTGCTACTTCCTTTTCCCCATGCCTTCTTATATGGGATGCATCACCAGAAGCTAAGGGAGACCAGAGCACCTCACCTCTCTGCACTTCAGCAGGCTGAAATGCATGCAGGAGGAGAAAAACCCCTTCAGTTGAGTAGGGAACATTTTGAGCTCCCTTGGAGAAAAGTATTTAGGAGCTAGGATGTGCCTAAAATACATGAACTTGCCTGAGTGGGAAGCAAATGAGTGGCATGGCATGAGATCAGGGAGAGAAAAGAAGACACCATGGAGTTGAGAGCTAAATAGAGGCCAGAAAGGGGAAATTAAGGAGGCAAAAGAGAGAAGGATCTTAAAAGTCCTCTTTGTCACCCACCCAAAAATCCTCTCCCCTAGAGGAACTGCACTCCTGACCCAGAGATATTCACTGTACCCCAGTGCAGCCACTGATGTGCAAGTTGAGAAACACAGAACCTGGCACCATATAGATCTTAGCAGGATGTGGACAAGAAATTTCCAGCATAGAATCATAGATTTAGAGAGTTGGAAGGGAAGGTCAAAGATCATCTAGTCCAAACCCCTCCTGCTCTACAGCAGGCTGGTCAGCAAGCCTGGCTTTGAATGTCTCCAAGGATGGGGCCACCTCTCTGGGTGACCTCTTCCATCTCATGGCGATGAATATTTTCTTAATTTCTAATCTAAACCTGCCCTGCTCTAGTTTAAAACCTTTGTCTCTTGTCCTACCTCTTCATGTTCTGACAAGCAGCCCCTTCCCAGCTTTCCTGTAGCCCCTTCAGGTACTGGGAGGTATCCCCAAAGACTTCTCTTCTCCAGGCTGAGCAGCCCCATCTCTCTCAGCCTGTCCTCATAGCAGAGGTGCTTCAGCCCCCTGATCATCCTTGTGACCTCCTGTGGGCCATCTCCAATGAGTCCTTCTTGTGCTGAGGGCATCAGAGCTGGATGCAGTACTCCAGGTGGGGTCTCACCAGAGTAAAAGGGTAGAATCATCTCTCATTCTGCTAGCCATGGCTTTGCTGATGTGTTCAGTTGGTCATCTGGGCTGCAGGCACATTTATCTCCTGATGACTGCACTGAAACACTTGTAGCACTCTGGAGAAGGACAAAGCATCAACCAGCTTGAATGCCAAGTGATGCAGCAAAGAAGTGCAGCAGAATTGCTGCCCTTGGCATGTCCAAGGCTTGGCTTGTTCCTACCCAGCTGCCAACACCAGCCAGTGCTGCAGCTTGCTCTTGAAAGGCTCGTTGCAACAGCAACAAACATTTTCCATCTTCAGAATGCATCATTATTCCTCTTTGCCTCTGAGTGGGCTCCTTTTAAATGCCACTTGCTCCATCTCCACTGTTAATGAGCCTGAGTTGACCCATTTATTCTCTGCTGCACTTTCTGCGGCAAATCACAGCCTCTCTGCAAAAGGTAGAGAATATTAGAGCCCCAATTTCATTGGCAAGATTTTTTTTTTTTTTTTT
>VZTY01001505.1:23765-67399 GCA_013400935.1 Turnix velox
CAAAATCCCCTCTCTTGACCTGCTGGTCACGCTTCTCTTGATGCAAGCCAGGATTTGGTTGGCCTTCTTGGCCACACAGGCACTTCCTAGGGGCCATGCCTTGCAGATTGGCATGACCTGCTCCCCAGACAGTGGCCAGTGGCATCTTCTTGCTCCTTTTCCCATCCTGAAGCAACTTCCAGCAGGTGACACCCCAAGCTTCAGAGTCCTGCTTCTGTTGCTTTGTTCAGCTTGTGATAACGCTGATAATTATCAGGATGTTCCTGTTGACTTTGACCCACTCAGATTGCATTAGGGTTGCATTATTATTTTTTTTAAAATGTAAAATATTGCAGCAGCTAATTGCAATTATCAGAAAGCACATCCAAGAGAGCTTGTTGATTGCCAGCAGACAGAGGTGCTTGGGAAATCTTGGGGTTTTTGCTACAGATGGAGGCCTATAAATTCTAAAATAGAAACCACTTTTATCTCTCACAATCTCTGCTTGCTAACAAATCCCAGGGAACAAAATTGGGGGCTGATTAAGCCAACATTTGTACATAAATAAAACAGTGAAGATCTCCTCAGTCATTGAGATGCAGCCAGTTTAGTCTCCTGTAAATAATACAGTGATGAATTCTGGTGTTGCAGGGCATGACAAAGCTACCTAGCCTCAAAGTCTTAGGCAAAACTAATCCATAAGCAGGGATCAATCAGTCCATTTTAGTCATACTGGCCTCATAGAAATCCCACTAAAATCAATGCCTGGAAGATGTAACAGATTATTAACTCCTCATGCAGTGTATCTCACTGGGATGCAAACCCACAGCACACATCTTCATGCCAAACATGACCATACAAGTAATTTTAAGGGATTTTTTTTTTTCAAAATGAAAACTGAAGGGCATGCCTGTAATGAGCAGAATGTGAAAAAAAAAGGTGCATTATTAATATCAGACAATGCTGAGTTCTTTTTTTTTCATAATGTACATTTTATTAATGCTCTCTGTGATAGCTTTTCGTACTGGCTCATCACCAGCACTACAGTAATTACAATGTATTAAGATTAATTCCATGCCTGAGGAGTGAGGAAGTCCAGTTAAGATAAGGAAAAGCAGGTAAAACATCAATCACTCTTGAACTTGGGGTCAGATTAAATCAAAACTCTGCCCCAGGGACCCCTGGGGCTGGGTGAGCACCTCCAGGACCAGCTCTTTGGTGAGAATCTGCCTTCCCCAACACCCCCCTCCCTCCCTCTCCCCATCAGCTCACCTCTGTGTACCACCCATACAAAGCAGAGGATGGGATTCATCTTTATTATTAGGATTTGGGTTCAGTCTGGCTAATCTTTATGAGCATCACCGTTAGTTACCAGGTTTCAGCCTCTTTGGAGTTGGAGAGAGAGAGAGAGAGAGATATTGAAGGCTGTCTTCAAAATGCCTCCAGAAATTACTCTTCTAGACATCATCTAGGTAAGGGTTTAAGGTTTGGGATTGTTTGGGGAGAGAAATTAATAGAAAATTAACTGTTTGGGGAGAGAGATAATAAAACAAAAAAACCAAAACCCACCCAAGGTATTTCTGCTTTCTTGTAAAATTGCAGCTTCCTATTTCACCCCATGCAGCACCACAGATCTTCCCAGGGCTGAGCAGCCCCAAGTTGAGGATTTCCACTGCATTTTGGGGTTCTAGAAACCACAAGGATGGCCTCCTCATGCCTGTTTCAGAGCATGAGCTTTCAAACTTTTTCAGGGGGTGAAGGATTTATTTGCTTCATATACTGTGTCTGATTCTAAGAACAAGTCTGGCTCAAAGATGGGGTGGGTTGTTCAGATCTTTTTTTTAATTTTTTTTTTTTCCCCTAGAAAAAAAAGAAAAAAAGCTGACAGCCTGCACTGGGGAGAAAAAAATCCAAGTCTCCCCAAGATGATGTCCACCTTGCCTGGGAACACCATCTAAGGCTGGAGAACTGGCGAAAGGTGGTGTCCACACGTGGCAGACTAAAGCCTGCTCGGATAAATAAATAAATGGTTTGATAAATAAAACAATTGCTTGGCACTGGCAGTTGTCAGGCGTCAATGGTAACAGCAGTCCCACAGAAATGGATGGCAGAGAAGGTATCCAAGGACCCAGAAGACCATCTCTGCAGCTCACCTTGAACCACTGCAAGCAAATTACCACTTTGGCTCCTAGTCCTCCCAGTGCTTTGAGGCAGCTTCCAATTTCTGTTGATTGCCCACTGGCATTTCCTTGCATAGGTTGAGGGGCTTTGCCCCAGTATTATGCTAAATATGTGCAATAGTTGGTTTATGCTGTCTGGGGAAGGGATTCTTTCACTTGACCCTGCTTCCTTTCAAAATGCCAGAGAGAGAGAGAGAGACTCTTATGTCTAGAGAAAGCTATTTTGGGTCATTTTCAGAACTATCTTCTCTTTTCTTACATATCTTCTTTTTTTTTTCCTTCTATTTCAAGTACCAATTGCAATTTTTTAAATTTTAAAACTTTTTTCCCCTGATTTCCCTCTGCTGAATGAATCCACACGGTCAGCTTTGACCAAGCCAGCTTCTGAGTTTGTGGAGGACGAAGTTGAAACCCCAGAGCTCATCTCCTGCCTCCATCCATGGGGTACCACACCACAGCAGCCCCGCATCCTGCTGCAAACACCCCTGGCTGAGCATCACCTTGCTCTTCTGGGAGTGTTTGCAGATGGCTGCTGTTGTGACAGGACAGGGGACAAGAGATGATGATTCCATGAGGAGCAGAGGTTTCTTTGCCCTGGCTCAGCTCATGCCACCTCCCTCTCCTGCAGTGTTTTGGTCCCCAGGGAGATGGGAACACCACTCATGCCAACACAGATGGATCCAACAGCAGGACTTACAACTTCTCAAGTGTGTTTAGGCATACAAAGGTGAGGACAACATACACATTGAGATCCTCTCTTCTTCTCTCAAGGGACACAGCTACAGAGACCACCTGCACGGGGCAGTGTCTTGCACACACATTTACACACACATGGAGAAGAACTTCACGTAGAGGCACAGGCTGACATGAACACAGACGTCTATGTGTGCCTCCATTTACCCAGCCCCACACCATGACAAGCCCTCAAGGTTTATTTTCTTTGTTTGGATGCTTCATTTTAAAATCTAATTCATGCCAAAAGCCTTGGGGGAACCACACTGGTGGGGTTAAAACTCCTCTTAGTGATTTCTTACCCATCCTGCCCTCCCCACACCTGCACCAAGGGCTCCAGCTGAGTATTTACACCTGCAGAGACTGTGGGCCCAGGAACAAAGGAGAAACATCTGACAAGTCCTCTGCTGGACACATCTGTTGTCTTTCAGGTGCCTCTTGCACCTGCAGCAGTGGCCCAGCTTGGCTGTAAGTCCCAACACCAGCATAACACTGGGCAGCCACTGTGGTTTCTTGTACATCCATCCCCAGATGAGCTGATTGAGAAACGCAATCTTCAAGATACTAAGGCTCTTTTTTTTTTTCCAAAAAATATCTCTTCTTTTCATGAGACAATAAAATCTGAGCAGCTTTTCCTCCCCAGAAGGCTTTGCCAAGAGGAGCAGCTGCTGGACGTGTGCGTGCTGGTCCCTATTTACAAGCAACAGCTTCACTTGACAGTGTTCTGTTGGCTGGTTCAGCTTCTTCTGGTGTGAGAACTGGTTCTTTGTCCCTCTCCTCCTTCCTTCATCATCTCTCCATGCAGCCAGGTCTGTATTTACAACAGCTTGTGAGCACAGAGAGGGGCTCAGGATAGGGGCTTGAGCAGCCTCAACTGTCTTTGGGTGTTTTTCAAGCTGCAAAGCCAACATCTGGAGCAGAGGAAAACTCATTTCTTATTACAAAAGGTTATTTTTTTTTCCACCCGTTCTTCTCATCTTAAAAAAAAAAAAAAAAGAAAAAAGTGACTGCCCAAGTGGTGAGGGCACTTCCCAGGGCAGTGGGAAGCAAGAATCTCAGCCAGAATGTTTTCTTCCTTGGGGATGCAAAAGGTTTGGGTTGAGGCTGGTTGCTCTGCCCCCTCCCATCACGCAATCCCAAGTGAGGGATGGGTAAACTGAGGCACAGAGGAGCTGAGGTGGTGCACCAGCGTGGGCTCTTCCCAGGGAAGGCTCATTGGATGCCTAGATGACACTGTCTTCCATGGTGACTCTCCTGAAGACGGGCTCCTGCTTGGGTGTCCTTCCGCTTTCTGTGGAGAACAAGGGGAGAAAAGGTGAAGCCCCAAAGCCGGACCCTGCAGCAGGCACCAGCTGCTTTTAAGCCCATTTCCATCCTCAAACAAAGCACAGGTTGCCTGGGTTTGCCTCAACAGGGAAGACCAGGTAACTGTGTTTATGACTCCTTACACCCTTTTGGCTAAAGTCAGTGGTACAGAGTCCATCATCATAATAATAATAATCACCTCAGATGGAAGGGACCAGCAATTCCAACCATCAACCCTACTCTGACACAAGTCTCAAACCTGGACAGGGACCTCCAATGACAGGACTTGGGGCAGTGGGTGCAAACGAGAACACAGGAGGTTCCACAGAAATAGAAGAAAAAAACTTTTTCCCAGTGAGGGTGACAGAACAGTGGCACAGACTGTCCAGAGAGGTTGTGGATTTACCTTCTCTGGAGACATTCAAAGCCTTCCTGTATGACCTGTTCTAGGTGTTCCTGCTCTGGCAGGGGAATTGGACTAGATGATCTCTTGAGGTCCCTTCCAATCCCAGATATTCTGTGTGAAACTTCAACCCTTGACCCTCAGATGTAGAGTCTGATGCTCTCCCAGCTGAGCTCTTTGCTTGCCTTTGTCCCCATATGAGCCACTAATTTGTAAAATGTTGTGAGAAACAGCAATATCAGCCACCACTGTTGATTTGCCTCCTAATAAATGGTGACCCTGAGGTGCTTTTGCTCCTCTGGGTTAGCCACAGCTCAAGCAAGCAGAGCCCAGGGATGAGCTGCAACCACCAGCTTGCAGGTCTTTAATTTTTTGTGGGGGCAAGCCACGAGGTGTTTTTTTTTTTTTTTGTGATTTGCTCCCACCCTTCTGTAATAAACAGTATCTATAAATGACTGCAGGGTAAACACATTTGTTTTGCTAGCAGACATTATCTGAAGGGCACTTCACATCCTGAGTGCTCTGCTTTACAGCTGCCTCTATAATCACAGCAGCCCCAGGGATGAAAACACCTCCCTTCCACACGTGCAGCTTTGGGAAGAGGCAGCCACGTGCAATCTGGGCTGTACACATGCAGGCTTTTTTTTTTGTATAAATAATATTTCAGGGAGAGGTTAAGACAGGCTAGGCATACTCAAGAAGAATTAAGAGTTGTCCTGGAGCCATTTAGGAAGTGTTAAATCCTTTCACTCCACCTTCTACCCACCCTAGGGCCAGCAAATCCATGTTGCTCTGCAGTGGCAGCATAGAAAACATTGCAGGGGAAGTATAGGGAGCAAATCCATCAACTTTATGTCCCACCATGACTATTTTGTCTGTTCTTTAGTTGTTTTTTTTCAGAAAGGAGAAGTTTTCATTTTTCCTTGTTGCTCTTTTTTCCCCCCTAAGCAGTAGGATGCACTTTCTCCTTGATTCCACTGCTGCTAGCTCAGCAGAGCTGCTCCACATGGCAGTGGAAACTGCTAGCACCCAAAAATGCCTGGGTGCCAAGTGTATCTCAGGGAAAAATTATAAAAATTAATATTTAATATTTAATTTAATATGAAACACTCTTCCTGGTTGATGTCAAAAGCTTAAGACTTTTTATCAGGCTATAAGAATACATGGCATGAAAAGGGAAGGGTGAGGTGGAGCTGACCAAAGAGCAGAGCTGAGGCAACAAAAGCAACTTATCTATTTATTAGGGAGAGGGAACCTCCCCAAAAGAGTTGTTGAGGTCCTTGGTGGCAAACCACAGCCATAAAATCTTTTTTTTTTTTTTTTTAAGGAAATGAGGTCCTGGACAGAGCAGGCATGGCTTCACCCTGCCTTGGATCTATCTCCCAATTGGACACCTGCCTGCTTAAAGAAAGTGCCTGAGAAGCTGATTTTGGTACATTTATCTGAAGTATGAAGCCTTGCTGGAAAATTACGGTATTTTTTCTTTTCTTACTCCCCACCCAAAGTCTATTTTCTCACCCTCCCTTGCAGCTTTTGTGCTGAGAGCATCCTGGGGCTGGCTGCTGGTGGCATCCTCCACCTGCTTCACTGACCACTTGTTTTTTTCACATTCAAACCCCCCCTCTACTAAACACTTCTCAGCAGATGCTACCACAGGACCCTGCCCACTGCAAGGTTAGAGATGTCTTTGTGGGACACAGAGCCTGTGGGGCTCAAGCCAGCACAAAGCTTTTCTGTCACAGGGAATGTGAATTAGGCTCTGCCTGAGATGCCTCAGAGAGAAGTGGGAGAAGACAGGCTGAAAGTAGTTTTATTGGAGCCATAATTTACCCACTGAGCATCCTGCTGTGGGAAGTAACCTTCCCAAAGCTGTAACATTGATGAGAAGTGGCAGTCAGAGATACTGGGTTATCATAGAATCACAGAATATCTGGGATTGGAAGGGACCTNCCTCAGAAGGGAGATGCTCCAATCCCTTCATCATCTTGGTGGCTCTGTGCTGGACTCTCTCCAGCAGTTCCCTGTCCTTCTTCAACTGAGGACCCCACAACTGGACACAACACTCCTGATGTGGTCTCTCCAGGGCAGAGTAGAGGGGAAGGAGAACCTCTCTCCACCTACTGTTCACACCCCTTCTAATACATATCAGGATGCACATCAGCTGAGGAGGTGGCACATCAGCTACATTTATGCCTTTTAAAGTCTTTGTTTGGACTTTTAAGCAACACGCACAAAGTATCAAACATTTGCATCCAGCACATAATAACTCCTTTCCCTTTCAGCTTGTTTTTTTCACACACATACAGAGTATTTAACTAGCAGCACTGTATGGAAAGAAGGAAACCTGGAGGACAAAGAAATAGAAAAAGACAGCAAATAGTTATGATGGTTTCTTTCCTGTTGACATTCTGCTGGAGAAGACTTGTCACCATCTGTCTGGCACACCAGACACCATAAACACTAAGCACCTGTGAAAACCTATTCTCATGTGTAAAAGGAAGATTTCCAGGCTATATCCTGGTTAGACTCAATAGTTAAGCATTAAATAGAATATTTCTTCTGAACTGGGACAAAGTACATGCTGCATCAAGAGAAGTGTGACCAGCAGGTCAAAGGAGGTGATTTTGCCCCTCTACTCAGCTCTGGTGGGACCCCACCTGGAGTTACTGTGTCCAGTTCTGGAGCCCCCAAAATAAGAAGGACATTGAGCTGTTGGAGCAGGTCCAGAGGAGGGCCATGAGGATGATGAGAGAGCTGGAGCACCTCCCTTCTGAGGACAGGCCGAAGGAGTTGGAGTTGTTCAGCCTGGAGAAGAGAAGGCTCAGGGGGACCTCATAGTGACATCCCAGTACCTGAAGGGGGCTACAGAAAGGCTGGGGTAGGACTTGTAGGATATGTAATGGCAGGATGGAAATTAAAAGAGGGGAGATTCAGGCTTGATATAAGAAGGAACTTCTCTACAGTGAGGGTGGTGAGACACTGGAAGAGGTTGACCAGAGAGGCTGTGGATGCCCCCTCAATCCCTGGAGGTGTTTAAGGTCAGATTGAATGAGGCACTGAGCAACCTGGTCTACTAGGAGGTGTCTCTTTCCATGGCAGGGGGGTTGGAACTAGATAATCTTGAAGGTCGCTTCCAACCCAAATCATTCTATGCTTCTATGATTCCCTGGGAAGACAAAACGGACCTTAAAGCAGCTACCTCTGCTGAACAAAATGATGCACAAAGCAGGCTGAGGGTGCTGCTGCCTCCTAGGGGTAGCCTTTAGGGTAGTCCATCTGGTTCCAGCTTCAGGGTGCAGGATGTTCTCCAAGCTGGTACCAGAGAGCCTACAACAACATGGCATGTATCTAGTGTTCACAAGCACAGATTATTTCAACCCAAAAATATTAATAAAATTCAAGCACAGACTATTTAAACCCTAAAATATTTAATTAAATAAAATTTGCATAGAGCCTAGCTGAATGCAGCAGGTTGATAAAATGATTTTTCTTTCTAAATAGAAGGAGGGGATCTGGGTGTGACAGAGGACCGAGGTGGTGCTCTCAAGGCTTTCCTGAGATAGCTTTGAAAAAGATGAGCTCTCCTTTTGTCCCTGTTGTCTTTGTTCAAGGAAAAAAAGGTTGTGTGTGTGAGAGAGAGGTCAGGTCACCAGAGAGGAGTGAAGAGGGACTCAGGCAATGGGGACAGAGAGAGAGAGTCTCTCTGGAGCTCAGCACCTCCCACTGCTGCTAACATTCCCCCCAGCCCTCTGAAGCATCTCACTGCTCATTACCTGGGGGCAGGGAGGAAGGAAAAAAGATTGATAAACAACACAGGTTTCAGGGAATTCAATGCAATCAAGAGGAAGAAAGGAGCTGCACCATGGTAAGTAATATTTTCCTAGACAGAGACTCCAAAGTGGTGACAAAGAACTCCCCCAGAAGCTCCCCAGTCTTTCTTGGCATGTCTTTCCCCCCACATTCCCAGCATCTCCCCAGCTTACACAGGCTTTCTTAGCATGTCTTTCCTCTTGTGCCTATCCTCTACACTTTACAATCTCTTATGGCTCTTGGAGAAAATGGAATAGCCTACTGGAGCCAGTGTCCTTAAGCAGTAAAAAGAACAGCAATTGCAGGGTAAACTTGTATGTCAGCTTGTTACAGGGCAGTCTGTAATGGGATTACACAGGAAAAATAACTCCCTCCAGCAGAGGGAGTTAGAAGAGGGGAAAAAAGGGATTCACAACTTGCAAAGCACCCCAAGATAATTCCAAGGAAACAGCAAGGCAGGAAGCCTCAAGCTTCTCCATCCCCTTCTCCTCATATAAATAAAGAGACAGAAAACGACTGAGGAGGCCTAAGGGGGGACTTCTTTTACTCTTTGACATGCTCCCAGCAGTTCTTTAATCTCAGAGGAAATCGAAATTAAGGAGAAAAAGAATAACTGAAAAGGAAAAAAAAAAATCCATTACAATGATTATAAGGCTTGACACATCAAATACTACACTCAGATCATCAGCGTGTTGCCAGCTAAGACTTTACAACACAATAGGCACAGAAAAGACCTGCAACAAAAGGTTTTTCTTCACTCTAAATAAACCCCACCAGCCTGATATTTCTACTCAGCCATAGCTTTATGCTTAAATTGCTCAGTTTTGGCCTCCTTTTTCTTGCCCTTGCCCTAAAGGAGTGGAGACTGAGGAGGGTGAATGCAGAGAGGAACAACAACAGCAAAAAAAAAAAAAAAAGGAAAAATAAATTTAAAAAAAGAGATTAATTGTACAGTACATACATCCAGTATCTTCTAAATCATGATCAGTTGTTTATTGGTTGGCAAACAAGCTTCACTTTTACAACAAATATTAGTAATGAGGTCATCCAACTGTTGAGACCGTACAAAATGGATCATAAATAAAAAGAAAAAAAAAACCAAACCCTTAAAAAAAAAAACCCAGGAAAAGGAAAAATTCATACTCTGTGCTGCTAATTTACCTCCAGAAAGCCTTATGTTACTTTTAAAAAAAAACCCTGTCAAATAAATAAACTTCCCCTTAGGAAAAAGAATGAATGGAAGATTTTTTGTTGTTGGTTTTAAGGTTTTTAAATTGCTGCAAATTTACTCGATCAATTTTCTTCTTCACCACTGCAGTGCCTACACCAGGGACCAGATGGAGCCATGAAGGGCTCTTTGCTCCTCCAGGGAAATGGTCACCTCCTGTAGAAGCCCCTTCTTGCTGTGACAACTAAAAAAAAAACCCAATTTTTCAGCTCCTGGGTTTGACCCTATGGCTTGGGTGAGGAGCTGCTCTCCAAAGATGCTTCACAGGATTATCTTCATGATGACTTGTGCACTGGCCACGAGGAAGTTTGCCCTGCTCTTGTCTGCCAGATGTCCTGCATCAAGATGCTGGCTCAAGAAATACAGTGAGGAAATGACAGTGACTCCATTCTTGTCTCTAAATATGGAAAGGGTGAGTGGCAGGAGGATGGAGCCAGGCTCTTCTCTGTGACCTCCAGTGATAGGACTTGGGGGGGAAATGGGTGCAAACTGGAACACAGGAGGTTCCACAGAAATAGAAAACTTTTTCACAGTGAGGGTGAGAGAACAGGCTGCCCAGAGAGGGTGTGGGGGTCTCCTTCTCTGGAGACATCCAAAACCCTTCTGGATTTCATCCTGTGTGACCTGGTCTAGGTGTTCCTGCTCCAGGACTAGATGATCTCTTGAGGTCCCTTCCAATCCCTGATATTCTGTGATTCAGTGAAAGAAAAGAAGAACTGCCTTGGCCAAAAAGAAAACGTGATGGCTTTACTGAAAACGAATCTTACAAAGTGACCTTCACCCTTTTATATATATATATTTTTTGCCCAGTGAGATTTTTATTTCATTTGCTTTATTGATTTTTTTTTTTTTTACCAGGATGAGAAAGGAGGAGGGGATGGACAGGAGAGAGA
The DNA here is from genome assembly GCA_013400935.1 of Turnix velox. Classification (NCBI taxonomy): domain Eukaryota; kingdom Metazoa; phylum Chordata; class Aves; order Charadriiformes; family Turnicidae; genus Turnix; species Turnix velox. The sequence continues at coordinate 34,296 of VZTY01001505.1, forward strand.
GAGGCAGTGGAAAATTGAAAAAAAAAAAAAAAGAAGAAAAAGAAAAGTATGGAAAAAAAATCTTGCTCCTACTGGTAGACAAACTTACAAGACCAGCACAACAGAACAGAAAAAAGTTGTTTTGTTCTTTTTTTTTGTTCTTTTTTTTTTTTTTTTCTTTCCACTACATTAACAGGGACGCGAGAGATAGAGTTCTGGAGGAACAGAAAGCAGACTATATGTGCAATGCTAGTATCTGTACATTACATAGAAATTCTTTGCTTCTCTTTTTTTTTATTTTTCTGACATTAGTTTTTAATCATCCGTTAATACAGCGAAATGTAAAATATGCCTTTAGCCCACAATCCTAGGATTTCCCCTTCCATCTCACTAGAAATTTTTTTTAATATACTTTTGCAAAGACTGCTGCCACAAAACCAAGTTGGGAGTGACCAAAACCCATGGCGTGACCTGGATTGGTAAGAAAGAGTTTTTGCTAGCTTGTATTTTGTGCATCATCATCTCTACTGGTTTCCAAATGCACGTTTTTAGCCATTTTTATTGATTTTTTTTCGTTTTTCATTGTTTTTTTCCCCCCTTTTCAATCAGGTCCTCAGTATTAAGAGCAACACAGCATCAAGGATTGATTAACAAACACGGCATAAGTTGAGAAGGCCACCAAGTGTGCCGTTAACTATCTCTTTCATTAACATAATGAAGTCTGTCTGGAAGGAAAGTGGAGAGAAGGGGGATGGGAGGAAGGAGGGAGGTGATGGAGGAGGTTGGGCAGCAGTTACTGTCCTCTCCAAGGGCTGGCCTAAAAATTCCAGTAAAAAAAGTCCAAAGAGTTTCCTTTTTTTGAACAGCATGAAGATTTGGGAGGACACACAATATTACCACTGTTTGGGTCGACTCAGAAGAGTAAACTGAGCGTTATGGAGGGGCTTTTTTTCTTGTCTTTGTTGGGATTTTTAAATTTTTTTTGCTGAATCTTCTATAGACTAGTGACCAAGTGAGCGGGTCCTTTCGAATTGCCATCCGGGGGTGTCCCCTCTTTGTTGGGTGGGACTATAAAGCCATCGCTGCTGCCTCGACCTAGCTGGTAGTAAGTGTGTAGCTGATGGACATGGTTTCTGGAGCCAAGGTTGGGCATGCTTTTGTAGTAAACATCATCCACATCGCTGCTGCCACTCTTGGCCGCTGGGGGGGGGTCGGTCTGGGTGCTGGCAGTGACACTTTCTGTCATGGCCATGCCAGCCAGGGCGGGCATACTGGTGTAGAGAGAATCCCTGTTGGGTGACTGGAGCTCGTGGGTGTGCTCGTTGGTCAGCAGAGGGAAAAAACTCTCGCTGTTGTCTTGAGGGATGCGCCGGCGGCTGTAGAGGCTGTGTGGCTGGTGGTTGTCAGCCGAGTACACCTGAGGGGGCAACAAGGGGGCATCCGACTCCTCGTGGATGAGCTCCAAGCCCAGGCTCTCCTCGTGGGTGAAGGAGGTGGCATCATCCATGACGATGGCATCATCCTCGCTCCCCCCGCCGCCACCACCCCCCACGCTGTTGACCAGTTTGTTCATCAGGTTGCGGCTCTGCTCGCTGGGACGCTCGTGGTTGTTCAGGTAGGAAGGGATGTAGTTGGAGGTGAGTTCCTTGAGGATCTTCTTCTCCAGGGCGTTCTCCGTGTGGTTGTAACCCCGGTCCAGGATTTGCACGCAGTTGCTGAGGTACTCGCCTCCGGCGATGCTGTAGCTGTTGCCATGGCTACCATTCAGTGGTAGAGTATCCGTGACACTTGTATCCCTGGCATTGTTCAGAAGCCCCTCTGAAAAACATCACACAAGAGAGGGTGACTTGTACAAAACAGGACATTCACGCGGGACTCTGTGTGTCTGAGTGTGTGTGAGTGTGCGTGAGTGTGTGTTTGTGCACTCAAACCCCCTTCCTGGGAGGGTGCAACTCGTGTGTGCACTCAAACCCCCTTCCTAGGAGGGTACATCTCCAGCAAAAAGGCTGAAGGAGCTTCCCACTGGGTAAAAAAAGAAAGGGGAAGCACCATCAAGTATTTTGACTTGATGTGGCAACAGCCAAAAGGAAGGAGGAAAAAGATAAAAATAATAAAAAAATAATCTCTCCTGGCTGGTGCCTGCTGTGGATCTTACACTTTGCTCTAATGTATTTTTAGGGGAGCTGAGAATCAGAGAATGTCTTTGGGTAGGAAGGGACCTTAAAGATCATCCCTGCTATAGGCAGGGACACCTCCCACTAGAATCAGAGAATCACAGAATAGTTTAGGTTGGAAGGGACCTTAAAGATCATCTAGTTTCAAACCTCCTGCTATAGGCAGGGACAACTCTCACTAGAAGCATAAAATAGTTTAGGTTGGAAGGGATCTTTAAGATCATCAAATTCCAACCTCCCTGCCACAGGCAGGGACACCTCCCACTACATCAGGTTGCTCATCCTGGCCTTAAACACCTCCAGGGATTGAGGGAGCATCCACAACCTCTTCCAGTGTCTCACCACCATAAAGAATTTCTTTCCTCTATCCACCCTGAAAAATAGGAGGCTCTGAGCTGGTGCCAGTTGCTCTGGATGCAGGAGCTTTAGAGGAAGGGTGAGGCAATTTCCCCCAGCTAAGGGGAAAGTATTGGAGCTCAGATAAATCATTGCCCTGGCTTTGTTTGGGAATCTGTCCTTCCTTCCTGGGTGGAAAAAAAAAAAATCAATCCCTTCTCCCCTTTTGCTGGGCTGACTGCCAGGGGAAAGGCATAAAGCCTGAATGATGGGATTTGGAGAACTAGCAAGGTGGACACACAAAGTGCTTCCTGGCCCAGCCTTTTTTTTTTGTTTTTTTTTTTAATAAGGCATGGCCAAAATTATTTCCCAAGTGGGTATTTTCTAATACATCTTTGAAGAAGGCAGCAAAGCATTAAAATAAAAGCTCCTATTCCACTTGTGAAGGGTTCAGTGGAAAGTAGAGCATGTTCCATGATTGCCATGGTGGGCTCAGGGGAACCTGCATCTCATGATACTCCCCATCTCTGTTGGTGCTTCAACACCCTCCATGTTATGGCTGGAGCTTGGCTCTTTCCCTACAAACTATGGGAGATGTTGGGGAAACAAGACCAGGTTTAGGAAGAAGAAAATAAGACCCAGCAGTTTTCTTGTTAAAAGTTCAGCCACCATGCTTTGTATTTTGGGGTCTTTTTGGGGGGATTACTGGTGTCCTTGGAAGGAGTGCAGGCATGGGAATGCATGAAATAAGGGATTGATCTTCCAGCTAAGGGCTTCAGGCATCACCAAATAATGGGAAGCAACTCCCAGCATGCCATGGTGGGTTAGAGGAGCCCTTAGCTGACAGTTTCAGGTGAAGAGTTGCTCATACCATGCTTAACACATGGCATGTGGGTCTTCTGAAAATAGGAGATTCACTCCATGTCTGTAATGGAGAAGCTGATGCACATCATGGGTTGGGAAGCACAACTGGAGGCTTTTCTTCTTGCTTTTGAGTGAAATGCCATAAATGTAGGTCAATCTGAAACTTTGAGGTTGATGCCCTACCCTGGGCATCCCAAGAAATGAGGGAGATATGGCAAAATAATCAACTTCTTATCACAGACATGGAGTAAAACCCATGGATTTTCATGGTGGAAGCTCTCCAACCCAGTCACAATGAAATGGGAGCATTTTGTGGGGGAAGGGGAGGACCCCAAAATGGATGAAGGGTATAAACCGCATCTGTATGATGCATTGAGGGGCTGAGTGCTGAGCTTCTGTGGCCAATGCATAGAGCTGGAGTTTCACAGGGGAACAAAATGGAAGCATCACAGGTGAGAACAAAATGGGGTGTGCAATGGAAACACGCCATAGAAATATGCTGTGACCTTGCAAATCAAACTGTGAAATTAAATATAATTTTAAAAAAATCATATGCTGGGTAAGCAATACCACAAAAACAAGGAATAAACAAAAAGCATCACCTAATCTCATCTAAATATATATATATGTACACACATATATATATACACACATCCATACACACGCATACACATAAATATAATCAGATTCTGGGGGTTTCAAGATTGTGAGATGGGTTTTTCCTTTATTTAAACTACATTATCTATGTGTGTGAGGCGAGAAAAGTGAACTAAAAAAAAATTACATTTGATATGCAATGTTTAGCTTTACTCCCATACTTGTCTCTCTGTAGGGCTCTAAACGACAGCATGAAGAAAAAGGAAAGAAAAAACAACAAGTAAGCTTACAGCGACAGTAGGAGAAACATGAGTCAAAAAGCAAGTTGATGGTGTGCAGAAAAAAGAGAGTTAAAAGGAAATAATTTCCACTGCCCAGAATACATGAATTTGTTACATGGTTTTATTTCAGGTTAAAAAATTTTTTAAAAAAATAATAATTTTTTTTTTTTTTAACATTTCAGACACACGCAATATTCAATAGGCTACACGTTTATTTCAAAATAAAATGATCACACTCAAAATGTTTTCCAATGCCATTTATAAAGGAAAAAAATTTAAAAAAAAAAAAAAAAGTTCAGAGGGCAACACAGATCAAGAGATAAAGCCTGGAAATTCATGTCTTAAAGCTGGTAATGGTCATGCTTGAAAAGGCAGGCACTGTCAAGGTCACTTCCAAAGTCTTTAAAATGAATGGTTTTACTTACTTTTAGTTCTAATAACCCTTGGTGGTTGAAGCCAAAATCCATTTCCTTGCTAAAAATGTTTTGCTGTCCATCCTTTGCAAGAGAGCTTTGTAAGAGTATGACTTTGCTCATCACAGGGCTGCTGGCAGTCTACAAACTTTGCTAAATTTGCTCTCTTTTTTTGGGTTTTTTTTTTGTTTGTTTTTTTTGAACTGAAGGTGTGGCAAGCTACGTGGGCTTTGCAAAAAAGAAAAAGGATGGGTAAGAGGAAAGGTAGTTCAAGTCATGGTGTTGCTGAATGAAGCTAAGGAAAAGAAAGGATTAAAACTAGAAGAGCCAGAGATGAAGAATTATAGAATGGTTTGGGTTGAAAGGGACCTTCAAGATCATCTAGTTCCAACCTCCCTGCCATGGATAGGGACACCTCCCACTAGACATAGTGACCAGCCTGGTCTTAAACACCTCCAGGGATTGAGGGGGCATCCACAACCTCTTTGGGCAATCTCTTCCAGTGTCTCACCACCCTCACAGGAAAGAATTTTTTTCTTATCTCCAGCCTAAATCTCCCCTCTTCAAATTCNGTAGTAGTTGAAGATGCAAAAAAAAAAAAAATCATAGCCTTAGTGATGTGCAATGAGTTTAGTTGTGTAACATGAGTTGTTGATGCCCTCATGGCACAACAGTCCAGGCCATGGCACTCCCAGGGATGGTGACAGTGTCAACTTTTACAGTGCACTTTGATCCCTCCCCATGAGGGTCATCCTTCAATCCCACAGAATCACCACGGCTATTAGGCCAGGTTGGTTTTGCCAGCTTTCATTTCTCCTCCAGGACTTCCTAATACTCACAGAATCACAGAATATCAGGGATTGGAAGGGACCTCAAGAAATCATCTAGTCCAATCCCCTTGCCACTTCTATGGTCATTTGTTAACCTGCAAAAAAAAATGTGTGGGGTTCTGCTCCCTCTGAAGTCAAAGCTCCAAGCTCTGATCTATGGGATCAGTGCAGGTCCCACTCTCTTTCTTTGTCTCCAATCAACACTGAGTAGGTTTCTTAGTTTAACCATTTGGCCATGTTGCACAGAGCATCACTTGGAAATCAATTACACTATTTTGGTAGAACACTGTTGGAACAGATAACTGAATAAAATACTCTTAGGTCACTCCTAAAATTTAAAAGGACATAAGATGCTCACAATGCACATAAAACCTTCCTGTCACCCAAATCAGTTGAGTTCAGTTGGGGCACACAAACCTGAACTGCAGGACTTCTCCTAAGCCAAATGCTGACCCAGCATTACCTGATTTAAGAGTCCCCCAGACTTCAATGTTATCACAGAACATCAAAGTCCATCTTCTAATTTGTGGTTCACTGAAGTTCTTAAAATTCAGAGTGTTTCATGTTTAACAGGTTTGGTTTTTGTTTTTTTTTCTTTAAAAATAACCACTCCTGGGAGGAAATTTATGGCACCATGGTTTACAAAATCAATGAACAGCAGAAAGGTCAAACACTTGAGCTTTCGAATCACAGCAGAGTTGGAAGGGACTTCAAAGGCCATCTAGTCCAACCCCCTGCATTGAGCAGGGACATCCTGCACTACATCAGGTTGATCATAGCCTCAGCAAGCCTTGTCTTGGATGTCTCCAGGCTTGATGTGGCCTCCACCACCTCTCAGGGTAACCTCATTCAGTGTCTCATGGGGAATTTCTTCCTCATCTAACCTTGCCCTGCTCTAGTTTCAAACCATTCCTCCTCATCCTGTGCCTTACAGAGCCCATCCAAGAGTCTTCCTCCATCTTGTAGCCCCTTCTAGGTATCTGGAGGCCACCATGAGGTTTCCCCCATGCTGAACAGCCCCAACTCTCTCAGCCTGTCCTCCTATAGCAGAGGTGGCTCCAGCCCTCATATCATCCTGGTTCCATGAGGTTTTCAACTTAATTTCCATGTGCTTTGAATGAAAATATGCTGACATATGGCACAAAGGGAATTTTCCTGCCTGCCTTATAACCATCATAGTTTTCGCTTAATTTTTTAGAGACCCTTTACTGGGAAGGGATGCTGCCCCTGGGGTGGAGAGCTTGATGGAGTGTGGGCACACTTGGGCTTGAAGGCAGCATTACTGTGGAATCATTCAAGCATCTTGCAAACAAACATGAAGAAGAAAAAAAAATCCCATGGAAGTGGAGGCAGAGCAGGTCAGAGCCACCATCAGAGCTCCACAACACCCAGCTCCTCCTCAGGTCACTCTTATAGAATCATAGAATGGTTTGGGTTGGAAGGGACCTTAAAGATCATCTAGTTCCAGCCCTCCTCCCCCCTCCCCCTCATGGAAGCGCTGGGAAACTAGTGAACAAACATTGTCCCTTCCCACAGCCAAAGCAGACAAACATGTAGGTGACAAGAGACTGATTTCTACAGTGGAAACCTCTGTTGGGTACAGCTGATGACTCTACCAGTTCGTTTGCCATTGCCAAGAAGGATATATGTGAGACCCACACTTTTTTCCTTCTTCCTTTTTGGCTTTTTAATAGAACATATAAAATGTATTGATCATAGAATCACTGAGTTGGAAGGGACTTCCAAAGGTCATTCTGCCCAACTCCCCTGCAGTGAGCAAGGACATCCTGCACTAGATCAGGTTGCTCAAAGCCTCCTCAAGCCCAGCCTTGAATGTCTCCAGGGAGACACCACCTCTCTGGGCAACCTCTTCCAGTGTCTCAGCACTCTCATGGTGAAGAGCTTCTTCCTGATGTCCAATTTAAACCTGCCCTGCTCTAGTTTAAAACCATTGCTCTTTGACTTGTTGCTCCATGACATGGCAAGAGTCCTTCCCCAGGTTTCCTGTAGGCCCTTCAGGCACTGGAAGGCTGCTGTGAGGTCTCCCTGCAGCCTTCTCTTCTCCAACCCCAACAGCCCCAGCTCTCTCAGTCTGTCCTCATAGGAGTGATGCTCCAGCCCCCTGATTATCCTTGTGGCTCTCATCTGGACCCTCTCAAACACGTCCATGTCCTTATTGTGCTGAGGGCAGCAGAGCTGGACACAGTAACTCCAGGTGGGGTCTCACAAAAGCAGACTAAAGGGGCAGAATCTTGTCTCCTGGTCTGCTGGTCACAGTTCTTCTGATGGAGCACAGAGTATGGTTGGCTTAGAATCATAGAATGGTTTGGGATGGAAGGGACCTTCAAGATCATCTAGTTCCAACTAGATATAGGAAGAGACACCTCCTCCTAGACCAGGTTGCTCAGTGACTCATCCAGCCTGGCCTTAAACACCTCCAGAGATTGAGGGGGCATCTACAACCTCTCTGGGCAATCTCTTCCACTGTCTCACCACCTTCACAGAAAAGAACTAAATCTTATCTCCATCCTAAATCTCCCCACTTCCAATTTGCATCCATTATTTCTAGTCCTGCCATCACATATCCTATTAAAAAATCCTACTCCAGCCTTTCTGTAGCCCCCTTCAGGTATTAAGAATCTACTCTGAGGTCTCCCCTGAACCTTCTCTTCTCCAGGCTCAACAACCCTAACCCCTTCAGAAGGGAGGAGCTCCAGGGCATGCATGCAAATGGGTAAAACATTTCTTACAACTTCTAAGCCCTGCTTTATGGAACTGACCTACTCTACTCTTCTTCAGCTGTCATTTTGCTTAAAGACCAAGGGTGGTTTTCCTTTATTTTGCAATTTTTCTCCTGTGCAGGCTGGTGGCTCTGCTGCCCATATCCCTCCGTGCCAGTGCAAAGGCCATTTTAGCTTCACTTACCTTCAAAGATGTTCCTCTCTCTGAAATGAATGGTTTAACAAGGAAATGTGCTGACAACAAAGAGAGGCATGGGTACATCCAACAAAATACACACACAAGACCAAAAAGCAATACAGAAAAAAGGAGGAGATTGGGGGAGAAAGAAAGAAAAAACTCAAAAAAAAATCAAAATCACTCTGAGTAGAACTGAGGAGGGTCTCTCAAAGTGACTTTGATTGCTCATGGAATAAAAAAAAAAGCCTTCAGAAAATGGAAGGATGCACTGAAATGAAAGAGAGGGATTTTTTTTCTTTTTGTGTGCCCAGTTCCAAAGAAAAAAAAAAAATAACCAAAGTGTGGTTGTGTGCGAGAAAAGGAAAATTAAAAAAAAGGAAAAAAAAAAAAAGGAAAAAAGGGGGGAAAAATGAGAAAAAAAGGAAAAAAAAAAAGGAGGAAGAAATGGGCCAAAATAAGGCACAGAAAATGGGATTCTCACTAGAAAAATCAGAAACTCCAGCACACCTTGTGCGTTGTACATGCTGACAGTAGGGTTGTTATAGACGGCCGATTCCCCGAGCAATGTATTATAAGGGTTGTTAGTGCCATGAGGACGAAGCAGAGCATTGGTTATAAGATGATTAGCCATGGCTCCTGGAGCAGCCCAAATAGAAAAGACAGAGAAAAAAAAAACAACAAAAAAAAACAAAACAAAAACAAAAAAAGGTCAATCAGGCAAATGTGGTATTCAAAAAAAAGGGAGAAAAGAACATTCAGAATGACAACAGTTGAAAAATAGTCCTGATTACAAGCAGCCAGCTAATTCAGACTCAGGAAAAAACTGGATGCCACTAAAGCACAACAGATGTTACTGACAATGCACAAATCCAAACCAAGGCAAAAAAGAAAATGTCCCAGAAAGCAGATAAGCTACATTTATGGTGGTTCCCCAGTCGCTCCCAGTGTAAGCAAGGCTCTGCCCACATGCTTGCTGCAAAGAAAGGAAGATGGCAGCCTACACAATGTTTTGGGGGAGGGAAAGGAACTCTTCTGGAAAGTGTCAAATGAATTAAAAAAAAATTTGCAGTGACTAACAGAAAACAGCACATTCAACTCCCACTGTGGGCAAGGATCTCTATTTTACTCTGCAACACATCTTGAAACAAAGAAGCAGGATTAAAAGGAAAGGATGGAGAAGGCAGTATTTCCAAAGGCTCTTGGCATTCAGCAGAGAGCAGCTGTTTCGCTTGTCTAAGAGGGTGAGTTTCACTTCAGCTCCATCTCTACCACTGTCAAGGACATCCACAACCACTCAAACCCATCCTTGCAGGCAAAAGTACCCCGGTTCCACCAAGCATTTCATCAGGAGCGAGAGTAGCTACAGACATAGACATCTCAAGGGCCTCCATTTGCCCTGTAAATATCTTGTTTCCCTGCTTCCACATCTCTTTGTTGTCATCTCCAAGCACTCAGACAGAAGTTCTCCTCCTGCTTTAGTTTATACCTTGAAGTCGTGCCTCTAGACTTGCTCTTTTCAAGACCATCAGGCTTGGCAGGTGGCTGCCTTCAATCCCATTGCAGGCATCAACCCATGAAGCAAAGCCTTCCCCCACCTTTTAGAATCATAGAATAGTTTGGGTTGGAAGGGACTTTAAAGACCATCTAGTTCCAACCCCCCTGCCATGGGCAGGGACACCTCCCACTAGACCAGGCTGCTCAGTGCCTCATCCAGCCTGGCCTTACACACCTCCAGGGATTGAGGGGGCATCCACAGCCTCTCTGGGCAACTTCTTCCAGTGTCTCACCATCCTCACCATAAAGAATTTCATTCTTATATCTAGCCTGACCTTCAGGACCTAAAAACACCTTGATCCCTTGCTCCAATTCTCCTCCAGGATCCATAGAATGATCAACTCAAAAACTTGCCCCCAGAGATATCCCTACTGTCATCAGTAGACACTGAGGCTGAAACACACAAGGACACAGCATGTTTTTTACCTTCAGGGAAGAATTATTAAGACAAAACCTTTCCACCAGGAAACACCAGTCTTTGGTGGGGTAACCAGAGTTAGTTGGGAGAGGTTTGGCAGAGGGGACATGTCACTGGACCAGTCATTTAGTAGCTGTCAGCAACATCTGGTAGCCCCAACACAAAGATAAGACTGAAAAGCCAATCTCCAAGACCAGCAACCCTGGCAGAGATGCCTTCATCAACAGCTGGTTCAGTGAGACTCTACCTCCTTCCCATAGAATGGTTTGGGTTGGAAGGAACCTTAAAGATCATCTAGTTCCAACCCCCCTGCCATAGGTAGGGACTTCTCCCATTACACCAGATTGCTCAGTGCCTGGGCAGCCTCTTCCTTTGTCTCACCAGCCTCACCATAAAGAATTTCTTCCTTATCTCCGGCCTGAATCTCTCCTCTTCCAATTTACATCCATTCTTCCTAGCCCTGCCATCACATATCCTATTAAAAAGTCCTACCCCAGCCTTTCTGTAGCCCCCATCAGGTACTGAGAAGCTCCTCTGAGGTCCTTCCTGAACCTTCTCTTCTCCAAGATAAACAAAACCATGTCCTTCAGCCTGTCTTCAGAAGGGAGGTGCTCCAGCCTTCTCATCATCTTCATGGCCTCCTCTGGACCTGCTCCAACAGCTCAATGTCCTTCTTATGTTGCAGGCTCTAGAACTGGACACAATCCTTCAGGTGTGGCGTCACCAGAGCCAAGCAGAGGAGCAAAATCAGAAAGGACCAATCTGTGCCACCACTTGGTGTTTCACTTGCCCATGTTCACCAGGGTGGTGGGCTCTGAAAAGAGCTAAATTCACACAAACATGGCCTCTTCAGGCTGTGAGAAGCCACATAGTTTCTTTCAACTGTTCATGCAGATACAAGGTTCTGGCCAAAAACTACCAAGCATAAAGCTAAAAATACAGAATAAGTAATTTTAGCTCTCTTGGGTGTGCAAAAGTGGGGGCTTCCTATAACAAAATAGCAGCTAGTAAGCTAAAATACTGCATCTTTCTGCCTTTTTCTCCCTTGATTGCTGAGGGTTTTAAGGTTTTTTTTTTTAATTTACTGATCAAAGTGCCACTTTTGACAGCAGGGCTGAGTAATTCCCTTAATGCAAACCCAAAACAAACCTATTGCTAATATGGTCAGTTGCTTTTCAGTGCTTTCAGAGACCCTCAGAGGCACTCTACAGTAGGTTCCCATCTCAAACTTCACACTCTCTGAGGGTCACAGTGAATGTAACCTTTGATGTAACCTTTGGCATCTTAAAAACGAAATATATGTATCTTGTATTCTTTAATTTGGGCTCTTGTTGCTCCCTAACTCCTTCAGAGCTGCAGCACCTCCAGCCTCAAAGGATGCTTAGAGAGAAGAACTCCTGTTCAAGCTCCAAAGAGCCTCCAGTTGAAGTTTTTGATAAAATAATAACACAACAAACAAACACCCCCATTATTTGGCTTCTCCTTCCTGTGAGGGAGAAAGAAAAAGGTAACGCCAGATATGTTTTTAAAGTATAATCCTGCCTTTTTCATAACACTTTCCCATTGCTATGGCAACCACTCAGGAAGAGTGGATCAGCTCTGAAGACAAAGCAGGAGGAGAAGGTTGACTACCAAGGTGTGACCCCTTTAGCATGAAAATGACCTTGGTAAGAAACAGCCAGAAAAAAATAATAAAGCAAGCATAGGCTAAAAGCAGCATCCTCTCCAAAAACACCATGAGAGAAAGGCAAGAGGCTTACTCTGAAGCCTGGTTTGGGGGTGCACAGCGAAGACCAGGTACCAGGGCTGTGATCATCTAGTTCCAACCCCCCTGCCATGGGCAGGGACACCTCCCACTAGACCAGGTTGCTCAGTGTCTCATCCTGCCTGGCTTTAAACACCTCCAGACCATGGTATGACACCAATTTCTCCCAGCAGTAGCCACATGTCATTGTTGCTTCTTTACATTCCAGCAGGAACATTTCCTCTACAAATCCCTCCTTTACCACCTCCCCAAGGACCTGAGCCCAACACCCAGCCACCACTCTCTATCTGTTTAGCTGGGGTGACTGCCTTCAACTCATCTGTGATGGAAAACTTTTGGTTCTGCTAGTCACAATCACAGTCCATTCTGCTTCCAAACCCCTACTGAGCTGTATGGGAGCATGAATTTAGAGTTAGGAAAAAAATGGGGCTTCAAACACACAGGTTCACCTTGGCATCTCCTCCTTCAGTGCAATGTGATCATCACAACCAGCAAAAGCATTTAACAGCAGAACTCACATCCCAACAAAAACATCCCCTACAGCCACATGGATGTCAGTACAGTCCCAAATCTCCTAATTTCCACTGATCATAGAATGATAGAATGGTTTGGGTTGGAAGGGACCTTAAAGATCATCTAGTTCTAACCCTCCTGCCATGGGCAGGGACACCTCCCACNTACATCCATGATTCCTAGTTCGGCCATCACATATCCTATTTAAAAGTCCTACCCCAGCCTTTCTGTAGCCCCCTTTCAGGTATTGAGAAGCTCCTCTGAGGTCCCCCCTGAGCCTTCTTTTCTCCAGGCTCAACAACCCCAACATCTTCAGCTTGTCCTCAGAACAGAGTTCCTCCAGCCCTTTGATCATCTTCCTATGAAGCACTCAAAGTTCTAGTCATCTTTGTGATCTTTCTTACCAGCATTCAGCAGTGTCCCTTCCTATGTTACAGGTAGAATTTCTAATGAAGTATGACGGTTGGTGTAAGAAGGGGCTGTCGTCCTTGGTTTGAATCAACTAACAGAATCAGTTTATTGATAGCATGAGACAAGCTTATATACAGTGATGGCTAGTTATCAATGCTACTAACATACTGATTGGTTACAAGTTACATTCTTGCATTAATGTCAGACCCTCCTCTTAGAGTTCTTCTGCCAACACACAGCTGTACACAAGTCCTTGTTATCTATTCCTTGTTCTTGACTCCCTCCATACTTTCCCAGACCATCGAGGACTCCTTCCCAAAACAGTGGAAGACACAAGCTTTGAGCTCCACGGTCTGTCAGGTGGCTTGATAAGATTTGCCTCAGGCTCTGAGCTGAGCAGTTGCTAACCCTTTATAGCCTGTGCCCATACTGCAACAAATTTCCAAGTATTTAAAGAATCCTGCTCTTCCTCGTGTTCACTTGCAATTTATTCCAACAAGCCATGCAATTATGGAAGCTGAAATCACACATATCTGCTGGAGGACCACAGGTATTTCCAGCATTTTCCCTGGTTCCCCTCCAAACAAAGGCTGTGAGGTTTAGATTTACAGAGCTGTGTTCATATAATAGCCAACAGGATCCAGTTAATAAACTTCAATAAACCTCCCTATTAAATTTCCCTCAAATAGGTTTGTTGTCACTTGCAGCATCTAATCTATTAGTGGAGAAGCTATTAATACTGACTGCAGTGAAATGGAGTTGCAGCAAATGAGGTTGTTAAAGCTTTGGGCCATCTTCTGCCAAATGAAACATCCCATGTTTTTATGCAGAGAGAAGGGAGGGGAAGTATTTGTTTGCCTCTTTTTTTTTCTTTTTTTCTTTTTTTTAATCCTTCTTTTCTTCTGTAGCAATATCAGAGGACAAACCTTAGATTTATCTGTCCACTTCTGATTCCTATCTGAACTGCTTGGAGCAGAAATGGTGTCCCTGGATGGGACTTTTGCTTTAACCCTTTTAAAGGTTTATACCTTGTTGTACCTTGACTAGAGAAACTCATCCCTAATTATTCCTGCATATGTTTATCCCTCAAGATCATAGAATCACAGAATGATTTGGGTTGGAAGGGATCTTAAAGATTATCTAGTTCCAACCCACCTGCCATGGGCAGGAACACCTCCCACCACACCAGGTTGCTCAGTGCCTCATCCAGCCTGGCCTTAAACACCTCCAGGGATTGATGGGGCATCCACAGCCTCTCTGGGCAACCTCTTCCAGTGTCTCACCACCCTCATAATGAAGACTTTTTTTCTTATCTCCAGCCTGAATCTCCCCTCTTCCAATTTACATCCATCACTCCTAGTCTTGCCATCACATATCCTATTAAAAAGTCCTGCCCCAGCCTTTCTGTAGCCTCCCCTTCAGGTATTGAGAAGCTACTATGATGTCCCCCTTGAAGGGGCATCCACAACCTCTCTGGGCAACCTCTTCCAGTGTCTCACCACCCTCACTGGGAAGAATTACTATATCTGAGCATGGAGAGCACAAGTTATGGTGGAAATTTCAAAGTCCTGACATGAATCAACCACACTGCTAGGTCTGCAGGCTCTCCTTGGTGTTTCTGAGCACTGCTGGAAGCTTCCATGGTGCAAATAATCTTCAACACTCATCTTCCTGGTGAGGAGCAGAAGCTGCAGCACTCAAGCAACTGTGGCTGGATGGGATGCTACAAAACAACCTGGAGGCTGGATCATCAGAGAGATGTCTCCAGGGTCTCTCATCCTGCTTCTTGCCCCTCTAAAAACCTTGACCCTCTTCTCAAACAGCCTCTTGGGACAAAGAATAGAAGTGGAACTTGTAATCATACTCCAGAGGCTAGGGGGAGAGTGGAATTGCTGTTTGTGGCTAAACCAGAGGCTTCCAGGCTCCAAGAGTGAATCCCTTTAGTCAAAGCCCAAATTTCCCAAGACTTAAGGCTTTTTTAGCTGCTTGAAGGGAGATGCTCTAAGAGAACCATCACTGCATCCCTGAAGTTCATGCAGCACTTTGTCACTGCTGGCTCAGTGATGGTGTTAAGCATCAGAACCGCTCAGCACCCTGCAAAAAGAATAAAATCTGGGAGAAAATGCCATTCCTTAGATGACAAAATGACCATCATAGATCTCCAGATGGTTACAGAGGCTGCTGCACCTAACCAAGGCCATCCTGGGCTCAATTTCAAGAATCCCCCTGCATTTACCTCCTGAAAACTGAGAGAAACACTGAAAACAGAGTGGAGAGAATATAAAGCATCTCCAGAGAGAGCTCAGACCTCTTGCTCTACACCACATACCCAGTTATGCAGTGATGGCACTCACAAGAGCAAAGTGTCTGCAAGAGGCAGAGACTTCATTTCTATAATTTAACTACTTTTTCAGTGCTCAGACAAAAAAAAAATGCACAGTATTTTTACACAGTATTTTATTTGGTAGCTTCTTTGCATCTGCAGGTGGATTTGTAAACAAGGAAAACAACTGCAGACACCTTAGAGATCCAGCTGAATAAAAATATTTTTAAAAAGAAAAATCAAAAAAAAAGAAGAAAAAAAGAGTGATGTGGCTTGAAAAATGTGTTTAAAAAATGCAGAGGTCCCCACTACCTTTTGCCTGCCAACTTGCATGTTCATATAGCCACAACCTGCTCATCTGAAATGCAAAGATGCCATAAAACCATCTCTCTGAGAGACAGGATATGAGAACTGAGTGGCTTCGCAGGCAGAACTGGGGCACTCTTTGATGTCAACTGTAAGCCAAAAGCAAACAGGAAGAAAAGAGAGAAAATATCCATGCTCTGCTATCTTCAAGCTGCCAGAAGGGCCACAGGTGTTACTCAGAACAAGTAAGAAGTGTTTAGTTGGACTGTGATGTATCAGTTGATGGTGCCCTCTGCATACCCTGTCAAGATGAATAGAGAGAGGGGTGTTTCCACTCTCATCCAGCACTTGGCTGTTTGCTATTTGTTTTATATGCAACATAAATCCAGGAGAAATCTGTCTGTCAAACAGGTCACATCAATCCATCTAGGAGTGAAGCAGCATCTTGAGAAAGATTGATGCACGACAAGAGCAGTGGCTTCTGTGGCCTAAATTTCCACTCACTCATTTCTTTATCTGCCCTTTGCACCAGCAGCAAGGGCTCAGGGTCACAAAGGAGCTCCAACAAGCAGCAATTCCTCTTTGCAGTGAACTGGAGGTGGAGTTTGATTTGATTTGCCTCTTTGTACTCTGCTCTTTTGTCTTTTTTTTCTCCTTTAGAATAATAGAAGAGTTTGGGTTGGAAAGGACCTTAAAGATCATCTAGTTCCAACCTTCTTGCCATGGGAAGGGACACCTCCCACTAGACCAGGCTGCTCAAAGGCTCATCCAGCCTGGCCTTAAACACCTCCAGGGATTGAAGGCCATACGCAACCTCTCTGGGCAACCTCTTTCAGGGTCTCACCACCCTCACAAAGAATTTATTCATTATCGCCAGGCTGAATCTCTCCTCTTCCAATTTACATCCATCATTCCTAGTCCTGCCATCTCATATCCTATTAAAAAGTCTTACCCCTGCCTTTCTGTAGCCCCCTTCAGGTACTGAGAAGCTACTATGAGTCCCCCCTAAGCCTTCTCTTCTCCAGGCTGAACAAGCCCAACTCCTTCAGCTTCTCCTCAGAAGGGAGGTGCTCCAGCCCTCTCATCATCCTCTCCAGCCCTCTCATCACCTTCATGGCTCTCCTCTGGACCTGCTCCAACAGCTCATTGTCCTTCTTAAGTTGAGGGCTCCAGAACTGGACACAATCCTCCAGATGGGGTCTGACTAGAGCCCAGTAGAGGGGCAAAATCCCTCAAGACCTGCTGGTCACACTTCTCTTGATGCAGCCCAAGATTGGGTTGGTCTTCTGAGCTGCAAGCACACACTGGTGTCTCTCTGTTGAATTGCACCAAAGTCTACCCTATTTTCACTGCTGTGTTGCCAAATGATGTCCAGTTCATGACATCCACCACCCCTGAACTGGGTGTTCAGGTACCTGAACTGAAGTAGCTTCATCTGGCACCACTTAGACACATCTGGCAGAAGCCCACCTCCAAGCAGAGGGGGAGAGCAACCGAAACTTGGCTCATTGCTGTGTCTCAGCCCTAACCTGCAGCTTCCACCTTCCAAAGGAAGAATCTCACCTTCTGCCGTAGCTTCCTAAATAAATCCTTGCTAAAAATGCAGGGTAATATGGCCACCTGAAGCTAATTTCAAACTTCACTCACCCTTCCTGCTGCACACTCAGTCATCCCTGCTGAGTTAACAGCACAGAGATGATGTCAGCTGGAAATCACAGCTTAATTATATTTTTGGGGTGGGTGGGAGGAAATTTAATGGGGGATTTCATTTAGGAAACGATCAGGTCTCGCTTGGGTTAGAAATCAGGATATTAATGTTCTTCATTTTAATTTTCCTCCCTGGCTCAGATTTCCCACTGTTTGAGTCTGAGCTCAATTTGCTCAGTTCATTATGAAGAAATCCACATGAATTTGACATTAAAGTGATTATCTCTGAAAACAGTAGCAATAATTCCCCTTTTTCCTGTGTACATTTCAGATTTAAGTCTTTGTGGCCAATATAGAAACACAGGGGAGAAATAATATAGATGGGGAAATCAAGTATTTCTTCTGGAACCCTACTTAGAAGCTGAGATATGCTACAACACTTATATATTTGGGAAGAAAAAGCAAGGACAGGGACAGCCACCACCCTCATTCCCATTTCAGCCCAGGGAGTGAATATGGTTTTCACAGTCAGCAATAACACCTGATGTGCCAGTTCCTGGGTACCTCAGGGCTTTGTGATGACTGTTTGATGAGGATGTGCTCCCTCATGAACAGATCCTTAGGGCTACAAGGAAGAATTCATATTTAAGATTCACCATCCTGCATTAAGAGCTGCAAGAGGTCCCATGCTCCAATCCTGGACCAGCTATAGGGGTTCTGATGACTCTGATAGGACTTAGGAGTCCCAGTGAGACCCACACTCACTGCTCAGCCCTGGGCACCCATTCATAGAATCACAGAATGGTTTGGGTTGGAAGGGACCTTAAAGATCATCTAATTCCTAACCCCCTCCCACTAGACCAGGCTGCTCAATGCCTCATCCAGCCTGGTCTTAGAAACCTCTAGAGATGGGGGCATCCACAACCTCTCTGAGCATCCTCTTCCAGTGTCTCACCACCCCTAGTTCCCCAGCACTTAGTAACAGCAGCCAAAACCCCCCAAGCCTCTTCTCAGGCAAAACTCACCCTAAAAGCAGTGGGAATTCTGGATGAAGACTGAATAACAACCAAAGTCCTGACTCAATCTTCAGCTGAGCTATGCAATGCAACCATCAAGTCTGGAAACAGTTTTGCTTTTCACCTTCATGCGAGAACAGTTTGGCCCAGTAATCCCAATTCCACCCCTTCTTAATTCCAGCATCAACTGGGCACATGCACAAACCACAGTTTGCCCTCTGGTTGCTCAAGGCTGAGACATAACGTAATTGCACTGGAGGAAAAGGAAAATAATCTCTTTTTCTGGTATCCTCTTAATATTTTTTTCCTGCAGCTCCTTGAAAAAGACTCTTTTTTAAGAGCTGTTGAGATTCCCCCCTGTGCCAGGCACCACATTTTTGTCTGGCATATCCATTGCTCATAGCCTTCTCCTCTGCAGACCTCTATAAAGTTCACATCAGGCATACTGAACTTCAAAGCAGGCATATTGACATCAGTGCAGACAATTTTGTTCCAAGCACAGGGTTTTTTTTCTTACATCTGTGCTCTGCTCTTCCACTTTTTGCTCCCCCAGACACCAATATTGCTACACACCCAGGTCAACCAGGACTCCTGTGATGCTTTAACACGAGCTGGACTTTGCTATAATGGACCATTTTCACCATCAGCAATGAGGTCTGACAATCCAACAGCTTACTGGGGGAAAGGGAAGGTTTTTTTTATAAGCTTTACATCATTGACACTGTTTGCTTTACCAAAGTCCCTCCCATAAATCACCATTCTTGCAAATAAATGTGTAAAAAGAAAGTTTAAAAAAGGCAACCACCACAAAACCTTAAACTCTGTTATCACTGCAATATTTCTTACGTGGATCCAGTGTCACTAGAGGAGAAGGTAAAGGGACAAAGCATTTCAGACTCCTTCAAGCCATCATGACAGTTAGAAATATGAAAATAAAAAAAAATAGTTTATAATTACCTCTGTTGAGTGAAGCTGAACTGTTTATATCTCCAGTAATAAAGGAAGACTCCGACTGTTTTCGAACTGTGTCATTCCACATCCTACGAATCCGGCTCTGGAGGGGGATGGAACCACAGAAGGTAATTAATTTCTAGGGAGAGGTTGCCTTCTGCCTTTCTAGTGATGGCAGTTGGCATAACTAGCTCAGGAGAAGACTTGTTAGAATCATAGAATAGTTGGGGTTGGAAGGGACCTTAAAGATCATCAAGTTCCAACCCCAAAGCCATGGGCAGGGACACCTCCCACCAGATCAGGTTGCTCAGTGCCTTTTCTAGACTGCTGTAAGCAAGTGGTTGTTTTTTTGCTCTAAGTTGCCTCATGCAAGCTAGATCTACCTGCCTAACTTCAGTACACAAAGAAAAGCCCAGCTCAAAGAAAAGCAGAGAATCATAGAATGGTTTGGGTTGGAAGGGACTTTCAAGATCATCTAGTTCCAGTGGGCAGGGACACCTACCACTACACCAGGTTGCTCAGTCCTTCATCCAGCCTGGTCTTAAACACCTCCAGGGATTGAAGGGGCATCCACAGCCTCTCTGGGCAACTTATTCCAGTGTCTCACCACACTCACCAGAAGAAATTTCTTCCTAAACTCCATCCTGAATCTCCCCTTTTCCAATTTACATCCATTATTCTTAGTCCTGCCATCACATATCCTATTAAAAAGTCCTACCCCTGCCTTTCTGTAGCCCCCTTTAAGTATTGAGAAGGTACTCTGAGGTCCCCCCTGAGCCTTCTCCAGGATGAACAATCCCAACTACTTCAGCCTGTCCTCAGAAGGCAGTTGCTCCAGCCCTCTCAGCATCTTCATGGCCTCCTCTGGACCATCTCCAACAGCTCGATGTCCTTCTTATGTTGAGGGCTTCAGAACTGGACACTGTACTCCAGGTGGGGCTTCATACAGAGGAAAAACTCAGACCTGTGCAAGCTACAGATGTACCAATATTGTACCAAATAACAGCAAAATAATTTATACCCAAAAGCACCTGTACTTCCCTTACCATCTCACATAGCTCAGGCCTGATTTGTTGGGAAGAGTAAAAGAAGATTTGACCCATGTCTTTGTGTTCCTGAATGAACATAAATAATCTGCAGCTACTTCCCATCTTGGGGAATATTAGGGGAGAAAAAAAAAAAATCCCTCACTGCTTCTGCTCCCCTGCTGAAAAATCTGCGATGGTTTTGCCACCTTTGTCACAGTTTCTGCTGCTGGGCAAAGAGCATCCCAAAAATGTTACCCTCCTGTTTTATATGTTGTGGAGTATCTCAAATCTGTTATGGAGCATCTATCTATCTGGATTTTAAGCTTTTCACCAACTAGACCTTGCAAAAGGTCAAAAAATCAGCCAATTGAACCACTCTTGTGAGTGATTCCACCACAATCCACCTGTGCAGATGACTGAGGAGCCCAGGTGTCCATGGGAAGCTCTTCCTCACATCAGCTCTCAGAGCATGATGTTCCTTGGAGGTCTGGAAGTGGTGCTAGGTGGTTTGAGGGAGTGGGAAGGCTGGTTCCTATAGTAAAACACCATATTTTTCCTAATAGCAAAAAAAAATCTGGTGCTTCCTGGAGTGAGAACTTAGTCATATGAGACCTTCAGAGCTTACTCATGTTGTCAGGGCTGACAAGAGCTTCCTGGTCTGCTCATCAACTATGCAGTAATGGAGCCTGCTAATTATGGATTAGCCTTCTATAAATGGGAGCACAACGTGACACGAGGTGCATGCACTTCTAGGGCAATTATTTTTCACCTGCAATCTATTGTATTTTTCTGACATCATCCATTGTGGATTAATCATTCTGCTTCCTAAGTGCTCTCCACTGAAGAAAAAAAGATTTTAGACGTAGTCATCATGTACTTCTCTGGGAAAAAGTCAGGATTTAGATGCTTTCATCAACTCAGACTCATCTCTATCTACTCTCTATCACCTCTATGAGGTTTCTTCTGCTTCTGAAAGCTTTTCAGGCATTTCCATGCAGTTTCTGCTGCAAAATAATCTTCCTTTATACCTCAAAGCCCACCTGCAATGAGTGGGTTGCAGACTCAGTTTTTTCCCTATAAAGGGCTTGTTTGCTTGTGCTGAGAATGCCAAGAGGCAGGACCCATCAAAATCAACTCTCCTTAGACAGGAGGGCACCTATCCAATAGCTAAGTTACATAAAAAAGCTTTCAAATCAGCCACAAAAATATTGCTGGATATAGTGAATTTTGGATATTATTGATTCCTGGAAGATTTGATGGCTTTAATGGAGAGAGGTTCCATATTTTGCTGCTGTTATTTTTCCCTGCATCAATGCCAAACTGCAGCTCTTGGGTGACATCCTGGAAGCCACTGAAAATAAATAATAATTTGCTCCAAGACACAAATTGCAAATTAGGTTTTCCTGAGAGGTTATAAACTGTTACTCCTTGCATGGGACTGTCATGTATAATTACTGCCATTAGTAAGAGTGAATAAATTTGTGTTTGGTTTCTATTGATTAAGAGGCAACCTTCTTCATTTTATATGAACTGCCTGCCCATAAATCTGCAAGGGTATGTACAAGTTAGCCTCAAAACTGCTAAATGAACAAACCACATGATTTTCAGGGGGCTGAATAGTAACTAAATCAGTAACTTGAGACAATCCAAGCTTAAGAGGTCCATTAGCTACAGCAAATTGAGTGAGGAGAGGCAAGGAACTGATCAAACCTCTGAATCTCACAAAGCAAGCCCTATCATTCTGAAGGCTACTGCAAGAATCTTGTAGTCTGTTTTTGGCAAGGAAAAATGTGATAGCATCATGTACATGGCAGTAGCACTGACAACAACCTCCAGCTCATGATTAAAGGATGTTCTGGGATGTAGCAAAACTCCCAGTTTCTCATTCCCATGGAGAGAGCAGGCAGGGCAGCTCGGGTCAAAACCATCCACCTGCCTCTGGAAGATGAGTCTGAACTATTTATTCTTATCACAACTACTTAGAAAGCTCTTGGAGAGGCTATAACAGTGAAAACACCCCTAAGGAAGCCTCTCAGATCCAGGAGGGAGGGAAATCTCTGCAGGTGCACTGGAGAGAGTCCTTTTGGAGCCTCCCTCCAAGTCTAACCACAAAGAGTACTGGCATTATCATAGAATGGTTTGGGTTAGAAGGAACCTTAAAGATCATCTAGTTCTAACCCCAAGCCATGGGTAGGGGCACCTCCAACCGGTCCAGGTTGCTCAGTGCCCCATCCAGCTTGGCCTTAAGCACCTCCAGAGATTGAGGGAGCATCCCACAACCTCTCTGGGCAACCTCTTCCTGTGTCTCACCATCCTCACCCTAAAGAATTTCTTTCTTATCTCCAGCCTGAATCTTCCCTATTCCAATTTGCATCCTTTACTCCTAGTCTTGCCATAACTCCTACCCCAGTCTTTCTGTAGCCCCCTTCAAGTACTGAAAAGCTACTCTGAGGTCCCCTCTGTGCCTTCTCCAAGCTGAACTCTTTCAGCCTGTCCATCTCTTGTCAATGAATTGTGCTCCACAAGAGAAGAAGCATTTTTTTTAGGGAAAAAGGTGGAAAATTTCATCCACTTGGCTGCCTGGGAAGGATACCAGTTGCTTCATGCTTCTTTGCTCAACCCAGCTGTTTGTTTTTCCCTCCTGCTGTATTTCAGTTCTCACTGATTTTTCCCCATGTTCCAATATATATGTTGTTCCTGGGATAAAGGCAAAAAGAGCATCCTACCTGAGAGCCTGTGGAATATCTTCCAGGTGTCCTTGACCCCGAGGTTTTTCCTGAGCCAATGGAGCTGTCTGTACTTTTCCCACTACAGCAATGTGTGCGCAGGCATTTCCCATACTCTTTACGTACCTGGGCAAAGGGAGAGCAACAGCAATTAAGGGGCAGCTCCTCCTCCCAACCCAACACCTTCTGCTTTTCAACATGGCCCCTGATTCTTATAAAATCATAGAATGGGTAGAAGGGACCTCAAAGATCACCTAGTTCCAACCCCCCTGCCATAGGCAGGGACACCTCCCACTTGGTTGCTCAGTGCCTTGAACACCTCCAGAGAATCAGGGAGCATCCACAGCCTCTCTGGGAAACCCCTTCCAGTGTCTCAACACCCTCATAGAAAAGAATTTCTCTTTTATCTCCAGCCTAAATATTCATTCTTGCGATTTGCATCCCTTATTCCTAGTTCTGCCAACATGTGATCCTATTAAAAGTCCTACCCCAGCCTTTCTGTAGCCCCCTTCAGGTATTGAGAAGCCACTGTGAGGTCCCCCCTGAGTCTTCTCTTCTCCAGGATCAACAACTCCAACTCGTTCAGCCTGTCTTCATAGGGCAGTTGCACAAGACCATTGCTCTTCATGGCTCTCCTCTGGACCAGCTCAATGTCCTTCTTATGTTGAAGGCTCTAGAAGTGGACACAGTAACTCACCAGAGCCCAGTAGAGGGGCAAAATCCTCTCTCTTGTCCTGCTGGTCACACTTGTTTTGATGCAGCCCAGGATTTGATTTTTCCTCAGTGGTTCATTAAAATGCCAGCAGTTGCAGTGGGTGGGGAATAAGCCCATGACACCTTGAAGCTGAATGTTCTCACCATTTTCAACAGCAGAAGGGACAGCTTTTATGCAGCAAAGCTGTTTGTTGACATCAGTCAGTTGTAGCTTCCTCTGAGGCTTATCAAAGGCACATGAGAACAACTACAGACACACTATCTCAGACTGAAAATGAACAACACCCTCATAGATTTAAGTTAGCACATTGGTACATCAAGGAACTAAAAGTGCCTTCTTCTGGCAGGGGACCAAGAAGTAAAATTGCAAAAGAAGCATATTAAGAGCTACTGAACTCTGATTTATTTTTATTCTTCTTTCTAGCAAGCTACCTGAAACTTGAGAAAACAGAGCCATCAACCCTAGAGATAATATTCTCAGTAGACAGGGGTGATTAGAGTCTTATCTCACAGCACCATGCCAACCAGTCATGTTTTATATGGCCATTGCACCTCCTTTGCTTCAGGGGAACCATAGAGAATTGTGCCGGGGCAGGATCAAAGCTTTGACTAAAATCCAGGTGTGATTTTTTTTTTTCATGGGCAGAAATATCCAGAAAGTAGATGATACAATTCCAAAAATGTATCCAAAAGCAGTTCATGAAACCCACTGGTAAAAAAAACCCAACATAACAATTAAAAAAAAAAAATTCTGCACTTCCAAAACATCAGTTGAGGTTCCTCAGAGCACATGCTTAGCTTTGAAATTCTGACAGTGTCCATGAGCATCTCAAAACTCTGTGAAACAACTGTTTAAATAGCAAATTACACCTTTTTCATTAGGCTCTTCCAAAAGGGCTTGAGACAAACACAGTTCCATGAGTGTCCAATATGCTCGAGTGCCCAATCAATCCTTTGCTGAGAGAAAATAATTCAATTGCTTTAATTAGCCACCCACTGCTTGCCTCTCTGCAGCTTTTTTGCCGATTTTCTAGTCCATGATAGATAGGAAAGCAAAGGAATTTTTTTTCCCCCCCTCCTTTCAAATAATTCCTCCCTCAGCTCTTGGGTCACAGATGCATCTCCCCTCCAGCAAGGTACCAGCTGCATTTCTCTTCCCTCTATGCATCCATAAATCAGCAGCAGTCCCACAGACATCACTTCAGGGTGTAAAATGGCTTGAGACAGCAAAAAAAAATGAAAAGAAAATGGTTCTTCCATGCCAAGGAGACTGTGATGCTGTGCTTGGATGCTTGGGTAAGGACTGACCCTTTGCAAAGTGAAGGTAACACGATCAACCAGTGAGAATGATGCAGAAATTCAAACTCCGTGTCAAAGAACCACCTTCAGGTTTCATCAGCTTCCTACATTTTTTAATATCATCTCTTCTGGGAACTTTCTTGATGAAAGTTTTGGTATCATCACCAAAAGTTACATCCAGGTAAAGATTCTAAGCTCTTCAAGGTGCCCAAATTTGAGATGAGATGATAAGGACAAAATTTTGAGCCTCGGAAATCTTCCTTTGATTTCAACATTTCTGTCAAGCTCTTCAGATCCTTCCTGAGATCACTTGCTACTATGGATATTTCTTATGTCTTCATAATGCACATCTCTTTTTCCTCCACAGAGAAATGTGGGTAATACAGGATCATGCCCAGGGCTCTCAGATGGAGAACAGCTCTCAACACAGACCTGATTTTATCCAAAAGTCACTTGATTTTATCCAAAAGTCACTTGATTTTATCCAAAAATCATCGGTTGGAATGAAGAAATGGAGATCCAGGTGTATTAATGTATAAAATCCTCCTGATTTTTATACTGGAGAAAGAAATTGCATTTTGAAACCAAGAAATAGTAAAAAAAAAAATCAGCAGGCACACACAGAATTTGAGAGCTCTGTACCACTGAGCTTCAGCAGAAAAAGAAATGGTCCTTAAAAAATATTTATTAGTGATTGTCAGAAGCTGTAAGTTTGATCTACATCTAGACAAGGAGATTTTTATTTGGATTTCTGTTTTTTCCCTCCCCCCAGGGTTTATGTTAAGTTGCTTCCCTGTTCTGCTGCAGATGTTAATTGGGGCATACTTCAAGTTCCACCAGGAAGATTTCCAAAAGCCCACATGAGCACCAAGAAATTCACCATCCAAATATGAAAGGTCCTGCAGGTTCTTCTACAAGCTGAGGAAGCAACATATCATCAACTCATAGATGCTGCTATGGAGAGATGGGTGATTTTTTTGCAGGAGCTGCAAATGGGAATCACAGAATATCAGGGATTGGAAGGGACCTCAAGAGATCATCTAGTCCAATCCTCCTGCTGGAGCAGGAAAACCTAGTCCAGGTTGCACAGGAAGGCATCCAGATGCGTTTTGAATGTCTTCAGAGATGCAGACCCCAAACTTTCTCTCTGGGCAGCCTGTGCCACTGTTCTCTCACACACAGTTTTTTCTTTTATTTCTTTGAAACCTCCTGTGTTCCAGCTTGAGTCCTATCATTGGAGGTGAGTGAGAAGAGTGTGGCTCCATCCTCCTGCCACTCACCCTTTCCATATTTATAAACATGAATGATGTCACCCCTCAGTTTCCTCTAAACTAAAGGGACCCAGCTCCCTCATCTGCTCCTTGTAAAGGGAGATGCTCCAATTTTGCTGTGAGCCCTCAGCAAAATGAGGATTTGTCCCCTATCTCAGGATGCCATGTGGCAAAGGAGAATCCTACAGACAGCAGGCAGAGTCGTTTTACAGGTTTGTCACTCCTGTAAAGCCCTGCTATGTGACAGCTGTCCTTCCCCCTACCTCTGCTCATCACCAGCATCCTGGCTGCTGAAATGCCACCGTCACATATCTTCATTATCACCTCATTCCCCTGCATCCTGCCAGTTCCCAGCCTAAATCCCACCCTTATTAAATGCAGGGAGATAAATCAGCTTGAGGGCAATTCAGGGCAGAGGGATACATCACAGCAGTGGTTGTTAGGCAACAAAACACCCCGCTGCCACCTCTCTTTTGCTGCTGCCACCTCTTTTTTTGCTGCTGGGAACCAGCCTGTCTTACCTTTTTCTGGAGGACACAGTGGAAAATGAATATAAACATTCCCTGCAGAGAATTGAATATGGTGAAGAGATAGGCCATGATGACTGTGCTTTCATTAATATACATGAGTCCAAATGCCCAGGTCAGTCCTAATAGGCAGAGCAGGGCTATTGCACCTATAACCCAGGACCTGTGAGGAGAAAGAAAAAAAAAAAAAGAAGGAAAAGGGTTTTCTTTCTGCAAAAAGAAGTGCAGATCTACAAGCAGAACACTTTGCTCATGATTTTAGCCAAAAAAACACCAGCATATCAAAATGAGCCACAGAGATTTTTTTAAAAAAATTTTTTGTTTTCAAGCTGGATGTAGTTTAGCAGTCTTCAAGCTTGAGGAAATACACAGAGATGAAAATTTTCTGAGCATCAAAATTTATTATAACCGAAGCACATTTGTAACCACAATGTTTCCTCTTTTTTTTTTTTTTAAATGCAAAAGCAGCTTCTATGCAAATGACATGCAGATGCTATTTCTGCAAAAAATGGCAGGAAAAGAAAAGAAACAAACAAAACCAGCAACTCTAAAGTCACTTTTTAGGTGTCCACTGGTTCCAACTGGATTAGTTTCTCTCCACTTAGCACCAAGACACATGTATTGCTGCATTTTAGCTAGTCTCCCATATGCCTGCAAGCCAGATAAACAGCCACAAGCAGGTGGGCAAACCCTCACTACTTGACAGATTGGCTCTGCATAAGGAAAGGAGGATCTCTGTGATGCTGCTTCACACTTCCTTCCCCTCCTTTAAGGTATAAGCCCTCACAATCCACAATTTGCTAAAACAGTGGCTCTCAGCTCAGTGAAAAAGAGGCTCAATCCTCCTTCAAATTGGCCTCACAACCACAATTATCCCCTGCTCCATGCCAGGAGGGTAGTGAGAGTAGCCATGGTTTGGCCCCAAATGTTGCTCATGCTGCTGTAGCCTGCTGTTTCTGCTTGCTTTTTCCTAGTAACTATTTCCCTGTCCAGATAAAACTGTGGAGATGGGGTGGGTGCTGCATCTTTTTTTATTTTTTAATGTACTTTTAGGGAAAACTGGAAGCTAGGATGGGAGGAGAAGTATTCCACGCTACCCTGCTGAATAATATTTAGTCACCTGCAAAATGAACTTCTCAGAGGGTGTTGTTTCAATCCTGGACAGTGAGATGAAGTGTGACAAGCAGAGTAGGAACCAAGCCTCACTATTAGCCATCTCCCTGGTTTATTTACATGATAAATTACCCACAATGTCAAAGGAATTGCTGCTGCACAGGAGAGGGAACTTTCATTTGGGAAGCACATCCTGGAAGTGCAGAGCAGGCAGAACCAAGAGCATCCCTTTATCCTTACCCTCAAGGCTTTGATATTATAATCATAATTTGGGTTGGAAGGGACCTTAAAGATCATCTACTTCCAACCCCCCTGGCAGGGACACCTCCCACTAGACCACGTTGTTCAGTGCCTCATCCACCCTTAAACACCTCCAGAGAGGGGGACAAGGACCTCCACAACCTCTCTGCCATCCTCTTCCAGTGTCTCACCACCCTCACCCCAAAGAATTTCTTTCTTCTCTTTCCCCCTGGTATTATTGGGGGTAACATATAAAAAATTAACACAATGATACCCAATTTTTGCACTTCTTCTTCACCATTTAACCCTGCAGTTCCTCAAAAGAGACAAGCCTGTGGCCAGCTTCCAGCTCAGCTTTCTTGGCTGCTTCAAAGCACCATAAGGTGCTGCAGAAGGGCATGCAGGGACAAGGACCTGCCTCCAATTTTAAGCCCACTTCAGCTGTAGAGAAGCTTGGCCAGGGTTTGGGCATATTTGGCCTTCCATCTGCTAAGCACCACCCAGGAAAAAGCAAAGAAAGATGAAGTAGCAGCCATTTAGGGGAAAAAAATAAGTCCTGCAGAGGTCAGGCAGGAGACCTTCACTCTGGAGCTTCTATGGCAGCTGCAGCAATGAATCCTTCTTTTATCAAGGCTGATCTCAAAGGGAAGCACAGCAATGTTGTATTCATGTTTTCTCTTTATTTTTTTATTTATTTTTCTCTAGGTATTAGAACAGAAATAGAGTGAAGTCTTCCCCTGAAGTTTATAAAGTATGTACAATCTAACCACCCAACCAGAAGGAGCTCCCTAAGGTAAGCTACTGATTAAGGCAGTCATTTAAAAGTCACTACTATGTATCTAGCAGACTAGAACTGCTCCTTTGAAGCATTCCCACTCAATCCTGCTAATAAATATTTAGCATGATGCAAATTGAAAATGCCCCCTCAAAATCCTTCAGTGAGGTAGCTACTAGATACACTTTACACCTTTTAGCCATTTAGGTGTCTTCTTTTCTCTCCAAGATTCCCCATCATTGAGAGCACATTATCATCTTCACGGCAAGCCAAGTTAAAAAAAGCAAATATTTTTTTTTAATCATGAAAAGAGAACAACTAATGAAGTGGGAAACACTCCCCTCCTCCCACCCCCCCACTCTGTCTCATACTTTCCACAATTAAAAGCTTCCTACCAATGCAGAGTCTTTTAAATATCATTCTTAGGAGATGAGAAAACCATTCTGCTCTGAAGCACAGCCAATTCTTGAAACAGATTAAAAAGAGGTGTGCAGAAGCAAAATATTTAGTGGAAGAGTGCTGACTTCAGGGATGGAATCACACAGTGGTTTGGGTGGGAAGGGACCTTCAAAATCATCTAGTTCCAAATCAGCAATTAACCAAAAGATGATTAACCGAAGATTCAAGCTGCAATAGATGCAACTAGAAATAATGATAGAATGGTCTGGGTTGGAAGGGACCTTCAAGATCATCTAGTTCCCACAGGCAGGGACACCTCCCACTAGACCAGGTTGCTCAATGCCTCACCCAGCCTAGCCCTAAACACCTAAAGGGATTGAGGGGGCATCCACAACCTCTCTGGGCAACCATTTCCAGTGTCTCACCACCCTCAAAGAAATAAGGAATGGAATATATGGGCTAGGTGAGCACTCCCTGCACACCTTAACAACCTTTGTGCTTCAGAAAATGAGCCCTGGGGATGATGAGGACACTGAGAATATTTTGAGGAGCTCCATCCCATCCCCACAGGATTAAAGAAAAAAAAAAAAAAAAGAACCAAGCAATGAGAGAGAAGATGGGAATGATGCTGCAAGAATGAACAGAAAGGACTCTTCACCAGAAGAACAAACTGAAAGTCTACTGCAAGCTGATTCGCTTGTATTTCCCAGTCCTGCATGTTCAGTTTTAGTTGCAGAAAAAACCACAAATGCCCTAAGGCATGTAATTTCTAGGCTTTTTTGACTTTCTTCACAATTTTTTGGGTAGGTTTTTTGTTTCACTCTTTGTACAGACTTGCTGTGGCTTTTCCATAGCACTAGTTCAATCTTGTAGTCATAAAGACACCAAAACTTTCTTATTTTGTTTTAACTGAATGAGAAATTCACTCTTAGAAAGCAGGGAGGTACTCCAATGAGCAAGGATATATTCTCCAAAGCTCTGAGCATGGATTTTGCTGTTAGATAGGATGGGAACCATGGGGATTAACACTCAAGAACCTTTCCCAAAATTTACTTCTTTATTTCTCTCAGTGAGACAGCACAGTGGGAGCAGGAAGCTGCTATTGTAACAAGTCTGTACTACACAGGATTAACTGGAGAACATCCACCTTGAATTCCAAGCGAAGCCTGAACAAAGAATATTCAGCCAATGCTGGCAACACACATGCAGCACCTTTTACTCTGCATGTTTAGCTGTGTGCCTCCTTCTCCTCCTGCCCAGTTTGCTCTTCTGCCTCAAATGTGAATGACAGAAGCTTTAATGATCTCTCAGAATTGATCTGGCAGCTGGTTCATGAGACCACACTGATAAAATTCAATTTATCAGCCATTCAGGTCGTTCTTACTTGATGAAGGGTCTGTTATCCTCATAGCTAAAGAATGCATAGACATAAAGACAAGAAGACCAACATTAGAAAGAGAATGACATAGAGGATATAGCTCACTGCTAGAGTCACCCTCCCTTCCCCCATGAGCCAGCACCACAAAACCAAGGTGGACAGGCATCAGGTGGCTTCTACACACCAGCCAGCCTGGCTCACTGCCCCAGGGAACTGAAACATGGCTCAGGACACTGGTTTCATGCATCATTTAGCTGTGAGATGCACCTACCCCTCCAGGCTCTGATCACACAAGTGAAAATTAACTACACATGATGACAGAGTATCAGGAATTGAAAGGACTTCAAGAGATCGTATAGTCCAATCCCCCTGCCGGAGCAGGAACAGCTAGACACAGGAAGGCATCCAGATGGGGTTTGAATGTCTCCAAAGAAGGAGACTCCACACCCTCTCTGGGCAGCCTGGGACACTCTTCTCTCACCCTCACTGGGAAAAAGTTTTTTCTTCTATTTCTGTGGAAACTCCTGTGTTCCAGCTTGCACCCACTGCCCCTTGTCCTGTCATTGGAGGTGACTGAGAAGAGCCTGGCTCCATCCTCCTGACACTCACCCCTTTCCACATTTATAGACATGAATGAGGTCACCCCTCAGCCTCCTCTTCTCCAAGCTATAGAGACCCAGCTCCCTCAGCCTTTCCTCACAAGGGAGAAACTCCAACCCCTTCATCATCTTGGTGGCTCTGGACTTTCTCAAGCAGTTCCCTGTCCTTCCTCAACTGAGGGCCCTAGGACTGGACAGAAACATGGAAGTTACCTTTAAAAATCACGGATTTCACGGGAGAAGACAAGTTTGGAAACTCCAGCATAGCCTCCACAGAAGGCTTTCACGTACCAGGGTGGCAAAACTTCCCTGTACTTCTATCACTCTCTCTCTGCAGAGGTGTCATGTATTACAGAATCCCCTATGTTGCTGTTTATTTTTTCACAAAATTTAACTCCCAAGTTGCCAATCTGTCAACTGGACTACAGCATTTTCCTATTTTTTGAGATAGAATTATAGAATGGTTTTGGTTGGAAGGGACCTTCAAGATCATCTAGTTCCAACCTCCCTGCCATGGGCAGGAACACCTCCCATTAAATCAGATTGCTCAGTACTTCATCCAGCCTAGCCTTAAACACCTCCAGGGATTGAGGGGGCATCCACAACCTCTCTGGGCAACCTCTTCCAGTGTCTCACCACCCTCACTATAAAGAACTTCTTCATTATCTCCAGACGAAATCTCCCCTCTTCCAATTTACATCCTTTATTCCTAGTCCTGCCACCACATATCCTATTAAAAAGTCCTACCCCAGTCTTTCTGTAGTCCCCTTTAGGTACTGATAAGCTACTATGATAATGGCATTGGGATCTTCTGAAACCCTGGGTGAGAGAAAACACTGACCTATTAACTCCCATTTCTGAGGGATTCTGCCAAGCAAGAGAGCAAAGAAGTTGACTGCAAGAAAAAGAAGAAGCCAAGATGAACTGAACTTCTGCCACTATGGGGACACAAGGTTAATTGTGGCTGATTTTTTTTTTCTAGAGCACCCTTGACCCTCTGAGACAGAATGTTTGCCTAATTCTGCCTCAATAGCAGATGATGTGCAACACATGGGAAGAGGATAAGCCAACTCCCAGGCCTCCTCACCCCTCCCTCCACTTTGGCAAGGAGCTTTGGAACCTGCCATCCCTTGTGGCAGCCACCATGGATGTCAAAGATAGAGGCTGGCTCAATCTGCTCATCTCCTGACTCCTGCCAGTGCAGCTGGGGCCAGTCCTTCCTGCTGAGAACCCCTTTGGTTAATGCTGGCAAACCTGTCAAGCTGTACTCTCTGCTAAACAAAATTCTCCATATGGAGGGAGACCTATTTCAGTCATATAATCATGGAATGATTTGGGTTGGAAGGGACCTTAAAGATCATCTAGTTCCATAGGCAGGGATACCCCCCACCAGACCAGGTTGTTTCACCAGTAACACCTGACTAAGAGGGTCACTAAGTATTGTCCAAGATGAGGCTTTGTGTTTTCTCCTTACAATTGTCCCTAAAACTATGTAGGGACAATTTCTGCACCATTAACACACACCTGAAGACACAAAGAGGCTTTCTGAGTATCAGTGGGATCATGGGGACATCTGAGATACTCTAAATCACTCCAAGGTATTATCTAACAACTCAAAGCATATCAAGATCAGGAAGGAAGGAGACAGCAAGGGCAGAGGAGGTGGTTGGATGCAAGGAACTGAGTCCCTAATTCCAAGACACATGGAGTAATATAATATTTTGTATTGGAAGGGACC
>VZTY01001507.1:0-46332 GCA_013400935.1 Turnix velox
GGTTAGGCTGCCTTCAGCGCCTTGTCCGCAGCCCGCCGAGTCTTTCCCTCGCTTCTTTCCTTCTTCGTCTCCTCTTTCTTTCGTTTTCCCCCTGGCGGAGTTGGCTCTCCGCTAGCTTGTTGGCCCGCGGACTCCTCTCGTCACTCTTACGCCGTGTTTGCCAAAGTGGTTACGTGGCCGGGAGCCACGAAACGTGCCGCCCGCCTCGAGAAACGGATCAAAGGAGTTGCTGTGGAAGGGCTTGAGTGTTTTCTCCTCTGGCCGCACGTTGCGTAATGGCGCCGGGGGCCGCCGTCCCGTAACCTCTGCTTCAGCCCTTCTAGAATTCCTCTTCGGCCCCGCCACAGCGACAACGTGGTGTAGGCCCATACCGGGCACCCTGTCGGAGCTGGGAACTAACTGCTGAGAGCCCGGGGTTAACAGGCTCCCGGGTGCGGCGGGAGAGGGCAGTGTTGGTCCAACAGGACAGATTTCTATTAGTGTTTCCAGTTCTCTTCATAGAATAGTTCGGGTTGGAAGGAGCCTTAAAGATCATCGAGTTCCATCCCTCCTGCCATAGGCAGGGACACCTCCCACTAGATCAGGCTGCTCAGTGCCTTGTCCAGCCTGGCCTTGAACACCTCCAGAGAGGAGGCATCCACGACCCTCTGGGCAACCTGTTCCAGTGTCTCACCACCCTCACTGTAAATTATTTATGGGGAATATCCGAATTTACTTCGTGTTAGACCCACTACAACAGGCGGATTTATTTTAGGAGCAGTCGTGAGCTTGCCTACACATAAGAGCTGAGTTCGTGGTTACCAGAGTCACTTTTTCAGTGAAAAGTGGGTTTCTGATGATGAAGAGAGAGCTCTGGAGAGCTTGCCGCTAACCCCTCTGAAGACCTTAACAGCGTTTTGCTCAGGAGTAGCATTGTATGAACATCTGACACCTTGCTAGTGATTCTGAACAGCTCATTCTTGAAAACCTTTTGCTGTCTCTTGAACCTACCCTTGCCAATCTGTTCCTCCCCCATGCTAGACTGTGCAAGATGTTTTGAAAGTAAAAGTACTGATGCATCTTGTGTGAGCTGGCTGCCCTCCTGTCTCCACAGATGTATTACATTTTCTAGTATTCTAATTACATAATAAGTTAATTTTTCTATGTACCAGCGAGGCAGTTACAAAAGTGAACATTGTTCATTTGTTAGAAGCGAGTGTTGTGCATGCTATGATAATTCTTCGGATGTATTCCCACAATAATAAATTATCTTTTTTTCTTTCCCCCTGAAATCTGTTATCCAGAAACTGTAGAAGTAGTTTTAAGTTCTGAAGGGGAAGAGGGCAAGGCTGTTGTTGCATACCTCACTGGTGCAAACAAAGATGTTTTCATATCTTACATTTCTTGAAAGCAAAGAAACAGGACTAATATTTCCAGCCTGATCCTACCCTAATTAAAAGTAACCTGGTGAACTAAGGCTCAATTCAAATTATCAGCACACAGAAGTTAGGTAGTGCATATGCAGCTGTTATTTTGAGATGTAAATTACCCTGCTAATTGCCAAAAAATCTGTGAATAGCAGCATTCCCTAGAAAAGTGAAAGGTCATCCAAAGGTGCCTGGAGTAGGTGGATGTGATGGAAATTTGTCAGAGAGTATTCTGCCTAGGGAGCTGTGGGTTGTTTGTGGATTTTATGAGTGTGGTGGCTGTATGAGTAAGTCTTAATTAAAACTAATGCAGTAAAATTGTGGACTGGGTGATCTTGTTTGATCCATATTAATGGATGTGTAGTCACTGATTTCAAGGCAAAAATGTTGGACTGAGATTGGCCTAAAAAAGCTGCTGGATTGTTAGGATGCTGCCTTTTGCTGTGATCAAAATATTAATAGATTTTCTTTCTGTTCTTCCCTACATACATTCACATAGATTAAGTCTTCCAGCTTTTTGTCCTTATTTCTCATACTTTGGGGGCCTTCTGCTGAAGGATTGTTTATAGCTGGCTGTATTACTTGGAAGGGAAAATATAATCAAAAGGAGCAAACCTCTTGCTATCTGTGGTTTCAATTAATTTCTGCAAAATTCGTTTGGTAGTGTTACTGGAGTAAGGATAACCTGTACTGTCTGAGTTTACTGTGGTAGGAGGTTGCATGAGGCATAATTTTGAACATATGGGTTTTGATTTTGGAGCATCGGTGGTGTCTGGAGTGAAATAGATTTGCATCTCATGAAATGTATTCCTAAATTGTCACTTCCAGTGGTAGTTAGTTCAGTAGGAAGAACTGTGCTTGAAGAACTGACCCTGAAGTGCAGGGTCTGGGTTGTCAAACTGCATGAGGTAAATCCTGTGCTCAGATGCATATCTGCTTATGTCTCTTTATTAATTTACATTTCTTGTGCAGGGCAAATTTGCAAGATAGGAATAGTTTGTACTAAATGTTGAATTTCACTTTTGAGGAAGCCATCTAGCTTTATGAAATGTGACAAAAAATAGACTTTAAAATCTAGAATGGCAAATGAAAATTCTTAATACTCTGAATAGAAGAGTTCAGTGTTGATGCTGAGAGGAGGCTGGCTCACACCAACAGGAATGAGGCTTCTGTGCTGCTGTGGGCTATCTTGTGGTGATGTCAGCCAGTCAGAAATAATTCTTCTTGACTTGAACTGCTCTGCTGTTTCTAAAACTGTAGCAATCACCTCTAAATCAGGAGTGTTAAGAGTACCATTTTCAATGCTTTCCAAAGAGAGTGTGCTCTTAAATGCCTTCTTCTATATCCAGAATTTTTACAGTCTGTTCCTGTTAAACTTGTAGTGGCATTATCAGGTGATGTTTTAGCTTCTGCTTATTCAGGGAAACTTAATTGTCACCTTCAGTAGAGGATCATTTTTGGTGTGAGAGGAACCTGAATACCTTATAGAATCATAGAATAGTTTGGGTTGGAAGGGACCTCAAAGATCATCAAGTTCCAACCCCCCTGCCATAAGCAGGGACACCTCCCACTAGATCAGGCAGGCCAGTGCCTTGTCCAGCCTGGTCTTGAACACCTCCAGAGAGGGGGCATCCACAACCTCTCTGGGGAACCTGTTCCTGTGCTTCTCCACCCTCACTGTAAGAAAAAATTTCTTTCTTATGTCAAGTCTAAATCTACCCCCTTCCAATTTACATCCATTGTTTCTAGTTCTCCCATCCAATATCAAAAAGTCCTTCCCCTGCCTTTCTGTAGGACCCCTTCAGGTACTGATAAGTTACTAAAAATTATCAGCTCTTACAATGTCATAGCTAAGCAGGCACTACATTTGGCATTTGACAAGGACAGATAGTAAGGTGGACCTAAACTGACTTGATGTTGAGTGAGACCTGAAGAGAATGTGGATTCTGATGCATCTACCCTACCTCTGTAGAAACATTTGCCTCTTAATTTCCCACCATGCTGTATTGTTTCAAGATTTGAATAACCACAGGCATTAAAGGCTTCTGAATGTAATGGCATTTCAACAGGAAGTGAAGTGTATCCATGTGTGATTAGGCATCACTTTAGACAAACTGTCCATCTGTGATAACTCAATTGATACAGTAAGTTGCAGAAGACTTCACAGTTGTTGGTTTGGCTTTGGTGGTTGTATATTGTTTTTAGCACATGCTAACTCTGAAGGCGACAACTGTCAGAGCAGAAAGCTTTAGCTAAACTTTCAGACTCTTGAGGATGTCTTGGTTTTCTCCCCATACTGCTTCAGCTGTTTAACCACTCTGATCTCCAGTTCCTTTAGTTACAATGAGGCTGGGGAACAGTGCTGGATAGCTAGAATCCTGTTATGTAGTGCATGCACAAGATGACTCTCCTGTTTGTTTTGAGGAATCTTGAGTTGCCAGTTGAACACTGGCTTGATCAAGCTGGCTGTGATTAGGTATTCCATGTATTTTTCACCAAACTTTTGCTGTTAGTGTAGTGAATTGAACATTCAGTTGCTTTTCTTGCACAGTTTTGGACTGAAAATGCACTTGGTGCTATGTGAATTCCCTAAAACTCAACCTGCTTGCATTCTTTTTGGTTTTTTTTAGTTAAATACTGTCATTAATCTCTAACTATTTTCTTTCATAGCTTCTACAGCTGTTGATTCCACTCCTGTTACACCATCTTCCAATACTACTACAGCACCTTCCAATGTAACTACACCATCTTCCAATACTACTTCATCACCTTCCAATACCACCACCGAGTCTTCCAATACCACCACAGCCAGTTCTGCTACCACCCTTCATCCTACTATAGGTAATATAGTACTGATGAATGTAGAATGAGAGCTGGTGAATAAAATAAAGGATGAGGGCTTTTTCTGCAGATCACTGTAGTCATATAATCACTAAGCATCTGATGAATGTAATACACAGATGGTCCAAAGCTGTGTAAGAAGTGGATTTTGTAAAACTTACTGGTTTATTCCAATATATTTAAGAATTGGCATAGTGGCAGTTGTTTAATCAGATGAATTATTTCTACTACTCATGAGTTAAGAAGTTGTTTTTTTACTAGTTCAGGAATGTCTATTTTTAGGTATGCTACTATGTTAAAACCAATAAAAATTTCATTATTAAAAGCATCTGCTGATGGGACCTAATGAGTTGGTACTTAGTTAGGCTCAGAACAGCCTACAGTACAGTAGGATGTCCTTTAGCTTTGATTAAACCTACAAATGTTGGTGCTTGTCCCAGCATGTAGTAGAATACAGATAAATTTTTAGTAATATTGATCCTGGTGGGGCTGGGTGGTCACAGACCTAGTTTTCTGGCTTGATAACAGCATAGCTTTTAGGAGAGTGAGTGTTTGTTCATCCAGTTGTCATTCTCAGTGTTTTGGGGATACAGGAAGAAAATTTTGCTACCTGTATTTATCTCCTGTCTAGAGATACTGCTTTAAGTACTTTTTTATTACAGCAAGTACTAGCTGATTCTAAGGGCTGTTCAATGAAAGTCCTTTGCCTTGATGCATATTCTCAGGTGTCCTGAAGCAGCTGTCTCAGTTCTTGTTCAAATACCAGCATTTATGAGGATTTGAAAGAAAAATGGGATTTTCTGAATGAAGAATCACTGCCTGATCTTTGGAGAACCTTGAAATATTTGGCTAGCAACACTATACGACTTTTGGGGGGAAAAAAAAAATCAAATCCTTATTACAGAAACTTGGCTTAATGCCATGCAGCTGGGCATCTGAATTGTGTGGGGTACAGTCTGAGGTTGAAGCTTAGCATTGTTTTAAGCAAAACAGGGCATAGTGTTTACATGAGAACTTTGTTGCCCACAAACTTTGCTCTTGAAGCTCATGGTATGTACATACTGTCTTCTCTCAAACAGCTAACGTCACCAATGTAACCACGCATGCTCCTCAACCCACAACTGCTGTAACTTCAGCTGCCAAAACAACCAGTATTCCAGGTAACTGCCTTTACTACTAATGTAATCAAAACATAAAATGCATAGAAAGTAGTGTAACTTCGTGTTATCTTTTAAGACTTTAGAAGTGACAGCATTAAAGTAGAATTGATATATCTGCTCTTGTCACTTCTAACTTGTAGGCACATCTAAAGTGTCAGTGATGTGTGGATGTAGCAAGGTAATACCTTGAGAGACAGAGATAGAAAGTGAGGTATTAGAAGTCAGAAACCTGTTGGTTAAACAAAATCAGCTGGCTGCTTTTAGTAGTGTGGCTGGAAGTCACTCATTAATTTATCTTTGAGAGTCTCCTCTGGAGACATTCAAAACCCATCTGGATGTGTTCCTGTGTGACCTGGTCTAGGTGTTCCTGCTCTGGCAGGGGGATTGGACTAGAAGATCTCTTGAGGCCCCTTCCAATCCCTGATATTCTGTGATTCTGTGAAATCATATGTTGTTCTATAATTGGGGGATGCCTATTAAAACACTACAGCCTAATTACTAAATTATTTTAGTGTCAGTCCTGAGCATACTGTTTCATTAAAAGTTGTTGTGAACTAAAGTGTTATCTTTAAAGGCTTAACAAGTGACAACTTGAACTAAAGTCCTTTAAAACCAGCTGTTGACAGAGAGTTGTAACTTCCACTTTCATGTATGTTGTGACCGACTTCTGCAAGTGTAACTTGAATTTAAATTAAAAAAAAATAGAAGCAAGCAGCAGTTGAAAAATGTGAATGTAAAGGAGGAGAGCTTTGACTTTTTGAAGTATTTAGTCCAGCTGGGACTTGTTTAGTATTGAGATCCAGAGCAGTTTGGCTCTAAGGTGCTCTACCCTTGCACAAATAGTATTTAATTAGAATTTCACTCTTAGTAATATAAACACAGCTGCTGACTTGTCTTTATTCATTATTTTTTGTTTTCTTACTGGCTTTTGGATGTTTTGAGTAATCTTAATACAAGGAAGTCAATACTATAACTTGTAAAACTGCAGTGAGCATCGTGCACTCACAAACTCTGTGATGTTTAACAGGTACAAATGCTACTGTGACTCCTGCACCTTCTACACGCAAGTCTACATTTGATGCTGCAAGTTTCATAGGTGGAATCGTCCTTGTTCTGGGCCTACAAGCTGTTATTTTCTTTCTGTACAAATTCTGCAAGTCAAAAGACCGAAACTATCACACACTTTAGGACCTGCCACTTTACAACGGACTAGTAGCCCAACACGTGTAGTTCACTGAACCAAAATGTTTTTCTGTTGCCCATTGAAGACAGCGGTTTGTAATATCCTTTAAATCTCTAAAAGAAGACTTTAAAAGAATATTTTTGCAACATTATACTTGGCAAGAGGTGATACGAATCTCTTCAGCAGGATTACTTGCAATATGCTGCATGGGTTCTAATGGCTGTCTGTCTTTCTTTTAGTGGCTGCTGCTGTGGGACTTGGTTTTTTTTTTTTGGTATGCCAAATGTAGACATTCAGAGATTCTTACTCAGTGGCAACACTGTCTTGAGTAGACAATCTCATGAGGAGTTACTGTGAAGGCTAATTTAATCAACAATTGATACAGTATCCCTTCAGTTTTATCCAGATGTAAATTATTGGTGACTTCAGAGAGTGAAATACCATTTTTTTTTATTAGCATGAGGCTCTCAGAGCTTGCTGCTAGAAAGATGAACAAAATTGTAGGAGATAATGTCTTCACAGAACATAACCCATGCTTTCTTTACACAAGACTAAAGGTTGCTTGATAAAATACTGCATTCCAAACAGAAAACTTGTGCCCTTTCCAATTAATGTCAAAGGTGGAGAGGGGTTGTAGGGATAATTCTTTAAAGGGGGAAATTATGATTAGTGCCTTAAAAGACTAAAAAGCAGTAGGCTGCAAAAGCATCCCACCTATCTCAAAAATAGAATTAAGTACTAGCTTTACATAGGAGAATGGAATACATGTGACCTGAGCATTCCAGTTAAAAAACTTTAAATAACTATCCCTTCTTAATTTTGTTTGAGGATGAGAGAGCACGGTACAGCAATGTTCAGCTACTTACAGAAGCTTTCAGTTTACCTTTTGTTCTGGCCTTCACAGACAAACCATCGAACTAGTGATAAAGTTCAGTTGACTCCCTGTATAAAGAGGCAGCAACTTATACTTGAAATAGTTGTGTTTGGAAAACCCTGAGGTATTTCTTATTCAGATGGCTCTTAAACTCGTTGCAATTCATTTCAAGGGTTTGGGATTATTTTTTTTTCCCTCCTATTTGTCTGCTTGCTGAAGGAGCAATTAGGGCTAGTTCAGAGGATCTGCTGATTTGATCCTAGTCAGGATTGCTGTCATTATGTCCCTTTTTTTTTATTTTTTTCCCTTCCCTTGCATCAGCTTTGCATCACCCTGCAGTTAACTGATTAACAAAATCTATTAAGCCAAATATGTTTAGATTGTTTTCTTTTTTTCTCCTCACTCGGATCAATCACGTGATCGGGGTATCAAAGGTACGTCATTTCCAGTCTAGATTGCCTTGAGTGCCTGTGAAAATAAACCCACGGGGAAAAATGGAAGTATAAGGATGAAATAAAGTGGTGGATGTAGCACAAAATACACAGCTTTTGATGATATCCCTTGATCACCCATTTCCAGATAATCTGTAGCACTGTGTCACTAGCTCTGGCTCAGCTGGAATTTGGCACCCAATGCAAAATGTTGATGCAGATAATGGTCGCAGCAGTGGAACTGAAATGTGAAGCAAGTGCACTTCAGTGGGAAACTTAGTGTACAGTGTTGCTTTCTGTGTTCTTCTAGTTTAAGTGGCATTGTTTTTGTTGTGCTACATAGAAAACATAAATTTCTACAAAATAGAGAAGGCTACTGAGCAGTACTGTACCTTTGAGTTTGTTAGCTTTTGATTTTTCTAAATAAAACCAAGACAATCAGCTCAGGTTTATTAAAATAGAGTGAGCGGCCAGTTTCCAGCAACAGTATCTATGTGGGTTGGATGGCCTTATTGTGAAATCTGTCCTTTCTCTAGCTGAGAACTATTTGATTACATTTTTTTTTTTTGTTTAAAAAGATATCCTTGAGCTTGTGTTCTGTACTTGGAAGTGAGCAAAACATCCTAAAATGTGACAGACTTCTTCAGCTCAGCAAAACAATTGTATGCCTAGTATGTAAAGATTTTTTTTTTTTTTTTTGGCCTCAAAGGGCTATCTTTTGGAAAACTTGCAGAAAAGTGCTACAGAAGGCTTCCTAGCGTGGAAGACATTGCCACAGAAAAAAAAGAGCTGTTGCTTTGTAAAATGTTGCTAAAATGCTTACCCTTGAGCTCTGCTGATCCTGATTTAGGTTGCTGATAAAGTATGTTGGAAAAGAAGCAAACTGAAAAATGTTCTTTAAAGTGCCTTAAAGCTGCCTAATCTTTTTTTTGCCACAAATTATGTTGAAAAGGGTAGAAGGGATACCTTGCCTTAGTTACTAAATTTTTCTTGGTGCCAGCAATTGCTACTTTGGAAGACTTTAGGAAACCCGGGATCTCTGACATGTGCAGACACTGATCTGAAAAACTCCAGCTTGCACTATATCAATTTAGTCCTGTCCAGGAAGGTCCACACTGTGTCCTGCTTGCTCACTGGCCTCGCCAGCAAGGTGCGAGTGTGTGTGATCCACAGTTTGCAGAGTTGTGGCTGGGATTCTTTCCCGTGCTGCTGGGGGGAGGGTGGGTTATACATCTTCACCACACGCTTGGCTGCCTCACCACAGAAACTACTCCTTTGTGAAATGGCAGTATCAGCTCATCTGTGCTGTGCACTAGCAGGAAAAAAATAAAAAAAATCAACCACCTGAAGTAACAACTTGCAGTTTTTCTTGGCCTTGTGTTTTGAAGTGGAAGGTAGTTCATAAGATCCGTAGTTGTATTTGCCCCTAAATCAGTTTTAGGCACTGAACTGTAGTGACTCTTCGAAGTTTTATCTGGCTTTTTCTTGAAGCCGACTTGTGCAAGTATTGAGCTGTTATCTATGAATGTTCTCTGCAAGTGTTGCTGTAAAAGTTTTTTTATTTTGTCTTCAGTGGAAGAAAACTGAAACAGTTGTAATTGCGAAACCAAATTGACAAATAAAATCTGTTGAATGGAATTCTGCTTGCGAACTTCCTTTACCTTGAGCAGCCCCTGAGGGAGTTGTCTGCCAACATTCTGGAGATAAAGAGCTGCTTTCCACAGGGATTGAGAAACACTGTGGGGGGGGACAGAGAGAGAATGAAAGGTTTGAAGAGTTGTGTTAGCTCTTCTAAACACAGCATTGACTTTGCTTTTAATGTGCATGGTAATACTGGGTAAGGTTGAGAATTGTATCCAAATGAGAATTATTTTGGAGATGTTTTTACCCTGTTCTATTAAATAAATGCCCTGCTGTTCTTTGGCTTTAATAACTGTTCCTCTTGCAAAAAGCTTTGAGTTGGTGCTTCTCTTCCTGATGGCAAAGTTTGTACTACTGAGTGTCAGACTTCAGGGTGGAAGAGAGGCTGTTAACAACCCTGACACTGTAGTGGCTTTTCACACTAAGATCTCTGATATTAATAAAAAAGGTACTGCTCTGAGACATATTTTTCCCTGATTGTGTGAGACAGAGGAGGATATTTGCTAGGCAATAACCATTGGTATGCTAGATCAAAAGACAAGAGGATGTACAATTCAGTAGTTGCAGACTGGCCAAAACAATGTCCAGCTGTAAATAAAGTGACCTCAGCAGTTTGACAGCACGACCTTGATGTTGTAGGCAGTGAGCGTGTCACTAGATAATATTGACACAGCTCAGTCGATATTACAGGAAATGAGAGAAATGGCAGTAGCCTTTCTGGAAAGGCTGGTATGGAAATGAAGGAAATGGAAAGCTTCCTAATGTGCTTAAAATTGCCTTGCCTTCCAGAAAATCAGCCATTTACTGGATTAAGTTTTTGTTAAAATTCAGCACGGTTGTTTCCCTCCGTGCTTCTAGGAGTCTCCTGTCACTGCAGTTCTTTGAAGGTGGTCTTCTGTGAGTGTAGCATTCATTCAAAAGTCAGTTTTGAATTTTGCTGTGTTATATTGAGTAATGCTTGAAGTGCTTTATCAAGAAGCTGTAATTAGCCTGAGCCAGCCCTTTTCACTGATGCAGCAGCACCTAAGTGCTTCATGATAATGTTCCACTTCCAAATTGGCATCTGGTTCCTGGAATGTGCTGGAATCACATTTCATGGCCTCTCTGGTGAGAGCCAACCTTGGATAGTTATCAGTTTGCCTTTTCATTTGTTTAAGACATAATGTAAAAATAACTCATGTCATTTGATAACTGATCCCACAGCATTCTGACTATGTTGTGACTTGTTTAGATGTAGCAGCAAGCCTGGGGCTCTCAGTAATGGCCAACAATGTCAGCCCTCCTCCAGCAATCCTCTAAATAGCTGTTCTTTCACAACAGGAGGTAAAGTTCCTTTACTTGGAGCTTAACCAGTGCAATGCTGTTAAGGGCTGCCCAAATTTAATTCTAGGTCTTAATTATTTATAAAAAAGCAGTACTGGGGTATTTGATTATTCATGTTCATGAGCCTGGGTGGATGATGCTGAAAGGCAGAGAGAGTAGAGTTCTAATTCATCAGAAGCTGCAGTACAATTAGTATGGTTTGACACGTCTCTGAAATTCAACATTGACCCAACTATAAAAGCAAGATTTTGTCCCTGCAAGAGAAATACTGATAAATCTCTTCTTCCCTCTTTTCCTTCTGTCAGCTGAGCAAAGAGCTGCCCTTCCTGTTGTAGGGGGAGGGGAGAGAAGTGTTAGGGAAGGTGGGGACGCTGTGATGTGTTTGATGAGTCATCTTTAAACAAGCCTTGAGAAATTCAGCCCACAGGCAGCGGCCTCTGGGGCTGGGAGCGCTGCTCTGGGCAGGATGTGGTGCTGTTTAGGGGCTGCAATAGGAAAACAGTTTAAAATACAAAACACTGAACAAAAAACCCCAAGCCCTAACGCCAGACGCGGTGCCTTTGCTGTAACCACTTAGCTCTGCTTTGCACCATCTTGTTCCAAGGCTGGCACGATAAAAGAGAGCTTTAATTTAA
Organism: Turnix velox; assembly: GCA_013400935.1. Lineage (NCBI taxonomy): Eukaryota > Metazoa > Chordata > Aves > Charadriiformes > Turnicidae > Turnix > Turnix velox. The sequence continues at coordinate 11,495 of VZTY01001507.1, forward strand.
GTTTTGACCCTTATCCTTGCCTTTCTGTACTGCTGTGGTTTGTGAGAGAGGAGAGGATATGCAGTGCTGCTCTTGCTGGGAAAGATCTGCACCACCCAGTACCTAGAAGGGGGATGAGCAGACTGACTGACTGCAGCTGGAATTCAACATCCAAAAATGTTGAAATACAGCATGGAATATTGCTGCCCTCACTTGGATTTGTCTATCAATTGTCCTTGTCTTATTTCAAGGTTGCCAGTTCAGTGGCATTTTCTAAAATGTCCTGGGCTGGTTTAGGTTTGCTTCTGGCCCAGCCTCAGTTTCTGCAGCTGTATGAGGACAGCAGGAAGGGACTTTTCATTTTGGTGTGGTAACAGCCTACCTGCCATTTTCTCCTTCCATCTGCTAGGCACCTCAAAACATAACTAGCATATAAAAAAAAGAGTCAGCAACCCCCTCCCTGGAGGTGTTTAAGGCCAGGCTGGACAAGGCACTGAGCAGCCTGATCGAGTGGGAGGTGTTCCTGCCTATGGCAGGGGGGTTGGAACTTGATGATCTTTATGGTCCCTTCCAACCCAATCTATTCTATGATTCTATGGTACTAAAATTAAAGAAAAAACAAAAAAACCAAACCAACAAACAAAAAAAAAAACAACAAACCCTACATCTTTCCTAGATTATCACCAATTAAATACCTCCCTCCTGCCCACTTTTAGTTTTTGGGCCACTGGGAACTTTTCCCCCCCCTGTTTGCTAGCCATACATACTGATCGCCTTGCTCTTAGAGATATGTCTTCAAAGGGATGTGACTTACTGTCCAGCTGAAACCTGCCTGGGTGTCTACACACACCACAGCTTGCAAACTAGCAGAGAAGTTACTCCTGCAAACACATCAGCTTGTTGACAATGCTGTTGATACTTATGGTCTTTGGTCTTTAGGTTTTTTCCCTCCTATTCCATCACTGCTTCTTGGGTCAGAATTCAAAGGATGCTGCTTGTAATGCCTGTGCTGAGGGGGTGACAAAAGCTGGAGGTGAGCTGCAGAACCTGGTCTGTTATCCATGCTGCAGAGATAAAGAAGTACACAGCTGTTCTTTCACCTCTAAGCAGAATGTTAGGGTGACAAGGATAAAAAAATAAACCAAACAAAACCCAACAAAATAAATCTGCGACCACTCAGCACAATACTGATAGAATGATAGATTGTTTAATCTGGTCAAAGTAGTTTGTGGATGATTTGACACAAAGCAGAACAAAAATTAATTGAACCTCTCTGCAATTTTTGCACCTGGAATCATAGAATAGTTTGGGTTGGAAGGGACCTTAAAGATCATCTAGTTCCAACCCCCCTGCCATAGGCAGGGACACCTCCCACTAGATCAGGCAGCTCAGTGCCCTGTCCAGCCTGGCCTTAAACACCTCCAGAGATGGGGCATCCACAGCCTCTCTGGGCAACCTGTTCCACCTAAACCCACACCCTTTTTGTTCTTACTAGTGAGGGTCCCTGCGCACATTTCCCCTGCAAGAGACCACTTGGTGAAGCTAAAAATTCGTGCTGCCCCTAGTCTACTTCATTCCCCACAACTCTCAAGAATAAAAGGCCTGTGAGTGGGTGGGTGAATGTAAATCATCTGTTCCCAGTGACACTAAATTCCCAAGTGGATTCCAGTCTCTTCAGCTTTGTGGATTTCTGAGAAGCAGAGCTACAGCCACTTAATGCTGCTGCAGAAATCCCCACTGAATCAAAAGCTGTGCTTGCTATGGGCCATGGTGTGATTTAACCCTGATTTGTATCTCTGTACAATCTGGTGTTGCTCAGTCACTTCTTAACCCTACCTTAACCTTTTCCTAACAACTTCAGGTAATAAAGGTGAAGGTATTTTTGATGTGTAGCCTTAATCCTGCACTTATTAACCAAGGCAGTCTTCTTCATCCTTCTCAGATATGGTCTGAAGGACTCTGGCCAGGAGAGCAGCTGGCAGCTGCCCAGAGTGCACAAGTGCCCAGTCTGGTCAGACTGCATTCAGTGTCCTCACATCCTGAAGTAGAGGCTGGAAAGTCCTGACTAGAAAAGCATCACATGAACCGAGAAAGAAGGGCAGTAGCTGATTTACAATTAGGGAGACAAGCCATGACTCAGTGCATGTCAGAGGGAAGAGGAGGAAGACATGAAGACAGGCTGAAGGAGTTGGAGTTGTTCAGCTTGGTCAAGAGAAGGCTCAGGGGGACCTCATAGTAGCTTATCAATACCTGAAGGGGGCCTACAGAAAGGCTGGGGTAGGACTTTTGAATAGGATATGTGATGGAAGGACTAGAGGTTGCTCATGGTATTTCTCTGGACGTGTTTAAGGCCAGGCTGGACAAGGAACTGAGCAACCTGATCTAGTGGGAGGTGTCCCTGCCCATGGCAGGGGGGGGTCGGAACTAGATGGTCTTTAAGGTCCTTTCCAACCCGAACTTTTCTATGATTCTGTGAGAAGGAATGAAGAAAAAGCCTGAGGATGTGGATCAGGCTGCTAACCTACAGATTATTCTCACGAACTGATGAAGTTCTAGTCTATGTGGGCAGCTCCTGGAGATGACACAACCCATTTCAAAAATGTCTTCACCTTTACAATCAGAACAGGGCTATTGCCCTGTTGCCAACCCCTATACAAATAAATCTGGCCAAAGGCTATAGGTCTGAAGTCAGGTTAGTGGCAGAGCACAACTCAGATTAATAAAAAAGATAGATCTTTAAAAGATGGAACTCTGAATTGCCATGTGAGAAGTATTAGTATTAATGCATCAGTACTGATAGCTATTTAATACTGACTTATTACCTGGGAAATGACTTCTTATGCCTCTTGTGCTACAGGACAACTGTTCTGCAGTCCTGCTTCTACCTTTTTGAAAGGAAGAACAACATTGAACTTTACAACATCCATCTACTGTTACAAGCATGTGAACTTGAAAATATCACAAATAAAATGGTAGTTATAGTACAATGCAGAATTCTAAGACATATCAGGCTAGATGTCTGTAGTTTGAAGGAGTTGCTGCGTTGGGTGTAGAGAAATCCAAGATCCAGAGTAAATTTTTCCCAACTCTATGTCATGTTTAAAAATGGTAACTCAACGCAGGAAAATAGAATAATAATTAATCTCCTTTATGGCACAGCTATTTTCCTTGTGCTCAGTAGCATCAATGTGACTTAATAAGTTTTGCACCAACTTTTCCCCCAAACCCGACTGGTTTAAAGCAATAAAAATCAAGTATGTTTGTGTATTAAAAAAAGATACCTCTCTTTTCTTTATTTCTCTGTTCATGTCTTCATTGGTGTGCTAATGAGTATTTCTCAGTTTCGTTTTGCAGGGATTGCTAAAATTTTCCTGCAGAAGGAAACCAGCACTTTATATTCTTCATGGCATCCTGAAAGATCATTGCAGTTTTTCCCTGTTTACTTAAACTCATGCAGGGAAACTGATGGGGGATTCATAAATTCCTGGTAAATTGTCAGACTGACAGTAGAATTTTGACATTACAGAGAAAAGCAGCAACTTCAGGTAGGTAGGACTAGAAATCCCTGATACAAACTCTTAAAGCTCAATGAAATACATAAGAATTACATTAAAAGTTATGTAAAAAACAGGCAAAAAGATATTTCATAGGATCATAGAATGGTTTGGGTTGGAAGGGACCTTAAAGATCTCTTTAAAAGGTCTCTTTATTTTGTAAAGACTAATTCCTTAAAATTAATCACAGCAACAATGAATCAGTAAATTATTTCCCCATTTACCACTTGGCATGGAGCTGTGTGATGAGGCAGAAAGGCTGGGGAACATTAGAGAGGCAGAATCATAGAATGGTTTGGGTTGGAAGGAACCTTAAAGATCAACTAGTTCCACCCCCCCTGCCATGGGCAGGGACACCTCCCACTAAACCAGGTTGCTCAATGCCTCATCCAGCCTGGCCTCCAGGGATGGGGCATCCACAACTTTTCTAGGCAACCTGGTCCAGTGTCTCACCACCCTCACATAAGAAATAAAGAATTCATAAGAAATAAAGAATTCTTATATCCAGCCTAAATCTACCCTCTTCCAATTCCATCCATTACTCCTGCTCCTGGATTTGTTAAAGGTTTAAGTTCCAGGTTCATTCAGCCAAAGGCTTGAAAGCTCTCATTGCTGTTTTGAGATCCTCTAACCATACCTGCAGTCCTAGCGAAGTATCTAAGTAAATTAGAAGGGTATAGGCTTGCTTGTCTGCCCCATTTGATTTTAAAGCAAGCTGTTCCAAGACTGGAGCCACTAATGAAGCCTGATTTCCTACCACTTGGGATCCTTTGCTTCCTAATTGCCTCCTCTCACATTTCCCTCGACATTCCACAAAGCAAAAGACAACACAAAGTTACTAACTTGGGATTCAGTGTTTCTTGTGCTGCCAGGGCAACTGCAGTAGACACGGGTGTATTATGGCTTTTGAGTTGTCTGACTTTTCTTCAGGGCTTCTTTAAGTCTTTCTCCCATACATAAATGCTTTTGTTATATATCTGTTATAGCCAGATATGAAAGAGGAGAAGACCTCAAATTTCCTATTGCTTCAAAAGTTGAGGAGGGATTCAGAGACACAGACACATCACTCAGAAGATTTATTCTCTGAGAGAACAGATTACAGCAGACAACCTGTCTTTACCTGCACTCACATTCCTCTGGGAAGCTGCAGCTTCCAAGCCATAAACTTGACACTGCAGTTCATCAGCCTGCTGGAAGGTGTCCCCTTTTAAACTGCTCTCCTGGGTTAACTGCCTTCTTATCTAAAAGGTAGAAAAATGATTAATGATAGCACCAAAAATTCATCACCTGACAACTCTGCCTCAAGGGACAGGCCTCAGTTTGAAGGGAAATACATTGTTGCCTTGTTTGTTCTTGTGAATGTAAGACCATCACTTCTTGCTGGTAGAAACAATCCATAATTACAGCTTTGCTAAACTTCTCCCTAATCCCCCGGAATCCAAAACACAGCACAAATAGCACAAATTGACATTCTCATTATTGCTTAATAATCTGCATTTCAGAGATTACTGGAGGAAGATAAAAACAACGCAGAGGCTTTTTCTTATTCTTCTTTGCATGTAAACCTCATTCCACAAGGACCTACCTCCATTTTCAGGGCAGAAGCGTGTAGGGAAAACAGCAGCTCTTCCATTATTTCTCCCAGAGAACCTGTAATTTGCTAAGTTTAAACATAATTAATATAATAATATAATAGTCAAGCTAATAATATAGTATTTAGGCTAAGTTTAAATACAGAGTTTGTGTTAATGACCACACAGGTGCTAGCTGCAGCTGAAGCTGCTGTGTGGCAATGAAAGCCTGCACACAGCACCTGCCATTTTCCTCTCTGCTCCCCTTAAAGGCTAATCCAGATGTTGACATCTCTCATTACTTGAAGGGTTGTTTTGTGAACACAGCAGAGCAGCTTGGAGCTTCATCAAAGACAACAATGAAATCAGTGGTCTTATCTATCTGCACCAACTGCTTTGGCTGTGGAAAAGTCCCTCGTGTGATTTTGGTTAGAAAACATACCAGCAGGCTGAGAAATTATTCCCAGCAGAATGGGAAAGGAGAGAGACTCTGGAAAACAAACGGTCCACACTTTCACCTTGATGCTTTAGAATATTGAAGACAGAATATGCTTTGCTTGCTTTACAGGAGAGGCATTCAGATACATTTATGAAGGTATTTCTTTTCTCTGTAGACACAGAAAACAAGGGCAAGGAGACTCCAGTGGCAGCAAAATTGTTGGTTAGCAGATGGATTCATCTAGTTAACATCTAATCAAGCAGTTTTCAAACACCATTTTGTTCTTCAGGCTACACTACAAAAGCAACACTGCACATTTCACAGCTCTCCCAACTGTGCTAAACAAAGAGACTGCATTTACCTGACTAAATCAGTTTTTAAATTAGAGTGGTTAAATATCTCCTACTGGAAGATAAGAGCAGATCTGGTTACTCAGTTGCACTAAATCAGTGATTAGCAGCACAGTAACGGATTTAAGCTCAATACATCAGTACAATGGCACCAGTTTAGAGAAAACTAATGCCATTTCTCTGGCTGGACTGGATTAAAGCAGTTCTCTTCCCAGTCAGAGTCTGGGGGACAAGGGGTTTATGTCAAATGCAGAGCAGATAAAGCAAAAGGACAGCAGTTTGTCAGCTCTATCTGGGAAATAACACAGGGAGAACAAGGAAAGTGACTAGCACTGGGAACAGCAGGGAGGCAGAACCACAGCAAGGCTCCACAATCCCTCATTTAATCTGGTGACAAGGACGGAAGATACAGTAGAGACCCAGGACACATCACTAGGAGACACCCCAACAGGGGATACATGGCTGATTGAAGCCTCTGGACCACTGAGCCCAGGTGCTTCCTACTGTGTCCCCTAATCCACCCAGGACTACAAGGATGTTCTGTGAAGCACTGCACATCCATTGCCACTGCATCAGCATCAGACATGAACTCCCAGGCAGTTTACCTCTAGAACAAGGAAAATAAGACTTATTACTAGTGTGGATGCCCCCTCTCTGGAGGTGTTTAAGGCCAGGCTGGACAAGGCACTGAACAACCTGATCTAGTGGGAGGTGTCCCTGCCTATGGCAGGGGGGTTGGAACTAGATGATCTTTAAAGTCCCTTCCAACCCAAACTATTCTATGATTCTATAGAATTCAGGGATGGCCCTGAGAAGCATCAGAAACAGGAGGTATAACCTAAAGGTGCCTCCAGCAGGCAGGACCCACCACAGTGCCAAGGCTTATGCCTCAAGACCCTCATCCAGAGCAATTAGAAGACTACAGTGAAGCTCTGTAAAGTTCAGACATCTGAAAGAGCATGCTTAGAGGTGGTCAGAAAGGGTTAAAGCTCTAGCCATCTCTCAGAAGCACTACTGTTTATTTTTCAAGTCTGAGTTGTGATATTACTTGCTGTATTTCTTTTTTGATCTTTTATTTTGAGGAAGATGGCATATTATAGATGATTTTTAAGCTTCCTTAGTTAAGCATTTCACTCTCTGCTCTTTTTCTTCCATCTCATCAAACATCTTCTCTGTGCTTTCAGGCTTCACCACACTGAGTATTTGCTTCCTCTTGCATCTTCCTCTGTACCATTTCCAACAGCATTTAATTCCTACAGCACACAACCATGAGCATTTCAAACTTAGATTATCTTCCTCTAAACCCCACAAACACCCTTTTTACATTTCCTTTTAAACCCAGATGAACAACTTTCAGGGATCGTGGCCAGCTGAGCTGAATGAGGACAGACCTGATCCCACATGTCTTAGTACTGAAAATAATGAAATGTTGGTAAACAAATCTAAATTATCCTATGATCTCATGAAAGGGCCACAGTCAGGCCTAAACACAAAAGAAAATCTGGCCCTCTGGGAAAGGGAAGAGTGAGGGAGAGTGAGTCCTGAATGCTGTATTTACATCACTGCTTGTTAGAGAGAGAAGCCTCAAAACAGCATTCGTGTGGAGAACTCATTCACTTGCAAATAAACAAGAAGGCAGTTGCTTCCAATTTGCTCTCTGTAATTTGCTTTCTGCAGCCAGCCTCTGCCCTGCATGTAGAACCTGGTTTTAAAATAATGTATGAGCAAGGAAAGTGAGGGGGGAAATGAGCACAGCTTTTTCAGACGTCCCTGGTTGTACTTGGTTTGTAGAGACAGCCAATAGATAAAGCTACATTTTAGAATCTGTGCCAGGTTTGAACTCAATTGGGTGAGACCCTCCTGCACAACCAGGGGTTGTGGAATGGAATCTGCCATTTTTAAGTCCCATCATCACAACCCTTACCAAAGAAAGAAGGTAAGAAGAGAAAACCAGAAGCTGATGTCAGAAACAAACAAACAAACCAACAAACAAGCCAAAAAAACCCAACAACAACAAGAAACAAAAGCCACAACCCCTTCCTCACAAAATCAATAAGAACAGCTGCTAGAAAGATGGAAGATACAGTGGGTCTTTTTGGAAATAAATTGACAGCTTGTCAATGAAGAAAACCAAGTTATCAGCCACAGGCAATTCCATCCCAGTGAAAAATTTGAACACAAATAGCTGAAAGCAACCACAGACCAACCATTTTGCATTAGGGAGCTCTCTAAGCCTTATTTAGGTTGGAGTTCCACAGGCTGACAAGCTCAGATTATAGCAATCAAGACATCAGATTTGGCTTTTTAATATTGCATTTCCCTCAATTACACTTGTATTGGAATGAGTAAGTTGGATTGACTAAATTGTATTTCCCAGAAAGGCATCCAGTCTTGATGTAAAGTTACTGAGTCAAACACATTGTCATTTCCAGGATAATTCACCTTCAGAAAACATTGTTTCTAATATCCCATTTTCAGGTTTTTTGGTCTCAGTTTAGGCACCGCCTCTTTTATGGCTTTCTCTGAGGACCCTTTAATATCTGCTATTCTCTCCCAACAAAAATATATGTAGACCTCAATCAAAGTTGCTCTTCTTTCAGCTGGGCTAAATAGATTGAGCCTTCTGCTAGAAAACATTTAATTCTGGGTCATTTTCATAACTCTTCTCTGCACCCTCTCCTTTTTTTCTTTACCTTTTTCAAGCAGTACAACCTGGAATCAGCAGCAGCATTTCCATGTGCTCACTAAAAGACTGTACCATTCATCATTTTAAGTACCACACTACGTGGCCAGGCACCTGCCTGTTATGATTCCTCTTCTGTCACCCAGGATCTGTAGAGGTCCTGCTTTCTTCTTCATCATCTAATCAGTCACTGTGATGGATTTTAATGGGAAAAACAAGCTACTGCGGCATCTGTATGATTGTGTACTCCTGCTCTTCCCACACTACTATTCACTAAACATGCCTTATCCAATCCACTAACTTTCCTCCCCAAATATGTCATTGGCAACATTTATAATCTATAATTTTACATTTATTTCCAAGCCACTGACTAAAATATTCAGTACTGATAGTTTTGCTACCAGCCCCTGCAGAAATCCATCAGGAACCATCTTCATAAAAAGAAAACAGCACATCTTTACATGCCAAAAACCCTAGCACTCAATCCATTTAGAATTTTTATTGAAGTTGTGTAATGCTAACATTTAAAAACCAAAAGTTATGTGCTGCTAACTCAAGAGTTACAAGGCCCCTGCAAATATGCATTACTTCTCTAGCATTATGCTTATCTATCTAACTTGTAATCTTATCAGCAGAATGAAATTAGGTTGGTTTGACAAGACTTATTTTCCATACAATCATGCAGGTTGGCATGAAGTACTGTGCCAGTGAAGGGTGTGCTTTTCAATCTGACTTTGAGGAATGGGCTATTTCAGTGTGTGTAGCCATGTGTGGAAATGAAAGGGAGCTTGCTGGAGCAGTGATGTGTCCCTGGAGTTGTTGAGATGGGAGAAAAAAACCCAAACAAATGAAACCAAGAAATGAGTTTATTCTTGGTTTAATGACAATACTTCCTGAATGTTTCCTTGAAATGTAATGATATGGTGGAAGGCTAATGCATTCAAGATCTGGTTTTGGGGGTTTTTTTTGTTTGTTTGTTTGTTTGGTTTTTTTTTTTGTTTTTTTTTTTAATTTATGGACTAAAATATTAACAGTGGCTTTTCCTCAACCACAACATGCATCCTGTCCTGTTGATCATGTGTATGAATGTAATGCCCATTGCTCTCATGTTCTTACATGGCTCAAACTCTATGCAAGATGCTATAATTTTTCTTCCTAGATTTCTCTACATGCAATGAAGAAAACACTCAGATTGCTTCATTGGCATATAAATCACACCCAGCTTCAGTAATTGTATCATTGCTTTGAATCTATTTCTCTCACAGAATAACAGTAGGCAAAATCTTCATTAAAGCAAGTAAGGCAAGGAGAAAAATTCAACTTATTTCATTAATGAATCAAGACCTATTGGATTCAATTACCTGTTTATGCAGCTCTTCCTTCAGCTTGTTGTTGTTGTCTGCATGAGATTTTTGCAAGAGCTTTCCTTGAAGACACGAGCTGAGCCTGAAATGACATCACCTCTTGTTCTGCCATAATTGTAGCATACAGATACTCTCTTTTGTTTTGATGATCTTCCTGTAGACAGAAAGTATGAAAGAGAAACTAAGATGAGAGCAGTGATTTTTCTCTTTATCATACAGCAGTAGTGACTTTCTTGAAACATAAATCTCTCAGAGACTTTTAATAAAGTGAGATTCAATTGTTTCTGTTTTCTAATGAAGACAGGACTATTTTCAGGCAAAGTGGGGAATGGGGTGGTCAAGAGAGGTCCCCTACAGGGGAGAAGGTTTCATATGAGTACAACTGGACATCTTTAATTACACTTCATATGTCATCAGTTCCAGTTCTTGTGAGCAAACAAGCTCAAAGAAATGTAAATCTTGATCTTTATTATGTGTTAGAAAGACCTGTCCACTAGTAATCTGTCTATTCCTTCATTATCTCTAAAGATAAAACTTGTGTGGAGCTTGTTTTACCTCTGAGCAGGGTTTTTTTTGTCTGTTTCAAACACAAAGATAAATATGTATATACATGTTACTATGTCAGGCATGGACTTAGTAGCCCCCTCTTTTACAAGATATTTAGACTAGAAAAAGAAAGGTCTATGATCCTCTGCATTTGGAGGATAATGGAGTACAAGTTCTTAGATCTTCAGGATCACTCCAAAGTCAGAAACGAGAAAGCTCTCTCTGAGAAAGATGAGCTAGTTTCTAATTTTAAAAAGACAGATTTTCCCATTCATTTTTTTCTCAGTTTCAGGCTTTTATTTTAAAGCCTGTGAAGATAGCTCTTATTTCTTATTTAAATCCACAAATTTGCAATAATTAAATCCACCTTTATCTGATCCATTTAATAAAATATTCTACAATTTAGCATCTTGCTCATATAACTGAACTAAGTGCATGCACATCTAGATTTATTTGGGTTTAAAATTAAGAAGCACAAAAAACCCATTTTGTTTTTTCACTCTTTTTAAGTTAACAAATATGATCTATTCTGCCTTTCCTGAGCAGCTAATTAACCTATATAACAATCAATAACCTGTTTGTTCCATTCTAATCAGCCTCATTTAAAGCAGAGAGGCACTTTTCTTTCCATCCATCTTCACTTTAGTTTAATTTAGTAATTTTTGTGCTTCATCTTGCGTTTCTGTAATTAAATTTATAACCTCATGCAGTGTTCTGCTTTGTTTAAGCAGATACCAATTAAAAAAAAACCAACCAAACTCAGCCACCTCCTGAGCCTACAGTCTAGTTCACTTTCTCTTCATGTCCACCTCTCTTGTTTTTCATATCTTTTGGTCAGTTGTGAAATAGCTGATTGTGATACAGTGTCCTAATTAACAACAGAATTAGGAACACTGTAGCATTCCTGTACTCCCTAACCTCTTGCTTCGAGGAATTTTTTGCTTTTCACATTTAAAGATCACCCTTATATACCTGCAATATAGAGGGGAGAAAAGTGTAGAATTTGTAGCCAAATTCTGCAGTGACCATGAGATCCTGTAGACCCACTGAGTAATAGTGAGCCTGACCAATCTGATCATTAGTTTTGCTAACACTAGTAACAAATGCAATGGTGGGGGAATAATCACTTTTTCAGCATCTCTAAGCTTTGCAGACAGCTGTGCCTTCTGAATCATGTGCTTCCAGCAGTTCAGATCCTTCAGCTTACTGTTGTGGCCTGATGTTTTCATCCTGCAAGAGCTACCACTGCTCCTGCTAACGAAGACATTGGTAAGAGTAGATTTGCAAAAATCACTTTCTCCAGGAAGAAATGCATTGTTTGGAAGTAAATGAAGTTGTTGAAACATGCAATTATTTCTATTCCATTGTAATTTTCAAATGATCTAACTTTGTTACTTGAAATGGTGCAGCTTCTGGAAATAGATTTCTATTGCAGTGTCTCCAGGGAAACAGGAAATGTGAACATTGCCCAGAAACTGGGGGGAAAATGGAAGAAACATGGTCCTAAACAAGCAGCTAAAGCCTCTGAAATGAAGCACAGTTAATGGTGATAAACACTATCATGCCAAATGGGGATTCTGGTTCATACCATACTGAATAACCTGGTTCACCCTAATTAAATTGTCCTTAATGAGAACAAAATTAGTAGATTCATCTGTATGTCATCAGGTTTTCTTCTTCTTTGTTTGAAACAACAGGTTTCCTCCTTGAAAGCTGCTCTTAAGTCAGGGGAAAGCCATTTCATTATGCAAGCATCATAGAAGCAGAGGACAGCTGGAGAACCTGTCAGGGGTGTCTCTGCACAGAAACTCCGCCCTTCATTGTCAACTCACCTTCTTACCCTTTGTGTCCCATATTGGTTTTACGTGCAGCCAGGCTTTGACCTTCCTAATTTCATCACTATGGGTTTGAACGCTTGATTCTTTACATTTGTTGCCTGTTCCTGTTGCCACTGCTTGGAATCTCTCTTTTTATATTTTTGTCCTTTAAGGAGCTCCTTGCTGAGTCAAGCAAGGCCAAGTTTCTGTTGAATTCCCTTCTTGCGTAAGAGGGAAGTTGGTTTTGAAATCTCTTTAAAAATCAACCAGCTTTCCTTGGTACTTTTCCCCTCTTGGCAGTTTCCCAGGGATTCTGCCTAGCAATTCCCTAAGTAAGTCGCAGTCTACTCTCCTGAACTTCCAAGTCCTAACTCTGCAGCATAATTTTACAACCTTTGTCCTGATCCTGAAACAATTTCATAGCCACTGCAGCCTCAGCTAACGCATATCTGTGATGATACCACTGTTTTTAGTCTTCACAAGCAGCAGAAGTAGGGATTTACTGTGCTTGGTTCCTCTAGCATTTGCATTTAGGATGAGACTCCACCTGGATTACTGCATCTAGTGCCAGAGCCCCCAGTATAAGAAGGAGATGGATCTGTTAAAGTGGATCCAGGGGAGGGCCATGAAGATGATCAGGGGGCTGAGGCAGCTGGCGTTGTTTAGACTGGAGAAGACTCCAGGGAGACTTTAGAGCTGCCTTCCAGTACCTGGGACTTTTTGCGAAGGCATGTAGTGATAGGGCAAGGGGAAACGGGTTCAAACTGGGAAAGGGTAGATTTAGATTAGATATTATGAATAAATTATTCACTCTGATGGTGGTGAAACAGTGGAACAGGTTGCTCAGAGAAGTTGCTTCATCCCTGGAAGTGTTCAAGGCCAGACTGGATGGTGCTTTGAGCAACCTGGTCTAGTGTGTGATTTCCCTGTCCATGGCAGGGGGATTGGAACTAAATGATCTTAGATGTCCCTTTCTACTCAAACCATTCCATGAGTCTGTGATTCACATTTATACTTCTTCAGATCCAAGTTCAATATCTCTTGTTTGCTTGTGTCATCTACACCTGCAGTGTTAGTTTTACTCAGAGCAGACTGAAAGCAGAGTTCCTAAATTTAGAAACAAAGTAAATTCAGTTCAATCCATGCAAATGATCAGGGTCTAAGGGCTAAGTCTGGCCCAAAATTTCTGCACTTGGAGCATAAACACACTGTCAAATTGATTGATTCATGACAGCCTGATAAATGAGTAGCTATTAACAAAGTCTAGTAGTGGATCACCTCCATGCACTTCGCTCAACCACTGTCCTAGTTATAATGCAATAACTTAAGCCAACTCCAGCAAACTTAACCAGGACATTATCCTTGTATTCATTTACTGAGCCACATATTTATCTCCTTACTTTAGACAAATGTTCTTTCAAGTCACCATTACTTTTAGTGGAGCCAAACCTTTCCTTCAAATCAATTGTTTTGTCATCTCCTTCCCTTCTCACTTCACTGATGATTTTAAACACACATTGCTCAATGCTATGACAGCAGATATCCAACTTTCCCTGCAATTACAAACAGAATCCATAAGAGATGGAGGGTGCACGTATGGGGAGAAAACATTCAGAGTTCAGAAGGCTCTCAACTACAAGCAGATGGTCTTCCTTCATATTTATATTCCAAGAATCCACGTGTCAGAAAGTCAGAGCAATATTCTTCTTGCATCCAGTCAAGAAGTGGGGTTTCAATTGCATCATTTTGCAGGCAACCTACTGGCAATCCTGGGATGAATGTATCTAATGGAAGCAGTAGCAGCACTATGGTGAAAAAAAAAAAAGATTTCAGGTGGAAACTAGAATCACCCTCAGGACTGCAAAAGAAATTACAGTATTCCTCAAGCACCTATTGCCCCGGTCACAGACATTAACGGGCGTGTGGATCATCAGTCAAAACCCTGGAGATGTGGTGGAGGTAGTTGCTCTATAATACACACAGTCCTAATCAGCTCAGTTTTTACAGGCTAGGATGGGCTATCTTCTTTTTATAAGTAATGAAATATGTCACCCCAAAGAAATCAATGGACTACAAAGGAGTTGTTATGGTGAGTAATACAATTACACAGGAGACGTAAAGTTTCCAATAAAAATAATGCAGAACATTACAAAAGAAAGGATTATATCCAAAAAGTTCCCTCCACTGTAACTAGAAAGAGCTTACATCACCCTCTCTAATGTGGTAGCTGTTCCATGGAGAATACGCCTCCTCTCTTGGAAAAGGTACACTATTTTTCTACCAGACATTTTTACAAGATGCTTCTAGCAGCAGGAGATAAATGATTCACTCATTCATCCACCTGGCACACTGCAGCAATTTATTCCTTTGAGTGCTACTCCTGTTGGCAAATTACACAGCAGCACAAAAGAGTACCCTTTCTCATTCTGTACCTACTTTTAGGTGGACACAAGTCAGAAACAAGTTCCACACTAATGATTCATATTCATCCCATACTTGTTTTCTAATCTTCTCTTTGAGACCAAGATTCTCCCCCTCTAAGTCAGCAAGCTAGGATCTGAGAGCAGTTATTTCTATAATCATCCTGTGGCACAGTCCCACAGTCTGTCACTGCAGGGAAAGTGAGTGAATGAGAAAAGTGAGGGACAAGCAAACACTACTGTCCTGGATTAAATGATCCAGAGCTCTTGATATCTTCTGTGATACCTAATTAAGTAGAGCAAGAATGCCTTCCTAACTGAGAGGCCTGATGAAAATAATCCATTGGTGATATAAAATAATCAATTTTTCACATCTGTGTTGGTTTTAGAAACTTTTCTACCCTGGAAACAGTAGAAACAATCGTTGCAGATCATAACCAATATTTAGAGGGGACAAGTGCATAAGTTTTATGTATAACCTTTAAAAGTCTATTTCTAATCATCATGAAAGAAACATCTCCTCACTAATAGCTCCCTCTCTGGAAGTGTTTAAAGCCAGACTGGACAAGACACTAAGCAACCTGGTCTAGTGGGAGGTGTCCCTGCCTATGGCAGGGGGGGTTGGAACTAGATGATCTTTAAGATCCCTTCCAACCCAAACTATTCTATGATTCTACGAAAGCTGACAGAAGGAAGTACGTGCAGAGGAGCAGAAGGATTAGGGAACAGGATTAGGGAATCTGATTTTACAAGAAGATCAAGTGCATGGCTCTGCTATGTCAGTGAGCCTGGTTTCCCATAGAATAATCTCCCCACCTCCAGAGAGAAAGTCAGAAGAATTGTGACCAGGCTTTTTTCAATAAGCTGTGAGGTAATGCATTTATCAGAGCAAATATGCTGTCTGCTGATAAGGTTGTTCATGCAGACCATTCAATACATGATAAAAACAATTACGTGTTCCATTTGTCGATACTTGACAATTAACATACCCTCAGAAAGGGCACACAGGGTAGCACAAACAGGAAGGCACATGATAGAACTTTAAAGGATTTAAATGACAGAATTTGAATTTTACATAGGTAGATCATTGCTAGATATAAATTCTTGGTCATTTGCATACTGGTGAGCAGCCTTTGCAACAAGATGAACACAATGGAGGAAAGCTAAAAATCATTCTTTGCATATTATGTTATTCAGATAAGAAATAGGCACAACTGCAGAATGTGGGCACAGCCAACAGCAAAATCTGCTTTCAAGGTTGCCTGGCACCTCCACATGCCAGATCTAAGCAGTAAATGGTAATAACTTCACTGAATTCTTGCTGAAATTTTCCATGTCAGTTTTTTATGTGTTAGAGCTAACATTATGGAGTCAATCTGCAAAATGAACGTGGGGAACAACACGTGTCTTTTAGCACTGGTGAAAAATTCTGGTGATATTTATTCAGAACAACACTAGTTTTTCTCTGCTTCAGGTGTCTGTTTCGTAAAATGAGCAAAAAGCTGGTCAAATCCTAAGACTATGTTGGAGGAAAAAAGCCAACCAACATAATTCCTGTATGTTCCTTACACTTTTATTTTACTTTGTAAACTATCTGCCATCTCATTTTCAGTGATCATGTGTGAGCACATCACATAGATTCTAACACGTCCACTGAGAAACTAGGCCTGCTCTTCAGGTTTGCCAAAGCCTCTGTTAGGTTGCTTTAGGTTATTATGAGAAGAGGAATTGGGAGTGAGAAATCTTTTCTGAGTCTGAAGTGGAACTCAGAGACAGCTAGCAGTTTCACAGGCTGGCCAGCCACAAGGGATGAGCTCTGTTGTACTCAAGGGAATTGGCAGAGGAGATAGGGATTTGGTGGTAATAGGCTAGCAAAGTTGAGGAGAGGGAGAGACTCCACTACCCATAGGCTCTACTCGCCCCTCCTTTATCTTTCCACCCTACTACATGGACAGGCCAGTGATGAAAAAGCAAGGCTCCTGACAAAATGCTGTACATAAAGGGATATAGGGTGAAAAAAACGGAAATGGCATGAGAAAGTGGGGCAACAAACTGATAAGAAGCCCAGAGAACTGAAATCTTGTAGTCAGTGATGAGGACAGATAAGAAAGGTTGCTCAGGAATTAATCCAAAATGCAGTTGTTCCAGCACTGCTGTGCAAACACCCAACCTACACCATAGTGTAGGTTTCTGTAGAAGCTGACAAGTTTCTAGCAGCGAAGTTTATGTTGATGGTGCTAAGCCTCTGAGTAGGCTGATGGATTACATGGGTATTATGTGATTTCTTAAGATGTCATTTCTGATTTATTGTCTGTGTTTATTTCTTTATAAACTTTCACTCACACATACCAGCTATCCTAAGAACTGCAGATGAAGCTGTGAAGTCAAATAATCAGAACTTAGAGAGGCTGGTCATGTTGCATACCTGACACCTATATGTGGCACAGCCTGTTTGCGTGATCCACTTCCATGTTCTGTCTCACCCAGTGATGTTTCTCCGTAGAGAAAGTTTAAGTGATAAGGTTACCAGATGTCATCCTATGTGAACATGAACAAGCCACTACCTTTCCCTTCAGGTTATCTTTGTTTTACAAGTCCTTTTGGAAGTTTCTCTGGAAGTCCAGGCTGGACAAGGTATTGAGCAACCTGATCTAGTGGGAGGTGTCCCAGCCTATGGCAGGAGGGTTGGAACTAGGTGATCTTTAAGGTCCCTTTCAACCCAAACTGATTCTGTGATTCTCTCATGACTTCTGGCATTGAATGCAGGAAGATCAGCTCCAGAAACATCCTGCCTTTCTTCTCAAAGGCTACCACCACGTGTCTGCACCAAGGTACTCTCCCTTAAATAAGAGCACTAAGTACTACCAGTTGACTTCATCAGAGCTGGATTGCTTTGGCTGACACCTCCTTCTACCACATGCAGCTCCTTGCAGCAAAGCACAAAGATGCTTGGTGTAGATATGTAGCCAAACTCTACTTCAACAACTATCCAAGCTGACAGATGGGCTTTATTTTTTACTTAGCAACCGCCTCTCACCCAGAGAAATCACCTTCCCCTCTTCTCAAAGAGTAGGACAAATGCTCTGAGCATACTTGTTCTTTTTGGTAAAGTACACAGTGCTGCTGTTGGAGGATATTTCCATAAAACATGGAGTATGTCTCAAACTTGCTGCACTCTCTGGCCATGATGTCACAGCCCACTATGGTGAGACAATGTTCTAAATGTTTAAATGTTTTGTTTAATTTTTGTTTTTAAAGTAACCTATAGAGAAACACAATAGCAAACCTTGCAGGTCATCTGAGTCATAATATCTGTCAAAATGGAACATGGTCACCTTACTGTAAATTAAATCCTTCTGTGATATCAAAATTAAGCAAAAATAAAGTTATGCAATGTAAATGGTTTTGCCCAATCTGCAGTCTCACTGAACTCATGAAAAACAAAACAGATTTGTCAGTTTTTGACAGATTCTAGCTGCGACTGCATAAAGTGGAGGGGTTTTTTTCCATTTGAAGCTGAATTTTCAGTAATAAAAATGAAATCATCAGCTCAACGACTGCCCAGACTGCAGTTAAGACTCAGCCTTCCTTCTCTCAAAAGAAAGTGGTTTGTGTTTTTTAACCAGAAGTGGTCGTATTTTCTTTAAATTTCACTGAAAAAAAAAACCAACCCAACCCAAACCAAAACAAAAATTGTTTCCCACCATGGTCCTGGACCTTTGATTTAGCAATGACTCAGGAAGAGGAGGTCCCACTCCTGCAATCCTGCATTGCGGCTGCATAAAAACCTCCAGCCCTAACTCATCTTCACATTATTGCAGTCCTGAGAGCTGATATAAACCTGTCAGAAGGCAGGAGGGCAATATGTAAGTTTGCTGCCAATGCTGCTGTTACAAAGCAACATGATTTGAATATAAGCTCATAAGCTTAAGAAATGTGTTTCTCTTTCAGGTCACTGATTAACAAGAGCCTGGATAAATAAAGCTGTAAACATGATTTAGTCATTGCTGAGATAGAAATGCAGAATATGTACCTCTCTATCTGATTCTTGGTAGTTTTCCATCAGCCTTTGAACAAAGGTTTCCACTGTCTGTGTCTTTTCTTGCATCAACCAATGTATCCAGAGCTCTGCGAGAAAGGAGGGAGGGGAGAAAAAGGGAAAAAAAAATTCCCTAAAATTAATAAAATCACACATCAGTGGGTATCCTTGCCACAAAATATTGAACCTTCAGTAATCCCTGGGATTTGACACTGGGTGTGCTTTATAGCTTAGGGTTTCTCAGCTTTCCTAAAATGTTTATAACAAAAAGTAAATGTCACTGCAAACAGATTGCAAAGCCTGTGCTGAGCAGTAGTATCAAATTCGTTCTGGTATCGGAGCCAAAATGCAATTTCAGCAAGACTAGTTCTGTCAATAATGACCTGGCCCACAATTCTGTGTTAGAGTTTTCTGTAAATATTGAGTAAAGAATATGGCTTTAGTGTGAAACAGAACATTTCTATGCACTAATTATTGCTGCTTGCAAACAGCCAGTGCCAGAAGGGCACATATTTCATCCCTTTTATTTCCACGTTTTCTTTGTTTTACTGTTTGTGCCTGTGACTTCCCATATTGCCTACATTCATGCAGTAATTGTATTAAGCAAACACCAACCATACTAAAAACTCTGTCATTTAAATTGTACTGCTTGGCCTAATATATTAATACTCAAACACAGAGGGGCAGGAAAATAATTGCCTATAGTTATTTTCAGGCTGCCTGCAAACTCCAGAATAATTAGTGCTCAGCCTTGTTTGCACAGGGGAGTTTTTGTGCAATAATTATGGCTAAATATTCACTTTGTGAAAATAAAGTGGACTATCAGATTTAGGGAACTTGAATCTGTTGAACAGACAGAATAAACAGGTCAATGCAGAAAGGTGCATGGTATCTCAAAAGACAGTTCTTCATGGCTTCCTTCTAGATGTATTTCTGGTATTTCTCACTATGGGCTCTCCAAAACAGAAGAGAATTTCCTGAGGGTAAGTTATTTTCCATCAGTAATACCTTCCTTATGATTCTGCTGGTCCCAAATGAGTGCAGAGGGAAGTGGAGACCCTTTAGGCACCAAGACTACTTTTCCCACTCCATACTGGGCTCCCATATTTCACAAGAACAGTATTTTAATTCTCCTTACTAGTGAGGAGACTGGTCTGGCTCATTCTGATATCACTAGAGTCACCTCTTGGATAATTTTCTGCTGCACATCATGAATCATGTGGATTTCTAGGCTTTCTAGAAGCTTTTGAAGCTAGAACCAAATTTAATACACAGCTTTTACCAAATCTCTACACTCCTCATAGAACAACTTGCCAACTTGCAGAAGATATCAAATTAAACCAAAACCTCTAAACTGAAAGTCATTTAATCCCTCTATATAATACAGGACTTTTAAAATCAAGGTTAATATAATTTGTGGGTGACTGTGAGCTGAGTGTCGTGCCACAAATACTCTGGATAGAGGCAGGTTGCCCTGTTGCTCTGGGCTGCTGCAGGACTCAATCTGTCTCTACATAGCAGAGCCTCCTGGTTTTCTCACATCTGCCCAAATTCCCCCCACAAAAGCCCCCACAGGCCTCGTTTGGTCTCCACTTACCAGAAATGGCAGGAAAACATGATGCTGTGTGGTCCCCCACAGTGCCCTACTAATTGTCCTCCCCTTACCTGGTACACTTTTGTTTTGGTTTCTGATGTTCCTCTGGGGGGAAGTATATGCTGAGTGCTTGTAATGGACTCTCCAAACTCCTCCTATGTGCCCATTTGTCTGATAATGGTTTTCATGGCAGGATACAGGATATCTGCACTAGGATTACCAAGACATATATATTTCACATATTCTCTTCCAAAATTACTATGCTAACTTTGGACCTTAGTTTTCCTTTTTCTTCTCTTGGCTCTGTTCCTAATCCATCCAGAATACATTTAAGTCTCAGCTCACTGCATTAACACCATTAGACCTACAAGTGGGGCAGAGCAGAATCTTCTTTACTGGTCTTATTACACAGTTCAATAACTTCCCCAAGTTAATAACAATACAAAACTATACCTGAGGGGAAAGAACAAGGGGTGGAACAAATAAAGCAGGGAAATCTAGTTGCTGGGTAAGAACTTGTCTATGGCTGTCATTCAAACAGACCAGGAAACTCCCTCCACCTCTTCCCTCTGCTCTCCTTCCTATCTTGTCATAGTTCTGCTGAGTGCCTCTGAGTGCTAAGTGCCAAGACAGACACACACTTTGCTCTTGGAAGCAGAGGAGCCATTAGCAAAGCTTATATACCTCGTTACATTTTATTGCTTTAATCATGCTGCCTTTTAAACCCCTGACTGAGTGACACAGGGAGCTCAGGAAAGCAAGTAGAGAGTTCTCGTCTGTGGAATTGGAAAGGTGGAGATGTGGAGGAGGGAAACACAGTGGTATTGTTGGGCACAGTACATTCCAGGGGCTTTAAAACAGCTCCTTCTTTACTGCAACCAGTTCTCCTGCTAAAAAAAGAGCTGTTACAGGTGCACCTTCAGAATCTTCTCCTGCTCCAAGGTCAGTGTAAGCAAAGCCAGGGCCAGGAAGCATTGGTGGTGACACTGGATGCAGATAAATGGAGACCAGAATGGGGCAAATCTGATAACAGCTTTTTACACACACACAGATGTTCTGTGACAGATTTAGATTTGTCAATCTAAAATGCGTTGGCTTTGTAGGGACTGGCCCACTGAGTATTGCTTCCTCCACGCTGTATTGCCTGACTACGGTGTTTTCCAGTGCCTCCATGCACAGATCTCACCCTCGCTGTGTCATTTTGCTCTTTTCACTTCCTTTCTTGTGGTTTCCAGGGACCAGGCTTTTTTAAAAGTGGTGATAGTTTTTTTTTTTGCTTTCAGAAGGGCCTCTCTTATAGAAATCTTTCAATATTCTATTCTTGGTTGCTCAAGGTTGAGCCAAGTAGGAGGGTTAGGGAGAATTCTGCTACAATTCATTTAACAGGCTTACAAAATTTCCATTTATTCAAGCAGTGTATTTAACATTGTTTATGGAGCACACGACTGAGAAGAATGCACTTGGAAAACATCATCAGCAACCACTCTGAATAGACATTGAAAGAGAGGAAAAATCAATCATAATAGAACAAAGAAACAAAAACAGAGCTCCCAGACCTTTAGAGAAAAGCAAAAATCCTAGGTTAATTATAAGCAAAAATAAAAAAATGTAGATTAAAAAAAAAAAAAGTGAAAGAGGATAACAGGAGGAAAATGGATGGTGAATGCAAAGGCATTTCTAATTTTTCATATCTCCAGTCACTTTGAATATTTTTGCATCCAAGGTAACAGTGCTACAGCTCACAAAACTCCTTGTAGAGAAGAAGGCCCCTGAGCTTCAGCTGGCCCCATTCTACCTTTACTTTTTGCAGTTGCTTCCAGAGTATCAGAAAATATCTTGGCAAGTTATGTGCTGACTGGATCATGATTCTTCAGCAAATGTTCACACATCTTTTCTGCTGTTCTGCAACCAGTTAGCACTTGAGTCAACCATTTCTGACAAATTCTGCTGGAAGTCACAGGGAAATTATTTTGCTTCAAAAAGCTGTGACAAGCTTCTCACATGCTTTTCTTCACTTAATGCAATATGCAGTGGGACAAGACATGTGAGTAGCAATTGCACAATCAGAACTTGCAATGGGTCCTTACACTGGTGTTGCTCAGAACATGGTGCAGGGAAATCCCAGGCTGTTTTTTGACTGTGGTGAGTACTCACACACAGCAGAGATGAGGATAAAATCTCACAGAAGTTTAACTCCTTGTTTTATAGCTGTTTTCCTCAAGTGAATAGTTTTCAACAGCAACACCCTTTGCTTGGTCTGTAACTACAGTATTCTTGCAGAAATCAAATTCTTAGCTTAGATTTTATGGGAAGCAGACCTTAAAATAACCAAATTTGTTTTCCATCTGTTTGACCTTGCAATTCAATCAGTGTATTGGGTTTCCACCAGAGTTTTAATCTCTCCCCATTCCTAGAAGGAAGTCTTCATGTAATTACTAGCAGGCTTTAAGTGCAACCACTTCTCACAGACACAACCAGTTGGAGAAGTACAGTCTGGAAGTACCTTGCCTCTCCTTGTCTAGATCTGGTTTCAGACAGTGACCAGGCTGTTCCTTCCCCCTTTGCACTGAGTAACTCTTGATAAGGAAAGAGCAGAACTTTCAGTGGTAGAGAAGTCAGCACAGTCTTTGTTTTTTCCGGAAGTTTGGCAATAGCAATAAGCCCTCAAGGAGTGTTGTTCTCTAGAGATCTTGGGATGCATCTAGGGCTTCTCTCAGGAGCACAAAAGAACTGTAGGAGACAATGTTTTTCCCTTTGCTTCTTACCAGACGGCCAGGAGTAGGTGAGATCATTGCAACACACCTCAGGTCTAAGTCACTTATGGGCACAGAGATTTGGTTGCAAAAACTAGCTGGAGTCCCCACAGAAGCTGTACAGCCCTGAACAAAGTGAGGTACCTGCTTGCTCTTAGCTAATGAGACTTGACAGGCAGCGTGATGTTCCACAGCAGAGCCCTCGCTGCTCTGCAGTACATCCTCCATTAGAAACTGCATTGCCACCAGCTCCCCATGAGCAACTCTTCAGTCTGCATCACTCAGGCTGCACAGACACAGCTGGAGAGGAAGGGAGAGTCTCAGGAGGTCTGCTGCATAGAGCTCAACCAGTAATAGCAGGTCTCAGATAACTGCCAGCACAGAGGGGAGTTGTGTCATAAAAGCAAATGGATTTCAAGCTTTTAGCACCATGGTCCTAAAGCATATATGCCAGTGTGTAAGACTCATTTGACTACTTCTAGTATACTACAAAAAAAATAAGCATGGGTTCATTATCAACAAAAATGCTCTGCTCCACATGAAGAAAGATCAAATGTGATTAAATAGTAAAATGGGGAGATGTTTTTTTTGTTCACTTCCATTCTTTAGAAAACAAAGTCAGGAAGCAAGATAGTTTGTTTTTCTCCTGCATCATGGATTCATCTTGCCTTCCTTTTTTGAACATAAGCACAAGGCTGCTGTCACACTGTACCTGCATGTTGTAATTTATATTAATTGTGTTGCTGATTGTGACTGGAAACAATCGTCCATCCATTAGGAATATCCTCCAAGGAAAATGCATGAGTGTCTGAAACAATAGAGATGGCTGTTCATAAATAAGAACAACATTCAATTAGTTATGAGAGTCCCATCTAATTTGATCATGAAAAGGCAACTTGGAGTCCAAGCTGCCATTTGATATGTGGCACACTCTGCTCTGACTTTGAAAGTAAGCCATGTACTAGAAAAGAGAAATATTTATTATCACTTGTTGGGAAAGAAACAGTAAGATTCATTCCAGAATATATTTCCTACCAAGATTCTCTGCTGCTTCTGCCTCCACAGAATACCTCCCACCTCCTTACCTGCTTACTGTCAGTCATTTACTGCTGGTCCTATCTCAAAGGCATCGGAACATCGTATTCATCAAAAGCATCTATATTCTTTATCCTGTTTCTCAGTTATGCTAAGGAAGTCCTATGTGTCATTGTCACCTAAATCAATGCAGAGGTGGCAGAAAATTGTATTCTCATAACTCATTGTTTGGGAAAGGCATTATTTGAAGTGAAACAATTGTATCTCGTATTGGATAATTAGCAGGATGGATGAAAATGAGGGAAAACAAAGTTAGAATGATTATTTTAAATTGCCTGTTGCCTTGAAATGTGCTAATACCACTGGCAAGACTCATATTTATATTCTTTAGCATTACAGCAACTTTCTTTGCCTGTTTCATTCGAGGTACCTCTTTAGCACACAGGTACCTTGTTCAGCATTATCTGTCTCTGTGTGATGCTGTAGCTAAGAAACCACTAGACCTAAATATCCTGCATGCAACCCTGAAAGGCATGTTGGGCAGCTAAACTGCTGCCAGGTGATGAGAGAGCTCAGAATGGTAATTACAGAAACTAGAAGTTAATAGAAACACCAACATCTATTAAACAGAATAACTCCATTGTGATGACATCAGTGTGATGTCTCAAATTTTTATTACTTCTGCAGAGAACATTTTCTAGATTTCTTCATGGTGAACCAAGTTGATAGGCTGTGATCATGGGAATTTTTTTTAATTAGCTATTACTGTTTAAGTTTTTTGCACCACCGTAGGAAGGACTGATCACATCAGCAAGAACCACAGAGGACTTTGTTCTCCAAGGATATCCATGCAAACAGAGGAAGAGTGCCTCAGGACTGAGCTCTACTCACCCTGCAGCTTTGTAGATCCAGAAGCTGTGGAAGCCTTATCTGTGAAGCAGATACACCCTGAATGGCAGTTACTCAGTGGAGACAGTGCATGGTACATCCTGTCTGTAACAATCTGGCAGGCTGAAGCATTACCCAAGGACAAAAATCTCTCTCTGTAAAGGAAAAACAATGTTTGTACTTCAATATCATCAGATGACTTCAGAATTCCCCAAGCTGGTAGATGATAAAATTAAATGCTCCTCACTATAAACCCAACATGGGATCAAGTAAGAAGGATAGCAGCAGATATGACAATTAAAACAAACAGACACAGGTGATAATGACGTAGATGCACATGTGAAACTGCGTCTGACAGGGGACATTTGCAACAAAACATGTGCCTGTGATAAGGGAGAGGAATTCTCAAGTAGCCAATAGACTGGGTAGTAATGTGCTATGCAGCCCCACAGATAAAGCTACTTTTAATGCACTCTATGCTTCGTGTAAACATATGACTCAACTAACCCTAGACACAGCTTTGTCATTTCATTGCAGCCTCTTTGTCACCCTCAATCGTTCTGTGTTTCATTCACATGCTCTTAAAACAAATATGCCCTGACCAACCAGTTCTTGCAATAAGAGAAGCAATCTCAGGGCAGCTCTTTCTGTAGCTGCGCATCCTCTTTTGAATGGCAACACTCAGGCAGGGATCTTGTTCTTCTAATTTAATCAAATACAAGCACTTCTAAAAAGGACATGCAAATTCTGTTGGCTGCAGGATAACAAAGGGATTACACATGCAAATAACAGAGAAATTCAGAAGTGATTAAATGTGTCTTAGTGTCACAGTGCAAGCCTTGGTATGGAGAAAAATGGAAGCTAATTGCACTGGCAATAAGGAACAAGAAAGACTGAATATCTGATATACCACATTCCTCCTTAATTCCTTATCCAAGGAAAAATTTGCCCCTGCAATATTTTAATGAATAAAACACATAAACAAAAGCATGAGGCAGTTTGATCTTCTTGAAAGTCTTCAGAAAAACCTTTAGTCTACAAATCAGTACAATCACAGCTCCACTGGGTAGCCCAAGAGCAGTCATACTGGGTCAGAGCAAAGCTCCATCCAGCTCAGGGTCCTGTCTCCCACAGTGATCAAAAGTGGATTCATGAGGTTATGAGAATCTCCAGAACAAGCATATGCTTTTATTTTCCCTCAGATATCATACTGGGTCAGAGCAAAACTCCATCCAGCTCAGGGTCCTGTCTCCCACAGTGATCAAAAGTGGATTCATGAGGTTATGAGAATCTCCAGAACAAGCATATGCTGATATTTTCCCTCAGATATTCTCACGTCCTCTAAGAATTTGTAGCACAGCATTTACTCAGATAGAGATGAGTGCTAAATGCTTGACATAGCTTGGTAGATTTGTCTTCCTGCAGCAAGGACTCTCATGGCCTAATTACAAACAATGTGCAAGAGCAACTTCTTTTTTTTTCCAGAGCCAGTTATCTGCAGTTCACCTGGGATGCACCTTGTGCTTGAAAAAAACATGAGATGACACTCCTTGTTTATCCTCCACCTTTGACAGTTTTACAGAGCTCTTCCACAGCTGTTCCACCCAGTAGCTTTTCATCATCTGTGTGGTTCCTTTGGGAACGTTTCTGTGCTCTCTGTCCTTCCTCAGGTGGAGACCAGAACTGTGCAGGCTCACCAACACAGATTTATTTAGAGGTCTAGTGGTGTTTTTATTTTTGCTCTCATAAAAGGAATCAACTTGCCTTTTTTTTTTCTTTTAATCTCTACTGAGCTGAAATTTTGGCAGAACTATCTGTCATAACTCTGATATTTCATTACTGCATGGCAATGGTCAAGTCAAAAGCTGTAATTTTATACAGTGGGTTTGGTTTTCCCCCTTGTGCATCATTTTACTGACACACTAATCTTCATCTGCCATTTTATTTTTGCAATAGCTCTGTCTTTTAAGGTCTTTTTTAAGTCAACCCTTGCCTTAGGTATGCTGGGTGTATCAGTATCGTGTAAACATTGTATCACCTCAGCTTCAGTTCCTTTTCCATGTCATCTATGAACAACTGGCCAGCCCAGAGGAAAGTTCAAACTCCTGTGGGAAGTCACTTGTAACCTCCCTTATCCATGGCAAAAGTCTATTTATGGTCTTCTGCTTCTCAGCAAAGCTTCTTGATCAAGAAGCTACACACCATAGCTAGTACTTTGGCTTCTTATAAAAAATAAATACATAAATCCTTGACTTTTTTTCAGAATTTTTGAACATTGTCTGGCCTTGGCAGCTTGTTAATTTTCATTTCAGTGTAATTGTCCCATCTCTTTCCTTGGCAATACTAGAAGCAGCCCCAGCTCCTATAATTTATCTCTCATAAAGAAGGGTTTGGTGCAGGAACATCCTCAGGGAATGAGGAAACAAACAATTCACTTCTTAGAATGTGTGCTAGTGACTTACCTTACCTGAGCTGTCCTGATCACCTACTGGCCCTATGGACTCTCTGGCACATTTCCTGCTCTTTCTATATTCAAAACAAGATCTATGATTAGTCTTGATGCCCTCAGCAAAATTTTTCCTCAAAATCTTTGCTGAGCTGTCTTGAATAATTTTACATTTATCACAGTCTTCTCTGTTTTCTTCATTTGAATGAAAGTTAAGCATTTTGAAGGATGCCTTCTTGCTTTAATCTGTTTAATCCTGTTGTTTAGTCAAGGCAGTATCCTCTTACCCTTTCTTAAGTCTTTCTTCACATGTGTTATGCATTTCCTGAGTGCCTCCAGTGTGTCCCCAAAGAGCCTCCATGCCATCTGCAGTGATTTAATTCCCCTAGATAATCCTTCTTAGACCTTTTCAGTAAGTATTCTCATTTTTGTCTAGTTCCCCATTTTGAAGCTAAGCTCAACTATAGTGGTATTTCTTTAGCTTTCACTTCAAGGATGTTTTATGCAAGCACATCCTGGCTTCTTCTACAGAAAGATCTCTGTAACTACAGCACTTTAAACTCTGTCCTGCGCATTGTTCAAAAGCAAGTTCAGGAGCTGTTTCTCTTCTGGTGGACTCCATGGCCCATGTGCCCTATAAAAAATGCCATATACACCTACAAATCTAGTCTTGCATCATGCCACTGTGTGGCATTTATAGGAGGGAGGAGAGCTTCAATTTCTTCTGCTTTTGTATGTCCTGCTCTTGTTTTGGCTCTGTCAAGGTTATTCCACTGGGTATATTGAAACCACTCTGTGTATATTATTGACAGACAACATATGGGAGGAGATGAGTCAGGGAGAAAAGGGAGACAGTTCTCTTTCAGAAAGTCCTGAAAAGTAGATCATAGGTGGGTTTCTGTGATGGGATAAACAGTAACATTGTCAAGGAGAGTAAACCTGACTTTCAGTGGAAGCAGATAAGCCCTGTACCTACTTATTAAGCAGCCTTTGA
Organism: Turnix velox; assembly: GCA_013400935.1. Lineage (NCBI taxonomy): Eukaryota > Metazoa > Chordata > Aves > Charadriiformes > Turnicidae > Turnix > Turnix velox. Next base: position 39,967 of record VZTY01001507.1, read on the forward strand.
TAGAGGAAATTATAAAAGTTACCCTTCAGGAAAATAAGAACATGAACTTCTAGCAGCTACCAACCTTCATGATTTAGGAAACTATTAATCATAAGAAAAATGTGATATGATGCTCAGATAATAAGACAGCTATACTCTTACACGGTCCTTCAATGAAGCAGGTAAAGACTCACATCACTTTCCATTACAGGATACTTTTAGTGAAAGGAAAAGGGCACATTTTATGACCTTGTAACAAATATCATGAACAAAATTTAAATTAATTGCTCCTACTTACTTTTTTCTGTCTTTATGAATTAAAAAAAGCCTTTTTATAAAGAAATATGCCAGCCCCATCTCTAACAGGCTGTAATTCCTACCACAGCTGATGCCTGGTTGCAGGTATCACTTCTCTGTGAGGGGTTAGAAGCTGGGCTACTTCACTGGGATCTGACAGGGTATGGAAGCAGTCAATAATTTTCTATGTCTCTTGAAGTTCAGTGCCTGGAATCCCAAGAACAGTTAAATCTATTAGATAAGGTTTCAGGAGATGCACATAAAACTATCTAATAATCTAAGTTCAGTAAACTCTTTTTTTTCTCTGTTTTCTACTTCGTGATTTTCTTCATTTTTCCTCTTTCCCCTCAGAGTCAGAAGAAGAACATGTTTATATCTCCATCAACACTATAGCATTAGGTTTAAGAAAAAAGGTTATGGCAGATGGAGAATCATGAGCATGCAGTAAGATCAGGGAGGAAAATGTGTAGGAATGAAAAGTAACAAGCATTTCTAAATAATGGTTCGTTTACTGTCCTTTCCCATTTAAAAAGTCAATTATTATAAAATATGAACAAGGATTGTGGTATATCTTTGCATTATCATATCTGGTTGGACTAGGTGATCATTAAAGTCCCTTGCAACTGAAAATAATGAGATTAAATTCATCAGATGGGAGCAAAATGAGATTCTGAGGTGACACTTTACTTACTCCAGAGACCTAAACATATTAGCTGGTAGGGAATTATAAGGACAACTTCTCCAGCTACTTTCAATAAAATACTACTGGGGCTCAGTTTTGCAAGCTAATGGATATGTCTCTGCTCAGGCTCTAAAGTTTTTTTATTCCCTTCAAGTGTAACCAAAAGCTCCCCAAGCAATGGGTCACCACGAATCATCACACTTACAAGAGCAGCTGCTTTGATTTGGTGTTTGGAGGAAACATGTGCTCAGGTCTTGACTGCCTCTCAAGGTACAGCACTTTTTACAGAAACCCAGTGTACTTTCTGTCATGTTGCAGGAGCTGCCATCAGGGTAACTTTGCAAGAGGGATTCATTTTCACAGATTACCACTCAAGAAATGTGGATATTAATGGGGGTTTGTAAACAGCAAACTGTAAACTCAGCCCTATTCAATACAAAGTGAGTGAATTAATGGATTGTACCCCAGTTCATTATGTTCAAGGCACTGTAGAAACTGATATATAAATCACAGGAAAAAAGCCCCTTGAGTTGCTCCTGTGCTAAACCCCCATGTTTGAAAGTGTCATCCATTACCAAACAGCACCTCATGAACACGCTAAATGTTTCTATATGTTTGAATAAACTTCAAATATGAGAAGTCAAAGACCTGAGTTTGGTTAGCCCTTGTGACCCAGGAGCCCAGAGATGCTTCACTTCTCAGCTCAGGATTTTCCATCTATGGCAGGGGATTGGATCTAGATGATCTTTAAGGTCCCTTCCAACCCAAATTGTTCTGTGATTCCATGATTCTATCATTTAAGGAAGCTAAATGGCCTGATTTGGGGGAGAGGGTAATAATTACTCAGCAGCAACAAAAACAACATCCTGGTCAGGAGCAATGGAGTTAAAATGTCTGTGGGAAATGTATTACAGACACAGCAGAATACTGAGGGCTTCATCTTGTCTATATTATCTATTTTAAGAGCATGATAGATAGCTAGGCTCACATTAGATTCGTTTGAAACTGAAATACAATTCACAGAATATTCCTCCTACAACTAGTTATGTGTTTTCTCACTGATCACTGAGCCAAGTCTTCTTGATTGTTTCAAAGCTCATTAAATGTGCTAATCTACATGAGCTTTCTCAGCCATATACAAATGAAGTAACTAATATGCACTTGATGGTACAATGAGCACACACTACAGACCAGGGAGTGCTTTTAGTTAGAGAAAATAAACCCACTTCAAAATCAAATGTTCACAAGCACAGTATTAAAATAAAAGCTATGGCAAGTACTTATGATTCACTGAGTCCTTTCTTCCCTCTACAAAATGAAATTTTGAGAAGATAAATTCAGAACTGATAATAAAAATCTTACATAAAAGGAAAAATGCATTAAGGATAAAATCTAGAGACAATAATAGACCAAGCTAGTCTTTTATATTTTTTTCTTAGTTCTGGAATAATTTAGCATTTTTACACAGTTGTCAGGATCAGGTTTTCAAGGACAGAAAGGAAGCTGTGCAGGTAAATAATTTACTCCTGAGTTGCATCTGAGCAACAACAAATATACAGATATATTAATGTGGGCACTTTTAGTGGCATGAAAAAAGTCCAGCCACAGAGTAGACAACTCTATAGAAGAGATATTGTGGAAAACATACTCTGTTTTGAAACCCCAGCTCACGGTACTGCAAGAAAAATTCAGTGGCAAAAGCACTTCCACACTTGGGACAGGATTCAGCTCATACTACTTTTAGCTGCCTAATTATCAGGTACCAAGGTTAATTGTGCTCCTGCAATCTTAGGCACATTAGCTTGGGATGAGCAACTTCTCTAAAGATGTCTTTGTAATGGCATGCAGAGAAGGAGTCCAGTAACAGCAGAGGTACCTAAAAGGCTGTCCAAGGAAGTGTTTGAGACACCATCCATGGATGTATTTAAGAAATGTTTAGGCCTTAGAGAAATGGTTTACTGATGGCTCTTGTAAGTGTTAGGCTGGACTCAATGATCTGAGGCCATTAGGTGAACCAGTACAATTTCAGTACAAATAGATGTTCATATAGGACAACACACACCTCAGATATTCCATCCTTTGGAAAGAGAATCAAGCAAAAGATCTACTAGAGGAATTAAAACTTGCCTTTTTAAATCTGCTGTCAAAGATAAAATCATCATGGGCTGACCAGACAGCTTCACAGGCACTTGCTAGAAGCAGAAGAACAATTTTTGGAGCATGGTCTCTGTTCTCTGCCAGAGCAGACCTCCCAAGCCTTGTTGGTATGTTGATTTTCTGTAAGTTTGGGACAGATGTGTGATGCTGTGGGCATGGCTCTGAAATCCAGCAGTCTTCCATCAGCAACATGGAGCAGAGGAAAAAAAAAAAGAAGCTGGAATTTGGCCTTGTTTTTATTCTTCAGTTAACATCAATCACTCCCTTCAGTTAATATCTCCATGCTGCCTTTGTCCCTTTCTCACCATCAGCATTTCACACTCTTTTGCACCTGGAACCATCTAACTTAAGCAAGGAGCTGTTGTTACTTACCAGTCCTGTCAGTCTCTCTCCCAAGTCTGGAGTCAGAGGCTCTGAGTTTAAGGCACAAAAGCAGTTTGGGGAATTTCCTAACTGAGCAAAAATCAGGAGATATGAAACCACATTGTAAAATGCAATAACAATTTCCAGGCTTTGATGCAGCTTGCAGACAGGACAAATGCACAGATTAAACCACTCAGCTGTTCATCCCTACACAAGCACACTAGAGCAGCAAATATTTTTGCTTCCTGGGATCCAACCTCTCCTGGACATCAAATGAGACCTCCTCAGGATGGCACCAGGGCTTTAGGAGCAAGGTCAAGCCCTGGATTTTGCTCAGGCTCAGGTTATCACTCCCAGCTGTCACTATCCCATCTGGTGTCACAAAAACTGCTTCCCTTGTGTCTCTTACAACCTCTTTTTTGAGTGTTTATGTATATCCAAATAGATGAACATGTCCAGGCAGTCTTCCCCTCACAGTTTTTCCTCCTTGCATTACAACACCTCCAACCCCTGTACTGCCATGGCCAGCACAGGCACCTCTTCTGTCCTGTCCCCTCTCCTCCTTATTTTGTTTGAAATAAATCAGAAGACATAAAGGTGGTAGCCTGCTGCTTCAGAGTACACAAGGTCAGGATAAACTGGTGGGATGGGGAATGTGCTCACAAATAGCAAGAGGCAACACACATGGATTTGGTTCAATTACTTTTGATCTTTAAAGATCTTCTGATATTTAACTAGATCTTTCCTTTCCTTTCACTGTTGTTTCTGCCTCTGAACCCAGATGACCAAAGAGCTCTCCTCCCTGACAGGCACTCCATCAACATGAACTAGTTGCATCCAGATTAAAATCACTGATTTTCTTTTTTGGCATCTCTAATGACAATAGAAATTGTAGTGCAGGTGAAAAGATGTGCATGGCCTACTGCCCACATTAAAATCTCTCTTAGCATTAGCAAATACTGACCTTCTGAGGAAGCATCATGAACATGATCAGCATTCCAGAAGAGTGAGGGATAATCCTCAAGTTAAGGAAGGTCTGTCTTTCTGGAGATAGCAAAGAGCATGGCTGAGGATGGAAGAATTCTGAATTATTGCAAAAATAATAGTTGGTTAGTGTTTTGAAGCTTCCTTCTGCCTTTCACTTTCCAGGAATGTGCAGTTTCTGAAGTCTGATAAAAATCACAGGACAGAGGATTTATCACATCTTCAATGTATAGAATACTGCTTAAAGGTCTGACCTCCAAAAACTGCAGAATATGAGAGAAATTGTAAAGTTACTTCCTCAAAGTACCTGATTTTTAAAGCAGGGATGTGAGCTGCTACTCTGAGGGCATTCAGGGTCTTTTCCTCTGGGAACATGCTTTTGCTAGCTAGAACAGGAGACAGGGAAAAGCAGCAGGCAGGCATTAAAAGTCTATGCTATTATTTTAAAATATGACATGCAATTACTAGTAGGCAGCCTACCTTTTTTTGCCAGAAGATATGAAAATACAACATTTATTACACGAATAATGTATTTAGCTGGTTTTATATACAATGTTATCTTCACATACATGAAGACGAAGTACAATATGCAGCTAGTATATTCTGAAATAAGACTAATAAATTCAGCTTGGAGATTGAATTCAGCTCTTTCTGAAGTAAGTTTTTCAAAGTTTTTAATTTTTTTTTTGTCTTAAAACCACTGAATAGCAAAATAAAAATAAACAAGGCTGAATACAAAGAAATAGACCTTTGGTTTGGGTGGGATGGGGTAATGACAGGTTAAATATTCTGTGCTGTAAGCACGGGAAATTATATCTGGGCAGGGTTTGTTTAACCAGCTGTACCCTACTAACTTTTGCACTAGGATGATAAGCACAAATTGTACCTGAGGAAACCAGACAAGTGACACTATTTCAGGGTGAGATTAGTGTTCATACTCACCATTTCCTCCATTTTACGTCACAGCTTGTAAATGATACCAGCAGGGAGAGGGCAAACAGGGTTTCCTCCAAAGGCAGAAGCACACACACTTTCCAGACCTGCTTCATCTCTACAGGCTTTGGAGGAAGAGGACTGTGGGCAGCCAGCCACAGATGCTGTACTTCCCCACCTCACCAGGGGACATTAAGGGTGTCTTCTCCATAATTGTGTTTGCAAAGGAGATGAAAACTTCATCAACCTGTTACAATCCAGTATTTAACTTCCTCAGCCAAAAAATTTGGAGATTCTACGACATCCAGATAAGATGCTGCCTACCCTGGCAACACAAGAATAATCTGCAGTGCCATCTCCCAGGAGAACACAGTTGAATCCCAAATACAACAGACTTTCTAAATTGTGTAAGAAAAGCTTTATAAACCCTTCAAACATCCCAGAGATGCTATGTCATGCTCACAAGAGTGACCAGGACTTGTAAAACATGTATGGCTAAGAGCAATGACCTAGTTTCATCCACCAGCTTGGGAACAAAGAAAAAGGCTGGGAGAAGGGAAGAACAGGATGGCAACACCGCCACAGTCCTACATTTCCCTCTTTCTTTCTGCTTCTAACATTTACTTCTAAGATGCCAGTCACTGCAGGAATCTTTTAGTGCCTTAGGTTAAATAACATTTCTACTGCAACCAAGAGCTTCTGCCTTTATCTAAGGGATATGGCTCAGGCTTAGGTAAGCCAGCAAGGGCAGATCCAGTGCTTGTATTCACAGCCTTCCTGCTCCATCTACACTCCCTATAACATAAAGACAGCAAAATCAGGAAGGATAGGGGTTCATCCATGAGCACATCCTGCAGAAGAGAGACATTTCCAGGATATAGAATCATACAATAGTTCAGGTTGGAAGGAACCTTAAAGATCATCGAGTTCCCACCCCCCTGCCATAGGCAGGGACACCTCCCACTAGACCA